>OX451392.1:9838864-10216885 GCA_949629135.1 Eremobia ochroleuca
CCAAAACTTTGAGGAGCAACAGTGGTGTGCATGGAATGGTGCGCCCGCGGGAGGAGAGTGGGCGCCGGATCCTCACCATTTCCCGAAGCGTGAGCCCGGGGAACGCGAGATCGCGGACATGCCTTCCCCGGCGCGGGGCGACCTGGCCAGCCCTAGCGAGGGGTCCCCGGGCTCGAGACCTGCGCAGCCGCCGGCACCTCCACGGTCCCCATACGAATGGATGAAGAAACCTAACTACCAAACACAGCCCAATCCAGGTTTTTATCTTTTTCAATTATCTTTTCTGAAAAGAAACCCAATAACTAAATAATAAAACAAAACACAATACCTACACAAAATGTTACTTTTTGTTTTTCCTTAATAAATAAATAATAATAAACTAACGTTCATGTTGTATTTTGTTGTTGCGGTAGGCATACCTTCATGCTACTAAAAGTAGGCAGCTTATTTTTGAAGATATACCCACCCATTTCTGTTCGTGTTGGGTAGACTTCTAAATGGGTGTAGTTACGACTCGAGTAGGTTAGGTTCGCTGGTCTGCGTTTAAGGTTTACACCATAGTCACCTTAAGTAACTATCACAAGACCTTAAGTAAATACTGGCACCGATTCCCTGGTTCACAGACTAAATTAAATTTAAGTTTAGTGCATCATTTTCTTTCTATTTCATTAAGAAAAGGTCAGAAAATAAATATTAGTTTAGTCCTGTCAAATTAGTCAGCGCCTGACGTAAATTGACGTATTTTTAGTAGCCAATTTTTTAATCACGTCCATACATGTCTATGGAGTATTTTAATTTGACAGGACTAAACTAATATTTATTTTCTGTCATTTTCCTAATGAAATAGAAAGAAAAAGATGCACTGAACTTAAATTTAGTTTAGTTTGTGAATAAGGGTATCGGCGCCAATTAAATCTTTTCTAGCGCTTAAGCGCCATTTAATTTGGTGAACTACCCATAATGTAATTGATTGACTCAAACAAAATACCTAGATGTCGTAGGTAGGGATCTATACAGTGGTGTAGCGTGCCTTGGAGGGGCCCTGTATCAAAATTAGTTGGGGGGCCCAAATGAAGGGTAAAGATTTCTCACAAAAGAAACAAAAATGCTTGCATTAAATTAAAATAAATATTTATTGATTATAAGTTATCGCTTCCTCCTAGAAATTGTCATTTAGAATTTTGTCATTTCTGAAGTGAAAACTCTATAGGCACGTATGACAGTTTTTTTATATGTTTTTTTCCCGGGAAGCACGAGATTAAGTGACTAACATTTTACTAATTTTTGCTTACACGCGTTAGGGGCCCCTGTAGCCCGGGGGCCCCGTATCATTGATACGGCTGATACGGCGGTAGCTACGCCCCTGGATCTATACCAAGATTAAATATTATATCCCTCTTTACTCTGTTTTTATATTGATTGTTTGACAAACATGTTATGTGTATTAAACGTGTTGAATACAAACTTACTTAATCAATGTTGTTATAATGAAATGTAAAAAATAACTAATATCAATGTAACCTACAAATGAATCCCTTCGTTTGGTTACTTCAATGAATACATAACCTATAGGTACGTTGAATTCACTGATAGCGATAAGGACTAAAAGAAAATTATTGATTTCCACATTGTGCCTGTCGCATACCAATGAAGTGATTCACTGTCTAAATAATGATTACCGGAATCACTGTTTTGTTTGTTATTTGGTACCTCGACATACTCTAGGCGCTATATGGTTCAACCCTACTAGATTCTAGGGTTGCTTTACGCAAGAATTTTTTCTAAGTGTTTCGTGCAGGTACAAATGTCCCAAACGTACTGTATGCATTTGGGATATTTGTACCACACCACACACTACTATTTGTCAGAAAATAACCTTTGCTTGCATAAAATTATTTTTACTTCTGTTAATAAAATAAAGTAAAAGTTGTGTATGACGTCATCCTACATGAGCACGTAGATATCTTTCTTTCCCCATAATTATGAGCTTTCAATAATTCAGACTATACACTTATTTTGCTTCTGAAAACAGGTTTGTATGAAGTCAGTTTCTTAAAGTTATAATTTTTTAGATGTAACTCTTTTGTGCATTTGCCTGTACCTGAGTATTTTCCCCAGTCCAGTTGTAAAAATATAATAATACTAGCCGGCATTGCTTTCATAACAGCTTGAGGCGGCCAATGACCATAAAAAGTCAACTATTTAAAAGCCCGACAAAGATGTAAACATGGTTTGATTGATGGCTCCGCTAAGTAGGTAATAACGCTATTGTTTTATTTTTAAAGCTGAGAAACTGAGAATCGTATCCAAACTAAGGCATATTAACTTTTTAAATGGCAGCAGATGTTTATTTTGCATGATTCGGATTACATTAATACATGGTAGGAGTTAGTAAAATTATTAACACAACGTAAAAATAAAAATTCATTTAATAGTTATACATTATACAATTGAAGTAAAAAGAAAAATCTTTTAAATCTGATTAGTTTCGTCATCTAACCTACCGATTATGAAGAAATCATAAGTACAACATACAGTCTAACTCTAAAATATACATATATACAACGTGTAACGTTAAATGCGCAAAACCTCAGACACCCCAAGTGTTTTTTAATTCAATTGACCTATTTCAGAGACAAAATAAGTCATTAAAAAAAAATTGTAAAAGTTTTATTTGCTGTTTTAGTTTTACTGGCCATTCTGATCGTTTCTTGTGTCTGCGACGACGCTTTATTGACGGCACGGTTCGCGCAGTGGTTAAGCTATTGACTGCTGCGCTGCGTGTCGCGGGTTCGATTCCCGCACGGAACAAATATTTGTATGACCTACAAGTAGTTGTTCCGGGTCTGGCTGTTTGTGTATGTGAATTAAATATTGTAACGCACCTACAATGCAGGAGAAATTCCTAGTGTGGGGCAACGTTTTTTTTTTTATCGAGAGAGGAGTCGTCACCGGGCCGCTGCGCCGCGCTGACATTGAGTTGCTTGACCTATTAATAAATAGACACAGCAACGTTTTTAATGGCGATTTTTGAAAAATGTGAACTATGTTAAAAAGTGGTTCAGTTAATTCTGCTCGTTATTCTGATCAAACTATGTTCAGGTTTTGCGCATTTAACGTTACACGTTGTATGTTATATACAAGTACACAAAGGAAAAAAGGCTTAAAAATACGTCCGCATCGCTGTCAGCGGAGAAAGTGCACCTACCGAATACCGATTAATATATGTAGTTGTTTATACATAATATATAGGTAAATAGGTAAAGATAGCTCACTTCCCGCTCACTTCACCTAAGTTCTCACGGTGAGATTTTCACAGAATAGCACTGCTGTTGTACCTAATAGTATTTTTTTATGAAGATAGATAACTACTTAATTGAATATTCTTAAATAAAATTATTCTTACAATTCGACCACCAATCTGCACAGCCAGCAATAAAATTTAAAAATCTACTAAGTCTTTATTCTGTCTATTATCTTGCTTAATTAATTGCATTTTTCAGTCATTTCGAATAACTGAATACGAAACAGTGAATTGCTCAGTAAATGTCAAACACCCACCAAATAAAAACATGTTGACGTGTTATAACCATAAAACACTTTTAATACATTTTATTAAGCATCAATAAGATAAAAATGTAAAAGAATGAGGTGTAAAATTAAAGTGCAAAACTTGTTTGTCTGGTATTAAAGAATATTAAGTATCTGAGGAAAGTCACAGAGGACGGAAAGGATAATTTAACAGTCATTGATTGGTTCAGTTGCCCCTTGTAATGGTTGGCTAGGTTATGCAAAGGATCCCCCCACCCGGGGGGACATGCAGGGCCCGCCAGGTAGGCGGGCATGCGCCGGGGGGATTGTGGACGCAAAGGCTGAGCCGGATTCCCATGACCCCCCCATCAAGGCGATGAGGGAACACCGCTGAGTTTTAGTGGGTATACTGCCACTCTGGCAGGGAGTCCCACATACTCCGTTCCGTCCCCCGACGAGCGGAGATGCGTAATGTCATTTCTCAGCGAAAAAAAAAAAAAAGGTTATGCAAAGGTTTGATGACAGACGCTTGTCAAGCGAATGTGTTCTGTCGTGCTACAGATTAACCGGCAACGCTGGGCAGATAAATCGAATGTATGTTGTAATTTCTTCTGGTCAGCTTTGTTGTCCAACAAAAGAGGGGCTTGTGGCTAAGTAATAACAGCCGCACGGGTCTATCGATCAGGTTAAGCTACGCTTGCCGCGGTTGGTCCGTGGATGGGTGACCATCTTTACATACCGAGACCCCTCCGTGCCTCAGAAAGCACGTTAAGCCGTTGTTCTCGGTTGTCATTCGTAGATCTTTGACAGTCGTTACGGATAGTCAGAAGCCCGAAAGTCTGACAACCAGTCTTACCTAGGGGTATCGTATTACCCAGTAACTGGGTTGTGGAGGTCAGATAGATAGTCGCTCCATGTAAAATACTGGTATTCAGCTGCATCCGGTTAGACTGGAAGCCGACCCCTACATAGTTGGGAAAAGGCTAGGCAGATGATGATGATGAGCTTTGTTGTCCAACAAATACTGCCAAATCGAATGAAATCTCGAGTCAGGATTGGCAACTAGAGATCTCGCGTGCTAAGTGTGGAGACCTCACAAGAAGTTCTTTCATTTTCACAGGTTTCAATGGTGCCGATTCCCTGGTTCACAAACTAAACTAAATTTAAGTTCAGTGCATCTTTTTCTTTTTATTTCGTTAAGAAAAGGACAGAAGATAAATATTAGTTTAGTCCTGTTAAATTAAGATACTCCATAGACAAGTTTAGATGTGATTAAAAAATTGGCTACTAAAAATACGTCAATTTACGTCAGGTGCTGACTAATTTGACAGGACTAAACTAACATTTATCTTCTGTCTTTTTCTTAAGTAAATAGAAAGAAAAAGAGGCACTGAACTTAAATTTAGTTTCGTTTGTGAACAAGAAAATCGGCGCCATTGTCACATGTCACATGGTACAGTTTGCAAAACCTTTTTTTTATTTTTCTAACCACCCCCCCCATCCCTAAAGTTAGTGACCACCTTATTCAAAATACATTTTTGAACGTTACACGTCCGTGTTTGGGTCACAAAAATCAATATTCATCCAAAATTCAACTTAATCGGTCCATCAGAGCGGTCGATTCAGAGCAAATTGGCTATGACAAACGGATACAGAGTGTCCTATAAGGGTTCCGTTTTTTCCCTAAACAAAATAACTTGTATTTAAGTAATAATCATCTGCACTATGCTATGTCTCATATGTAAAACAACTGAATAACTTCGGCTGGTTTGTCACTGACCTACTACGTTTTAAAAAACTGCTACCGACGTTTAGACGTAATGCAGAATGGCTTATCTGCAGTCAAAATGAGCGTATTTCATAAAACTCTTAATATTTTTATTAATATTATTATTTCTTTAACTTTTAATTAATATTGTCCTTAAAATCACTGTTTTAACTTGATTTAAGGTAATTTTTACTTTTAACGACGCGCCTACGCCGCGTAGGCGTGTCGCACCGTAGCTGGATCGCCGTAGATGCAGCCTAGCAGGCACGCCGTAGACGCGCCGTAGCAGGCTCTACGTTTCGTAGAAGTATCGTAGGATCCGCGTAGACGACGCGCTAACGCTACATTTTCGATAACATACATCAAAAACATATATTCTGACGAGGAATCATTATTACTTATACATATATCTTTGTTTAACAAAATACAATTATTACTGAAATGAAAGAGCTATCATTCTGGATTACTTAATTGGGTTAAAGGTCACAGCTCATTAGAGCCACCCGGCACCCACTCCGCACCGCCTCGCCTCCTGCAGCTAGTATTCTTTATATGGACTTGTATGGGTATGCGCTCACTACATCAACTCTGTAGCGTCACCAGATCGCTTCGGTCCTAAGCCTTCCACGCGCAGGTGGCGGGTGGACCACTCGGTGACAACTCGCTGCTCGCATGCTTGCCTTGCGTTGACTGCGCATTGATAACGCGCGGGTCCCGAGTGGACCGCGCGCTGCCCGCAAATGATTCACGCGAGGACGATACGTTGGCGATGCGCCGCTCCCCACCCTCCCTTCATTCAATTTACGGTTTGTAAAATTTGACATTACGAAACACACGTATAGACCTAGTGCCAATTGTTAACAGACTACTCGAAAATTCGTGGACCAAGCGACGTCCACACGTTGACCACACGGCGTTCACTCGTTGACCGCACGGGGTCCACTGGTTGACGACGCGAGGTCCACTGTTTGACCGCGCGACGTTTATTGGTGATAACGCGGCGTCCACCCGTGGACCACCTGTCGACGACGAGTGGACGCCGTGCGACGAGGCGGTGCGGGGTGGGTGCCGGGTGGCTCTAATGAGCTGTGACCTTTAAGCCACTCAATTAACATTAATTAAAAAAAAACCTTTTCTTGTGATAGCGTAAATCTATTAACTTAAATAAATTTACCAATGTACACCTCTGTCAAATCCTTTGGGGAAGATAGGTGTGATGTCATGTTATCACACTTACTAATATTATAAAGGCGAAAGTTTGTGTGTATGTTTGTTACTTCTTCACGCTCAAACGGCTGAACGGATTTGGATGAAATTTGGTACACAGATAGTTTATAACCGGGGTTAACACATAGGGTACTTTTCATCCCGATATTTCCACGGGATCGACACTTATGCGGATGAAACCGCGGGGCGCAGATGATTGATGAATAATTTGAAATGCCAAATTTTTAAAACCTCGCGGTCATTAATTTATTTCAGAATCCCGCGGTTTCACCCGTATGAGTTTCGATCCCGTGGGAATATCGGCATAAAAAGTATTCTATGTGTTAATTCAGGGTGTCAGCTACCTTCATACCAAATTTTATCAAAATTGGCCCAGCCGTTTGTGCGTGAAGAATTAACAAACATACAAACACACAAACTTTCGCTATTATAATATTAGTGTGATTTCCAACAAAAAGATATACACAAGACGTAACAGTCAAATAGAATAATTGGCTTGAATAACTAAAAGATAGGTAGGATATAGGTATAGGTGGGTAGGAGGGGCTCGTGGCTAAATAATAACAGCCGCACAGGTCGATCGATCAGGTTAAGCTACGCTTGCCGCGGTTGGTCTGTGAATGGGTGACCATCTTTACATACCGAGACCCCTCCGTGCCTCGGAAAGCACGTTAAGCCGTTGGTCCCGGCTGTCATTCGTAGATCTTTGACAGTCGTTACGGGTAGTCAGAAGCCCGAAAGTCTGACAACCATTCTTACCTAGGGGTATCGTATCACCCAGTAACTGGGTTGTGGAGGTCAGACAGGCAGTCGCTCCATGTAAAATACTGGTATTCAGCTGCATCCGGTTAGACTGGAAGCCAACCCCAACATAGTTGGGAAAAGGCTAGGCAGATGATGAACTAAAAGATAGGTAGGTATAGAAATCTACATACCTATTATTATTTGAATAGTTTTAAGTGCTTTGGTGTAGGCTTATAGTACGGGTTAGCCAATAAAGTTAACTATTAAAGCTCTTAATAATGTAATTTATAAAACTTATAGATAAAAAAAAAACTGATGAATCAGCAATACACAATTAGTGAATATTACGCTTTAATATTCTTATAAGTTGAGCTTATCTTGTAGGGATGGCCGAAAACGTTGACTATGTTATCGGATTACTATGTATTATTATTTTGCCTTTAAGTGCATCCATACCGAAGTTACTTTTTGTATACTTAGCAGCATTTTGCAACATGATAACATCAAGTAACATTCTAAAACGTTTACGGCTTCTGCTGTAACTTTTTGTTATCCGTTGTTGCCTCCTAACACTTGAAAACGTTGCTCCACAAAAAGTAACTCCGGTGCACGGATAGAGAAACCTTAGAAAAAATACTGTGCTGTCTCATAATCTGAGTGCATTTGAGTGGTAATGGAAAAATTACCATGCTAGCTCAGTGAAAATTCGTATGCTGTACAATAAAATTTATTGGACAAATAGTGAATTTTTCCCAATCTCACTCAGAAAACTTTCTGTAGATGTCACTTGCACTCACTTTACAGTGCCGAGCACAGTAATTTTTCTAAGAATCTTCTCTCCGTGTGTGGATGCACCTTTAGTATTATGTATTAATATATTACTGAGTATTTTAAACGGTAGCTTATAAAACGTGATTATGCCTTTATCGCCATAAAAATAAACCAAGGTATAATTTTTAATGAAGTCTGTAACTAATGTTAAAATTAACTGCGTTTCAAAGATGGCGTCCATGGCGTGCACATGCAACGTATTTCCTTATGTACGGAGTGATGCATCGCACATCGGTGTGGGCTGGGCAGGTAGTAGACGTATAATAACAACAATATAACCATTCTTCGCCGCATTGCATACACAGGAAATTATATAAATCACTGAACAGTATATTTTGTATTCCTTTTATTGTCTGTTTGTATATGATACTGTTAATATTGTAGACTACGAGACTTTTTGAAAGTATTTCAGTAAAATTATAAGCGATTGTTGATAGTATGGCAACGCGTTTCAATGCTCGTTAGACGCTGACTGTGATTTCTTCGTAAACGAATGAAAAACGATCATCATGTCAGTATGTCTGGAGTTCTCTGTTTGAATTTTGGCAAATTTTCGTTAATTAATGTAATGGGTGTAGGTATAGCCGTTTTACGAGATGAGTGTATGATTTTTGAAAAATTTACTACTAATGTAAACTAATGTATACTGGGTGTCCGAAAAGTCATGTATTACCTTTTACCTGCTGATGGGCCACATTGGAATCTACCAATATCTACCAAAATGACCTCCTAATATTTTTTTTTTCACCAGGGCCGATCAAAAATAAGGTTTTTTTTTTTGTAGAAATCAGCAGGTAAAAGGTAATCCATGACTTTTCGGACACCCAGTATATGCGTATGTATGGTGGATAGCCATTTTACGACATTAGGGTAATTATGTATTTTGACTAATTTTCTTTAACCAGTGTAATTGGCGGATGGCCGTAGCCAAATAAACAAATAAATAAATGCCGATCGTGTTTCAATCTCATGTAAGCTTTTGTGATTACTTGGCGGAAATAATCACAGCGAAACAAATCATTTAGCACGAGATTTGTCAGCAAATTGAATTGAATATGTTTTCGGGACACGGGGATATTTGATAGAAAGATAATATGACTTGAAAGGGAGTGACTACTGAGATAACAGCTAATAAAAATGGAAAGAAGATAAATACATGCTGCCCAAATAAATTGGGGTATGGGAAGGAGAACGATGATGACGACATGGCTTGAAATTGGCTTGGTTACTGAGATGATGAAATATGTAGGTAAGATCATGCTGCACCTACTCCAAATAGCTATTTTATATCGCGTTAAGTTAGTTAGGAGCCGAGCAAAAAGAAAAAAAAAAAGTCAAGAGGGTAGGTACGGTAAACGAAAACGAAATAACATGGCGGGCGAAGCGATGCGACGGAGTGGGATGGGGGAACAATAAAATCGCGGACAAATACAATTATGAAATAAAAAAAACAATTTATAAAATGTGCAGTAAGTAGGTACACTATTGTTATAATATTCATTTTCACACCCAATAAACCTTCCAGCTAAAATTGTTTAACAACATAGGTATTTCTTTCATACGAGTAACATTATTTCATTAGGTTTAGTAATTTTACTACGAGTATATTATGACACAATGATAAACTATATTTATTTCTGTAAGTAGGTTTATACAAACACTTATATAAGTCAATAATATTTTAAAAATAAGCAGTGGTCTGTGTTTCCTATCCGACTAGGTACTCTCAGAAGAATCACCAAAACAAACTAATAGATCAATCTCTTTTAAAGAGACCAGACATTATACTGATCAGAACTAATGATGACTATGCAAATTAGTGTCTGAGATGGTATTTTGTGGAAAGAGCCCATAAATAACCCATGATGGCCATATAATAAATAATGTTTTGAGTGGACCTATCTAGACAGTGCACGTATGTGTTAGTTATGGGTAACTCAACTCATAACTTAAAGAGCTCAACGACTCGAAGGTCAATAACAAAGAAAGGACGTTTGGGTAGGCGTATAAGGTACTCCAAACTGCCAAAAAATCAGGAAATCTAAGTGAACAAATAGACTATTTAACTTAGCTACCTACTGGTTATACTTAGTTAGTTATAACAAGACATCCAATTTTATGCATTTTCATGTTTGAAATACTCTGGGGAAGTTTTATAATTTAATAAGTACCTACCTACTTACCTTCTTGCCAATCGTACTTATTAGCTCATCTGTGTCGCTTGCCCGCTCCGGGCGGGTACACAGATTACCGTGTCTGTGTCCCGCACTCCCGCCCGCAGCGGGCGGTTAATCACTGTCATAGTTTTGTATATAAAAACTGTATCTATCTCGCTCACACGGACACAGACGCGGTAATCTGTATAGTCGCCCGGAGCGGGCGAGTGACACAGATGAAGGGTTACGTTAGTAGTTTAGAACAGTAATTTTCGGCCTTAACATAAAATCAACCTAAGAAATGACACAAATTAAACTAATCTATTTTATTGTAACCGAAAACCAGTTAAAATTATCCAACAGAAAAAGACTATAAGCCAAGCCGACCTTACTGCTTGTAACGGTGTCAAGTTAGCAGCAAACTAATCAACTTTATAGTCATATAAAAGTAGTTTACTATTGATCATTTAATAGCAAAATATAATACGTTCACGTAAACGAGGCAAAAGGAGTATGTATCTAAGGATCGTTGCAGATGGCGTTCTGTAGTTTCTGCCTAACCCCATGGGACAAAGGCGTATGTTTAAGTATATATGTAAATTACGTAAATGCGGTACCTACCTATTAATTATATAATCATATAGGTGCACCCACATTGAAGTTTCTTCATGTGGAGCAAGGTTTGCAAACTTAACAGTTTGCAACAACGGACAGCAAAAAGTTATCTAGTAAACTTACTAAAAGTCATAGAAAGTTACTTAGTGTTATCATGTGGCAAAACGAGGTAAACTTACTAAAAGTCATAGAAAGTTACTTAGTGTTATCATGTGGCAAAATGTTGCTCTACAAAAAGTAACTTTGGTGTGGATGCACCTTAATATACCCTTATTATTTAGTATTCCTGTTTTAGGTAACCGGCAAACGCTGCGATTAGGCTATTGATTTTATTTAACCTTCAAGCGGGCGCGCGGTCATTTGTAACGCCAGCGGTCGCGCGTAACCTAAAAGACCTATAGGATATTTCAGGGATTTAAAACACAAATTATTTAACATTTTTTGTATCTATCACATTATCATTATCTTAGGATATAAACAAAATTATAAAATCAAAATAATATTCTAATTTTCTTTGGATTTGTCAGCAATTTGACATCATAAATGTATCGAGAATCGATCGAATCGCGGTCGATTCGACGCCGCGCGACTGCTTGAAGGTTAAATAAATTTATTGCAGCTTTCTATTATTTTAGTGTAAATATGCATTTATTTGCAGGTACTAGCAATATTTACTTAGATAGGTACAGATACAGACGCCAGGACATCTAGCTACCCGAAACTGTCAAATTTTCCCAATCAACTCTGAACCTTACGCTTTAGCGATAAAGTTAAAAATCTATTAAACTTTGACAGATTGTAGTAGCTTAACGTGCTGGCGTCTGTACGTGCTTTAGTAAGATAGTTGGGAAAAGGCTAGAGAGATGACATGCTTTAGTTGTCGCCTATGATTGAGAGTGATGTGAAAGTGTTTGTAAATAGCACACCAAGAAAGAATGATAGATAGGTACAATTTTCTCAGACTTCATAAAGTTATAGAGTTATCACAGTACTGGATTTGCTTAATTCTAGCTCTGTCCAGCATAGGCGTTAGCAGTAGTCGTAGCTAATATAGAAACTGCGTATACGCATTGTAGATGCTGCTTTTGATGACGATTATTAAAACTCATTTCCGCGAAAAAGCACTAGAAAGGCCATTTGCACCACAAAAAAAAGTTTAGCACTACATCTATTTAAAACACGTTCTGTTTTTGTCAATTGTTTGAATATGACGAATAATCATTTAATTATACACTCGAGAGCAATTAATATGGGTCAGATAAAGATACCTGAAAGTCTCGGAAACTAAGAATTCTAGCATAATAAAATAAATTGTGTTTAATAGACAGTCAAATGTTCCTTAAACGAAAGTAATGTATTGTATTCATAAAAAATACATAAACAAAAAATAACCAACCTCATTTTATAACAAAAATAGAAAAGCAAATATTTTTCTACCACTTTAATTTTTTTTTGAGTTTTATTACTTTTTATTAGCCCCACGTGCTGTTACCACTGCGGTTATGTGGTTTGGCATGCTGTACAACAAGTTTCTTATACGATGTTGGGGAATATTCTCCCATTCCTCTACGAGCGCCACTTTGAGCTCTTGAAGCGTGATTGGGGAAGGGTTTCGGTGTCTCACACATCGTTCGAGCTCGTCCCAAGCATCCTCGATTGGGTTGAGGTCCGGGCTGCGTGCTGGCCATATATTTAATTCATCATTTCACCAGTATGACAATGCCCGGTGCATTGTCATGCATAAAGATAGCATCCTCTCCCAAATTGACCATAAATGGACCAACGTATTCGTTTAGGATTTCTTCCACGTATCTTCCGCTAGTTATAGTACCGTTCTTTATAACCACTAGCTCTGTGCGACTCTCTACAGTAATCCCATCCCATATAAGTACGGATCCAACGCCATAGGCCACTTTCTCTTCGATGCATACTTGCTTGAATCGCTCCCCTGGTCTTCTGTACACTCTTGTTCTTCCGTTGGTTTTTTACAGCATAAATCTTAATTCATCTGAGAACATAACTCTTGACTAATCTTCAATACTCCTATTGAAGTGGTTCCGGGCATATGTTAATCTTGAAATAAGATGCCCACGCTCCAGTTTAGGGCCGCTTGCAGGTCTTGGTGGTTTTGAATTTGTTACAGCAAGTTGTCGTCTTACAGTTCATGCACTTGGGTTACTTCCTCCGAGGAGTCGGAACTGATATGTAAGTGCAGTTCCTGTGAGAAAGCGGTTCGAAGTATTGTGTTGACCTAGGACCGATCTTCTCGTGCTGTACACCTGTCCCTGCCTGTTACTGGTCTGCGTAGGTTAGAGCCGGTTTCCTCGTGACGTCGGAGAACTCGTTGTACAGTTGACAGCGACACACCAACTGTCCTTGCTGTATCACGCTGACTCCGGCCGATTCACAGCATTGTGGGAATTCTGGTGCATTCTTCAGATGTAAGCGGCATTATAACAACTTCAATAATGAATATCAGAAACGCTGTTTACATACCTTTTTATATGACAGAATAGAAACAAAAGCAAAAACAAATGCAGAAAATTCGTAGTTCCATTTACAAAAGTCCAATTTTTTTATTTTGTCATTTACATAACTTTACAGTAACTAAGAAGTTTTATTACTTTCATTTAACACATTGAACGCCGTGGTGGTCACCGGTAACTACACTTTACCTTCCATCTGAGCTGACGCCGATTCACGATTTCGACAAATGTTACACATTATATTTTACTGGCTCATACGGTTCAAAATAGTCTAAATAATTATTTATTATTACTATCCGAATAATTAAAAAAATAGTTGCAGTTTCTCACTGGTGACCACCACGGCGTTCAAAGTGTTAAGGAACATGTGATTGTTTATTAAACACAATTAATTAAGCTAGCATTCTTAATTTCCGAGACTTCAAGTATCTTTATGTGACCCTAATTCATTGCTCTCGAGTGTATTCAGCGATTTGTAGTGCAAGTGGGTCTAAGAGTAGTACTGAAAAGCCATGGTTGTGGAGATTTCTGGTTTAAAAGTGACACACTGTGCTATTTTGTGAGCGTTATAAAAATGATCCCAATGAAATGATTGGTATTATTTTTCCGTCAGGAGTGACGTGAAGTCGATAAGCGTAGGCCTAGCTGACTTTATTGATGGAGATAAAATGGGGGAAGGAAATTTTTGAGAACCTTGTTTTTAAGAAATATAAGGAAAAGGTCAAGATCGGGATATGTAATACTTATTTGAATATTTATTTAATTAAAACCGGTCCACCTGGTTAAAAATTTAATACAATTTAAAGTTATAAAATCACTTAGTTAATATGTAAATATTACGTGGTCAATGGCGGGGCTAAAGTATTTCAAATGAATGGTGATAATATTAAAATGAATAATGATTATTTTTTAGTTAGGCATTAAAAATCATAAAAACCTGTTATTGTCATTAAAAAAAAAATATTTTGCATTTATTATCTATCTGTCTGTCTGTTACCTTTTCACGCTTTAACACCTGAATGGATTAGGCTTATAGGTACACTAGCTGCGGCCCCGCGGTTTCACACGCATAAGTCTCGATCCCGTAGGAATATCGGGATGAGATACATCTGAATTGGTCCAGCCGTTTGAACGAAGTAACAAACATACAAACACACACTCACAAACTTTCGCCTTTATAATATCAGTGTGATATATGGATAGGCCATGACCTGGGTTAGGACATAGGATACTTTTTATCCGGGTTGTACGTTCGCACCGCCCCATCTATTGGTAGCTGTCTCAGGGCTCAACATAGTGTCTGTTTACATTAGCTGTAAGCTTCCAAAATAAAAAAAAATGCTTGTAGTTTAAGGAATTGCACTTATTGTAAGAATGAGTAAGCATAAATAGGTAGGCAGGTTAATATTTACCTTATATAAACTATATTGTTTCAACTACATACTAACATGTAGCTCGTATAAATAATAATTAAATAATTGGTTTTGGTCGTTTGCTGTTAATCGCATCCAGTAATTTTATGCCAATGTTAGATTTGTAGAAAACGGGGTAAATGTACTCCATTTGAAATAAGATTAGATATTTAAATAAACTTTTTTTTACAGTCCGTTCAACCGATTTTATATGCCGTAGGCATAAGGATGGCATTAAAAGCAAAGAAGTGGTTACGATACCAACTGTTTACTGCAGCTGCCGTTTGTCTAGCCACCAAAGCAATAGAATTCAAAATCGGTTGAGCGGACTGTAAAAAAGTTTTATTTAAATGTCTAACCTTATTTCAAATGGAGTATAGGTTCCTACAGCCAGGTCTATTCTTTTCAGCCATACTTCACTGTTCTGTGTGGCCCTCGTTCATAATTTTCCACAACTTTGGCGTTATATTCAACCCAAACAGCGTCCCTGGCCACCACTCGTACCCATACCTTGGCCACCATTCGGTCAAAACCTTACTCTGTTCGCCATCTCCACGTCTAACCAGATTTCCTTACCAACTTATCTTCCTGTCTGTAACTGCAACTTCCAGTCTACTATTATTATTATTTGAAAGTAAACTCTTCTTTACATTTCACTTTAAGAGTTTAGTTTATAAAAGCAAGCATAATTTCAATCTCTAATTCAAATGTCCAACATAAAACTGTAGATACATTTTATCCGTGTCACCCTTCCCTCTCATAATTTTGTCAAGTCGTTGCAATTATCACTGGGCATAAAATTAGATGTGTTATTTTGCGTTTACTGGAACGGCTGTGTGTTAACGCGTGCCTTGGGAGCGAGTGCATGGAGCGAGCAATTAATCCCGGGCGCGGCGCGGGATGCCCGGGATCCCGGCTCCCGGCGACAATCACCGACAATGGCGCCCCTGAGACCCAACTGAACAAGTTAAATCTTTGCCAACTTGCTCCTCGCGACCGCTTTGCCGCAATTCGATATTCTATGTACCTATTGCCAACTTGCTGCACTGAGCCAAAAAGAGACTTGAGTTGTCGGTTCTTTGTAGAAAATAAAAGGTTCCGGTGTATTTAAAACGCTTGAAAAATATTCCAAAATTTTTGTTAGCAAATACGAAGAAAGAAAGTGGAACTAAATGTTATGTCAGACAACCTATAGAGCGTACAAATTTTAAAAGCGAAGATGAAGAATTTTACGCGAATTTTGAGCAATTAACGTTACCTAGATACGTTAAAAGCGTTACAAGTATTATGTTACGTTACATCAATACAATGTCAAGTTTACACATGTGATACGTGTTTGTGTTGCGGTTGTGTCCACAATGTCCTTCCCGACCGGCTTTCTGTGTACAAAATCTTCTGCCTTTATTTGCCTTCGAGTCGTGTTTGCACAAACCTGGGGACATTCGAAGAAATAAATCTATATTTGTCTACATTCACCAATCCCATGTCTCGGCGGGAGATTACTGTCACATTTCACGCTCGACGAGATAAATATATTGAGGCTGACAAATGGCTGTCGGAACACAAAGCGTGAATGGATGCCGAGAAATTATTTCGGGTGGTGTTGAAGGCTCTCTCTTGTTTATGTGGTAGCCGCGCGCCAGGGAGTTTGCAAAAAGTCAGGAGCGAACAGTAGGCGTAGATTATCAGTCATTATGTTTTTACTTTCGTAAATAATGTGACTTCGGGCGTTCTGTTGGAGTCAATTGACTTATTCAAAATTCAACCTCCATGCTGAGCGAGACTAAAACAGTTTGTAGTGAATAAGTTCATCACATGGCATGCTATTAAGTGTATTGTGTGACCCCCTGACGTCCCTCATTATTGTGTTGTGTAAATTATGAATTTGCTTTGTTTTGACACCAAAAATAATAAACAAACAAATATTAGCCGGATAATGGATAACGAAATAAGGTTATTCGTAATTTTGATTTCCCTATTTCACATCGACGGAGAAGTGCCAATAACTCCTAACTGACATTTTTTTTGAGAAATTCGCTTTTTTTTCGTTTTGAATTTAAAGGCGTCATTCGCATGTTTTAGTGAAATCGCCTAAGTGTATTTTTAGTTGCAACAGCATTTAATTAAATGTGTGTAAAAATGTACCTTCCAACTAAACAAACGTGTCTATTTTGAACGTTTTGTTTCAGTTTGTGTAAATTTTTGACTTTGTCAGTTAGGAGGTATTGGCACTTCGCCGCGCGCCGTCGACATTTTGGTATTACCTACACTTAATTAAAGAAAAAAAAAATAACCTAAAAAGAATTTGTGTATCCATCTGCCCTTTAGGCCGTCGTACCGGGTGGCGCCGTTGATATTGGGCTGCAGGCATGACGAGCCCTAAGTGGAAGTAAAACAGGATATAAAGTTGGCCCGAGCCGCTTTATGGTCCGCCCTCTGCGAGCCCTTCCACACAAACACTGACGCCTCCCGGGGGAGTGTGCGGGATCACGGGGAATAGGTACTGTAATTCACCCTCGCTTTATATACTCGACAACATAGTACGCTAAAGATACTGATAAAATCACAAATCTCTGAAATCAGATCAGATCTGTGAGCTATCAAATCCGCATCACTCATCTTGAGTTCAAGTATCTCAATAACTCTTTTGGCAGTTTGTATCCGTGATACTGTTAGCCGATAGCGGCCGCGCCCTCGTCCATCAAAAACGCATTACAGGCGCTTACAAGAAGGTAACCAGGTGATATGACAAGCGTTTGAGTCAACATGTTCAAAGACACCGCTATCGGGTACCGAGTCGCGATTATCGCGCGTTAACTGAAAGCGGGATTTCGGCAGACCGACAAAGCCACGGGCGGCGCTGATAGCTGCCCGATTAATAGTTTTCCTTTCACAATTAAACCCGAATAGGTACGTGTTCGACAAGCAATCGGTAATGTTTGATAATTTATACACTGGTAATCTTGTAAATTAATTAAATACGTAATCTATTCATTATTTTATATTAATTTGCAATTTTGCAGCCTACGTCTAGCAAATGAATTGGCAGTAAGGGCTACGGCCAATAATAATAATAATAATAACTTTATTTTAGATCACTGATAATGTAGGTATACCTACGGTAGGAGAACAGCAGAATCTGTAGACTAGAAGTTTTAGTACGGCAGATTTTTTATTTGATATACCTACCTAAGAAATTACCTCCTGTCAAAATAAGTAATAAATATGATTATCAATATACTAACTTAAAAATAAACTGTTACGGTCATTCTTCATTCCTAATTCGATTTAAATGTTGACATACCTAATGATGATGTTGGACGAAATAACTGGGGAGGAAAAAAAAATAGATGATTCAGCACATTTTTCACATTTTTTATGACACTTTGGGAATGCGATATAGGTACATACATAGGTTTATCTTCGAGTAAATGAGCGATTCGCCTTATCATAATTCCTATATTGTAATAGTACCTAATATGCTGTATAGGTGCTATAATAATTACTAAACATATTCACAAATACCTTTATAGTGTACAATAATTGTGTTCAACTGAAGTGATTTACTGTGGGAAAGTTAAATAAATGAAGTGAGCGATTAGGTACCGGTCTACAAATCTATTCACTACTTAAATACTTTATTATTTCTATAAAGTTACTTTTGCAATTAGTGATCCCAAATTGTATGCGTTATTTTGGAATAGGAATACAAAATAATTATGTTTAGTCTTTTGATTCACCTCATCCTAAATCACAGATTAGATAATTAAAAAAAAAGTTTTTTTTTCATTTTGGACATTCGTCATACCTACCTACTGACTATCTATTATGGATAACGTACTAATAGTCATTTGGGCCCCAAGATACAGACTAACTAGCTAGTTTGTGGCTCACTGGAAAATAACAAATTGTACAGCTAGGTTACAATTTACTGACGCCGATTCTCTTGTTCACAAACTAAACTAAATTTAAGTTCAGTACATCTTTTTCTTTCTATTTCATTAAGAAAAGGACAGAAGATAAATATTAGTTTAGTCCTGTCAAATTAGTCAAGACCTGACGTAAATTGAGGTATTTTTAGTAACCAATTTTTTAATCACGTCTAAACTTGTCTAAGTATGGGGTATCTTAATTTGACAGGACTAAACTAATATTTAACTTTCTTGATGGTATTTTAAGCTACTCACGTCGTCTCAACTTGCTGTTAACCAGTGAACCTGCTTACTGTATTACCTGGATAATTAATATTCCTATTTAGTCGAATATTTCTATTTAGTCGACCTAAGATGTGCTTAGGCAGACGCCTCATACTTCAGCCTTTCTTTTCCAAAATCGCTAAAACTGTCATTGCTGTCCACCCCGACCCCGTCTAACTTGCCCAGTTTTATCAGTCAGTCTCATCGGGCTATCTGAGTGCCTGTGCACCTATTTGTCCATGATAACGGAACCAAACAGAATTCGCCGCCGCCCTCCGGCACGCCCGCCCGCAATGTTTGCCTACCACAAACAACCAAGTATTTTTTGGTTAAATCTTACCATGATAATGCAGCTATTTACTTTATTAGTTGCACCATAAATTCTGTCATTTAACATTGAGGTTTTAGTAGTCGAGTTGTATAAAGATGTCAATCATTTAAACTAAAAGTTAGGCAAATATATATTTTTGGATGTATTATACATATAACAATCGTAATTTCCTTTTGACCTTCTGTGTTAGTAGAGATTTTTTAATGTCAACAACATTTAAAGTAAAACAATAATTGTAAACGAAAACAGTATCTACGAGGGTAAGGGTGACCTTCAATATCACTTATCTATCAGAGTGGAGACGTGACTAATTAATAAACGTAATTATTCATACATGCACTTAAAAAGTATGTTCTCCCACTCGAAAATGCGGCGAAAAAATGGACAGAAATATGCTCAGTTTTTGACGTTTTCATAGCTGTTTGCTTTAGCACTTAGCGCCTGCTATCAAACGCCGCATCGGCTGTATTGCCGATGGATGGAACACATCTCTGTTTGTCCTACCAGTTATCAGCCATCCCCTTTTGTTTGCTCCCCTAACCGGAAATTTATTCAAGTTATAATTTTCTGTCATTCGAGCACTCTAAAGAGTTATCTTGTAGGAGGCTTCGAAAACATGTCACCGTGTTGTCTTTTGACCCCGTGTGGTTAAGACAATATTATCGCTTTTATAATGTTGTAAATATTGTAGTCTTGTCGGCTTGTATATTGTGTAACGATTTACTGCAGTTCAAATTTTGAGGTTAGTTACCTTTTCCTTGTTAATTTTTACTATTCCTACCGTAATTCTCGCTTCGTAGGTAACTATTGCTGTTTGAGACCTGTAATCAAAAACTACTTTTTACCTCAGGTTTACATAAACATCCAGTGTTTAGCCGCTCACGCTCAATACGCACAGACACGATACACAATACACACCGCACACACACACACCTACCTGACTGCATTTGCAAGTGTTGATTTTCTTTTGCATTTCAAGTTCAATATTTTAATGTCATGTGTACCTACTTATTCGATAGTAGGGTACTTAATTGTAACAATTAATTGCAGTCTGAATGTTACGTAAAGTGTCTGATTCCACAGTGATTCTCTCGCGAGTGACAAACATAATTTATGAAGTTCTTAATACCGAGATAAGGAATATTTACACACTCCGAGTAGGTACACACGCAGACACCTCACCTCTGTCTTAGTGTTATGTACATAGATATACGTATCTTGGTAATTTTACTCGTTGAGACATCTACACAGCAGATAAAAATTGTAAACAAAATTTACATTTTCGACACTACGAAAAATCCCACAGAATTCCCCATTCCGTACAGATTTAATGTCTAATCTGTAAGTCTACATTAGTGTTGTAAAGTTCAAACGTAAATATCACTCAACAATCCTCCATGATAGTGGGTTTTCGAGTTTATGTACCAAAACACACAATGATACCATGTGGCCTTGTGATTATTGCGCAACTCAATTTTTGAGCTTATTTAGATATAAGCATATAAGTATTCATCTCACAAAATGTGTTAGTTCTTTTCAACGTCAATTGAAACTGAATAGTTAGTAGTTATACAGGGTCCCATTAAAATAAATGGCCGAATAACACAGCGTTCAGTACGTCTAACCAAAGACATAAAAAAAAAACACTGATTTAAGTGATTTTATTTTGACCTAAAATAATAAATTGCCCGCACATTAGTGTATTTTCGTTAGCTGATTATTTTTCTTGTAAGTCTCTTCTCTGATGCGTTTTTCGTATATATTTTGTTACCATTGATTGTCCTTATTTTGGTGGTCTGAATGATTTCTGAAAGTTTGTCCATCTATTTTAATTTGACCTTATATAACTTCAGGCAACTCCTGCAATATAAATCATAAATTGCCTTATAGTTTCTGATTAAATTAGTTATCTTTCGCAGTATTTGCTATGGTCTTGTGCAAATATCAAATGAATTGCATACCCGACTTTATCTCATAATTCCTTGGTACAATTTATCATTTCTGAAACAATAACGTTTCAATATACAATCTTGTTTGTGTATACCTATATGCACATCATTTAACAATATAAAGTACGCCGTCTAGTTAGTGATAGCACAAGAATTAACCTATGTATCGAGCCTAATCGCGAACCGTGGAGATTCTTCTGGTCATTTTTCTTTAGGAATAACTCTAACCTTCGATACACCTAAATGATTTGTATTTGGCTT
The DNA here is from genome assembly GCA_949629135.1 of Eremobia ochroleuca. Taxonomy (NCBI): domain Eukaryota; kingdom Metazoa; phylum Arthropoda; class Insecta; order Lepidoptera; family Noctuidae; genus Eremobia; species Eremobia ochroleuca. The sequence continues at coordinate 9,860,372 of OX451392.1, forward strand.
TGATCATGATCGGTGAAAAACTTTGAGCTCGTTAAGCTCTGAGTGGAGCTGCACTATTACTGACAAATACGTGACAATCTACACGGTCTTCACATGATCTGACCAAGATTATCCATCCAAAATTATATCAGCCTTTCTTTTCGCTGTAGTCAGATAGAAAAAAAAAAACGTCATCCAGATTTTAAAATATAATTGACGTGTAAAAGTGTCTGTATAAACCTACTGACAGTAATAAAATAATTTATCATTTAAACGACCCAAACTTCAAAACGGTCGTGTTATAAATACATGGTATTTTATTAAAGCTGAAAATGATTCTACTAGTAAATGACAATCTTATGCTAGTGTAAGGACAGTGGGTTTGTCAGTCGCAAGGTGTGGTCCTCGCTTGATCCGCGGTAAGCCGCGAGCGCTACGGCGTCCCTTGATCCCGCCGCCTGACTTACCTTATCGAGCCCTCGGGATTTGTGCCCTCACAACTCTCCCTACATTACGCTCCGCGGCTGCCTGACTCGTTATGAGAATATAAAAGACGTCTCATGAAGTAAATCGAGGAATTATGTTACAATAAAATTGTAGTTGGGGCATTTGTGAGACGAAACCAACATTTAATATTTTTGAGATTTTTTATCTTGTAATTTGTTAATTTAATAATGTGGATATCAAATATTTGAGGACCATATTAGCTCATATTTAAATATTACCATATTCTTCAGGGTACCTTAGATTTTAAGTATGCACCTATTACCTACCACATTATGGAAAACTCCAGGACTGGCAAAGCATTAGACACTGGGTATTTCCATCATGATACGAATTTCTCTATAGCCGTCCTGAGCCCAGTTGAGGGCGATATGCTCGACCCTATTACATTCGACTTAATCCTATGTAGCGAAATGTGGGTCTACTACCTAGGTATATACCGCTTCTGGGAGTACAGGCTTGATGTAATGTTATGGGAAAACTTAAAAGAACGTTGCAATTAAAACATTCTGTGAAGAAGACTATATAATATTTAATAGAAGATGACATTGTTGCAGGTAAAACGCGCACGAAGGACAAGTACCGCGTGGTGTACAGTGATCACCAGCGCCTGGAGCTGGAGAAGGAGTTCCACTACAGCCGGTACATCACCATCCGACGCAAGGCTGAACTCGCTGTCAGCCTTGGACTCTCTGAGCGACAGGTAATTGAAGTAAACATACTCAACACACTTTTATTATTAGCATATTTACTTTAAGTACCTATAACCAATCAATGGACTCTGTCTGAAATACTGGATGATTTTTTTTCAGGTTCCAAATTTTTACAGGGTGTTCTACTGAATATGAACAACTTCCACCATGGGACCAACTCTGAAATCACGGAAATAAAATCAGCTGCTTAATATAAAAGTTCAATACCTACTTGACCAAAATGTATGAAACAGCTTATTTTTTTTTCCTAATCTCAGAGTTGGTTCCATAGTGAAAGTTATTCATATTCATGGGTGGAACATCCTGTAAAAATTTGGAGCCGGTAAAAAAGGGCACGCTGTATAAGATTTTTTTTTAATTTCATGCGGACACTAGTAATGTGCAACACACATTCTATAAATTTTCTTGCGTTATCCAACCAAATGGAGAATACTTTAAACTGCATGCAATGCGGAAGTCAAAAGTCTAGTTCAGTACCTACTTAGGTACCTATAACAGCTCCTTTAGTTTCTGAATATTTACTTTGACTCTAAAATAAATCTAAGTAATTAAAATATAATTTTTAGGTTTAAAGAGAACTAAGTACCTAATACCTACCGATTCCGTAAATTGTGTATGTTCAAAAATTGTGTTGTGTTTTGGCAGTAGCTAATGGTTATACAACGTGTAACGTTAAATGCGCAAAACCTGAAAATAGTTTCATCAGAATAACGAGCAGAATCCATTGAACAACTTTTTAATATAGGTCACATTTTTCAAAAAATCTTCATTAAAACGTTGCCGTGTCTATTTATTAATAGGTCAAGCCATCGCGGCGCAGCGACCCGGTGACGCCTCCTCCTTCGATAGAGCGTCGTCGCAGACGCAAGAAACGATCAGAATTGCCAGTAAAACTAAAACAGCACATAAAACCTCTACAGTTTGTTTAATGATTTATATTCTCTCTGAAATAGGTCAATTGAATTAAAAATCTGTTGGGGTGTCTGAGGTTTTGCGCATTTAACGTTACAGGTTGTATAATGCTGATTATTAACCTCGTTCGTATTTCAGAATGAAATAGAATGGTATGCAATTTGATAAAGAATGACTTGGAATAAAAATAATCTAGGTACTTAAACGTGAAGAACAAGAACGTTTTTCTTTTAAACCCACTAAAAAAATTATCTTTGTTGCAGGTAAAAATATGGTTCCAAAACCGGCGCGCTAAGGAGCGCAAACAAGTGAAGAAACGCGAAGAAGTGGTGATGAAGGAGAAGGGGGACCACGCGTCATTACAGCACGCCCAACTGCACCACGCGACGATGTTACACCACCAGCAGATGATGAACGGTATGATGCATCACCACCACTACCACCAGGGGGTGCTGCAAGGCGTCCCCGAGCCCCTGGTACCAGGTGTACCCCCCGTGCCGCTGCTGTGACCACATCAGCAACACTACTGTGCTCACAGTGACAACTTCGCGTAGTGACTTTAACCGGTGGTTCGTAACACCGCCGCTCCTTACTGAACAATGGCCCCGACAGGGCGTCGCAGTGCATCCACAATGTACGACAAATGTGTGATAAATTCAGTGCAATCCTGTGGTGATGCGTGTTGGATATCAACATCATAGTAAAAACTTTAAAATTAATACTCCTGGGTACTACACAGTTAGTTACCTAACAGCTGTAAGCGGAGACACTTAATCGACTTTCTGGAGTTAAGGCTTTTTCTTTAATGAGATACTTGCCACTTACATTAAATGCCTTTTTAAATCTACCATTACTGAAATAGCCATCGCACCAGAAACGTTCACGTACGTTATGTTTTAGTCCTAATTCTAATTAACTAAGTGTTCACGCCTTATAGCTATTTTAGTACCTTTTCTTTTAAACGGTACAGATTAATGTAATGTATTGAATTTTGTCTCTTGACTGTAAATATAGAATAACTATATTTTTATATTATTATTAAAATTAAGTATTATTAAATTGATTATTTTTAAACGGTTTATTTATTTCTCAATGCTACAAGTGCCTTTCCAGTGATTTAAATAAGGTAGCTTGTATAGATTATAAACCTACCATTGTTTGAAGAGTTGAATTTAATTATTGATTTCATTTGTTTGTACTATTGTTTCTACATTGATAACGATGCAAAACCTTTACATAATTTGAGTTAAGTAATTTTACTTTAATTGCGAATCTCATAAGTCGATACAAGCTTTACGTACGGCAGTGAAATGTGCTATTATAATAATATTGTATGATAATTATCATCATCGCATTTGTGGCCTTGAGAAGTAGGTGCAAATAGTTTTTACGTTGAATGAGATTATTCCTAGTATTAATTGTTCTGTAAATAATAGCTTAAATTCTAGAATAATTTATTCTTATGCCAATTTCTATAGCATAAACACGGTAAAGAATTATCACTCAATTCACAAACGACATTGTGTTGAGAAATCATAATATTTGTGTGGGTAAAACTTTATGGAGGGGTTTGTTTATAATTTTGACATAAATAATAAGATTACGATTGAGTTGATTTGTTAAATGCTGAATTACGATATATTATTTATTGATTGATATATGCCCAGTCCGAGGAAGTAACGTAATTGTTTATCGTTTTGTTTTGTGGTAACAGTTATGTATAATATTGTGGTGCTAACAATATTCATTTTCATTTGTATTGTATCATTGTATGCCTATGTTAGACATCAGTACATTGTCTGACGTAATAAATTGGTGACTTTTGTGCTTGTTGTATCGAAGGTTGATGTTTGAGAATCGTTTGTGGACACATGATTTGTTAGAATTTACGCAGCACTATCACGAAACACATTTGATAATCTAAATAAATTCATGTTAATCTATACTGTTGTATCTTTTTCCTGATCTGGGTTTACATGTGTAACAAAAGATGTGTGAGTTTGAATAATTGCGATTGGTCTCGCGATGTTCCGGCACACGTTTTATAGACGCGCGGATTGCTTTGTTTTAAAAGGCGGACCTTACGAAAGAAGAGGCTTATTTTGCCGACGGCTCTCGACTTGAAGCTTGTCTGTTGTACCTAAGTCAAATAGGTATATGATAGGACTAGTACTCCTTTAGTAGAATCGGTAAACTGATACTTTATAATAAACTAATAATAAACAAATGGATGCCAAAATTTTGTAGTTTGTAGTTATAAACTCCGTATTTTAACATACATTGGTAGAAACTTAAAAATATATAGATATCCTCCTTTATAGGATCTACTAAAGCTCCCAAGATCTTCAGTGAGACATACATAGAAATTTCACAATTTTCTTTTGTCAACGCACGAACGTAAGGATCATCCAAGAAATATATATTTAATTCACGTTTCACTCTGATTTACGTTGAACCTTCAGCCGTTATGGTAATTCGAGCAGTTCGTGAGAAGTCTTTTTTTAGGAAATAATCTAGCTTTGTCTCTTTGAGAACGTGACAAAAATTCACTGTCGTGAAATAAACATTAAGGTATAATATATAATATATATTAAGGATAATATTAGAAATTTTCGTTAGAAAGTTTTTATAATCAGCCCGGGGCCTGGAGTTGTGCTGGTTGCTAGCAATAGACTAAACTCTGATTTTTAATTCAGTAGCCTAAAATGCCAGCTGCACCCGACCTTCTTTTGTCAACATGACATTATTTAGTATACGACGTGTAACGTTAAATGCGCAAAACCTGAAAATAGTTTGATCAGAATAACGAGCAGAATTAAATGAACCACTTTTTAATATAGGTCACATTTTTCAAAAAAATCTTCATTAAAAACGTTGCCGTGTCTATTTATTAATAGCTCAAGCAAGCCAATGTCAGCGCGGCGCAGCGGCCCGGTGGCGACTCCTCCCTCGGTAAAGCGTCGTCACAGACGCAAGAAACGATCAGAATGGCCAGTGAAACTAAAACAGCACATAAAACCTTTACAATTTTTTTAATGACTTATTTTCTCTCTGAAATAGGTCAATTGAATTAAAAATCAGTTGGGGTGTCTGAGGTTTTGCGCATTTAACGTTACACGTTGTATACAAGCGGTCATTTTGGCTAGCAAATAAAAATAACAGAGTTTAGGCCGATATTGGTGCCGATTGTATTGTTCACAAACTAAACTACATTTAAGTTCAGTGCATCTTTTTCTTTCTATTTCGTTAAGAAAAGGACAGAAGATAAATATTAGTTTAGTACTTACTGTCAAATTAAGGTACTCCATAGACAAGTTTAGACGTGATTAAAAAATTGGTTACTAAAAATACGTCAATTTACGCCAGGCGCTGACTTATTTGACAGGACTAAACTAATATTTATTTTCTGTCCTTTTCATAATGAAATAGAAATAAAAGATGCACTGAACTTAAATTTAGTTTAGTTTGTGATACCGACAGGCGTTGACGGGAGCCGTCGGCGCTCGTCGACGGCTGCCTCTGTCGTTCGTAGATGCCTCTGTCGTTGACGCGTGTCGCTCGTGTGTATTAGCACTTATTGTTAGTTTGCAACGGAAGTGTGTAGCCTCAAGTTAGATAAACGCTTACTTTTAAATTAGACCCATAATACTGACTTAACATCACAGTCAATATTGAGAATTATTGAGCCAATAGGGCTGCACCGAAAGAAAATGTCCAATAGTTTTAGGTACAACTTTTTGCTTTGGATGCAGCTAGCTGTACCTACACTAGCTGATTTTTTTTTTAAGAGGAAGAAAACTGTGAAATGAAAACTAATAACATTGCCAACTTTGTACAAATTAATAGTTCTGGATCATTTCAAAGTTGGTTTAATTTGACTTTGTTTTAATTATAGCACGATGGTTACCTGCACCAGCTATAAAAATGTTATTGGTTTAATTTTTTCATGTAGCGGTGCAAACGTTGGTCCGGTGCTATAAAACATTCGTGAACAAATGTGTTTACGAATGGCAGTCGACGCATTTATTGGCGACATTGCAAAGGTCATTCAATTAGATTAACTGCACAAAAGGTTTTAAAAACAACATCATGGGATCATGAAAAAGCCCATAAGCACTTTAAGAAACCAAATAAATGCATTTTTCTACAAAATGAAGTATTTCTGAAAAGTAACGTTCACATTTCTAACAAAGCCTTTAAAAAGCTTTAATCTGTACGTAAAATACATATAAGCTCAGCTAATCGTTCACAGTATAATATTAAAAATGCTAAAGCTGTTTAGCTGGTCTTTATACTAATTCTTTTGTTCGCTGGCGTCAACCCTAGAGCATGGAGGATACACAGTAGGAATGTGAATGCGCTAAACGTTGAGTAAACTGATGCTTATTGAGGGCATTTCGAGAGCAGCATCAAAGGCACCGACGCCTCCGATCTTACCGCCTACTGACCAGGCTAGGAATAGCGAGCATTCCAACGTATTTTAACTTATTAATTTTATAAGCACTGTGCCGGCTATAGACTGAAAAAAAGGAGGAAGCAAAAAATTGAAAATGTAGTTAGGTATGTATCTAGCGCTTTTGTTACCAAGTATAAACACATAATCAGTATTATAATGTTCTGTACATACTGCTGGAACACAGGCCTCCTCTCAGTAAGAGGGTGTGCGCCGTAATCTAACACGCGGGCCCAGTAGTTTTAGTAGCCAATTTTTAATTACGTCTAAACTTGTCCGTGGAGTACCTATCTTAATTTGACAGGACTAAACTAATGTTTAAGTTCTGTCCTTTTCTTAATTAAATCGAAAGAAAAAAGTTGCAATGAAGTTAAATTTAGTTTCGTTTGTGAACAAGGGAATCCGCGCCATTGTCATTCTAAGGCCCGATTTTTCAATCTCTAGACTTTTATTCTGAGGAAACAGCGAGGGATGACAACGTTTGTATAGAAATTATGTCAAAACATTATACAGTGTAACCTTAATAATATAACGAGCCTTAATATAACGAATTTCTCGATTTAACGAGTTTTTCAAAAATCCCTAGGAACGTCCATAAGAGCTAATGCAAAATATACCTCTACACTACGAATATATACTTAACAAAAACCTTTACATAACAAATTTTTAATCATTGCAGAATATATATAAAAATATATTGACCTCTATTTAACGATTTTTTCAACCGATAACCTGTACATAACGTATCTTATCAACTTTTTACCTTATTAAAACGAATCATAGTCCAATCTAACCTGTATACAACAAACCTCATTGTAACAAATTACGCGGTATAACGAATATTTTTTTTAATTCCCTTGAGTTTCGTTATATCGAGGTTGCACTGTATTTATTCTACAGATAAAAGTTACCTAACTATTGAAAAATCAGCCCTAGGTTTTCGCAATTACCCCGCTGTTTGTATAACTTAAAAAGTAAAGTAGGATCAATTTTCACTGTCTACAGATTCTTTATTTATTCACCCCAAGAAACACATAAATAAATAATGAAGTGTGTATAAATGAATGAAAAATGTTTTCACATTAGACTTACTGGTTACAATAGTACAAAAATATATAGAAAGATATGAATTTTAGTCGCCTAGCAATGTAAACGATAAAGTTCATAACAGTTTGTATTAAAAACAAGGAAGAGGAACTAACTCCAGAAATAAGGAAATACAAACGAGTGAAATAATAGTATAGTGTAACCACATTGACTCACAATGCTGCTACGCTGCGGCACGTCGCCTCGTAGCAAAGCGCGTAGCAACAGAAAACCTTTCACATTCACACCTATAACACTTCTTTGAATCACCGTTTTGTTTATTTTATTTTGTAAGGGAAAACAAACAATAGTATATTAAAAATGAACAGAAAAACTTAACAATAAACTTGACAAATATACAAGTATGCCTTTATTTAATTCAATACATATAAGTTATATTTTTAAATATTAGAACATAAAATATAAAGATATTTAAAAATATAAAAAATAGTAGCCCACCGGTATCAGGAACAGGGTCCAAGCTATCGGCGGTCAGGGCTCCAGAGAGAGGAACCTCCTGACAATGCGAGCCGTGTCCAGAAGTGCCTCTTTCTGAATCAAGACCTTGATCCAGCTGCACAAGGACCGCCCCCTCTTCCTCAGGCGTTGGTCGAGGCCCTTGGCTATTAACCCATAAGCTGTCACGCCTATCGGCACAATAATCGCTGAGTCCACATCCCACATGTCGACAACTTCGCGAGCCAAGTCATCTTTCACGAGGTTCTTATCATGCGGGACGTTATATATTTATTTTATTTTATTCTATTCGGGAAACTAATATTATAAACAGTGTTCTTAAACAATATGCATTTGAAGGCCATTTACAAGCTTCCACTGATAAACACTTGAAACAAAAAAGACAACAATAATGGTCGGTACAAAATACTTTATAATATAAATTACGAAACAATATAACACGATCGATTAATACAAACTAAAAATCATTCAGACGCACACAGATACTTTTATATAAAAAAGCTTTTCACCAACAAATGCTTAACCCGAGAAACACTGATATTGAAAATGTCCAAATCATGTTCACTAGTTACTTTATATCAACAATCATTGCGCGCCGCTCTGATCGATCCATTACCACTATATCAGGTTTATTGGCAACAATAGTCCTGTCAGTGAGGAGGGACCGATCCCAGTACAATGCGATATTTCCATTTTCGAGAACTGCGTCGAGCACATGCCTGTAGTACGGCACCTCCGATTCCACAAGTCTGTATTTCAGAGCATGTTGCTGATCGATTATCCTACAAGGTTGCGTCTATGCAAGTACTCTCCGTTAGCTAGACGAGAACACCCAGAGATAATATGCCTGATTAATTTCGCCGGCCGGTGGTATGCCAGACAGATGTCAACTGTGCCGTCTTTCACAATAAATCTCCGGTAATTGCTCGTCATCGTAATTTCGTCCATGATTGCACAACTATTAGTATAATTATTATTTTGAACTTACCTTGGTATAATTTTATTTCTTTTCAGATTGGTTTTTGATCGTCATAATGACTATGAATTCAACTACAATTCAACTCTGAATTCTGTACGTAGATCATTGCAGAATTGTTTTCCGAAATTACAAATGTGCTCCAAATTATACTTGACTAGCGACCCGCCCCGGCTTCGCACGGGTGCAATGGAGAAACACTGATAATTTTAGAGCCATTATTTCTCGTAAAAAGTATAGGATAGAAAATGGTTATTGTGGGTTATCCCTAAGAGATAGACATATACCATAGCGGACTTTTTTGTAGACCTTTTTAAGGTGTACAATACTGTAGTACATTATTTTGATCTATCTCGACGGGTTCAGCCAGCGTTTACAATGTAAGCGCAAAAAAATGTGTTTATTTACGACATCACATTAGGAACCTCTAAAATGATCAGTGTTTCTCTACTATATTATGCATGTATTATACATATAAACCTTCCTTTTGAATCACTCTATCTATTAAAAAAAACCGCATCAAAATCCGTTGCGTTGTTTTAAAGATCTAAGCATATATAGGGACAGACAGACAGGGAAGCGACTTTGTTTTATACTATGTAGTGATGCCCCATCGCTCTAAATCGGATTTGTATGTGTAATTAGGTACTTTTGCGGAGGAACATTTCGATGCAATATTTAGTTGTAAATAGTTTTAGTTAGGTTTGGGTATTTTTAGATTTTTATTTTATTTATTAATTAAGTCTAAGTTGTTATATATCTACATGATTTTAATTATTTATAATCTATCAATAGAAGTACTCCCGTGTAACTACTCACCTATAAAATTATGGTAGGCCTACTAAGATAGGCCTACCCATAATTAAATAAATTACAAAATTTCGCAACTAATCACAGAGTACTGTTTTTTGGAACAAGCGTAGAATAGAATAGAATACTCTTTATTATGTACACCATATAAATTACAGACATAAATATATAAATTTTACAAAGGGTGACACAATGCGCAGTCCCACGGTAGTGTTCCCACTGCTGGGACATAGGCCTCCTCTCGGTGAGAGGGACACACATCAAATCTGCCTAGCCTTTTCCCAACTATGTTGGGGTCGGCTTCCAGTCTAACAGGATGCAGCTGAATACCAGTATTTTACATGGAGCGACTGCCTATCTGACCTCCACAACCCAGTTACTGGGTAATACGATACCCCTAGGTAAGACTGGTTGTCAGATTTTCGAGCTTCTGACACCCGTAACGACTGTCAAAGATCTACGAATGACAGCCGGGACCAACGGCTTAACGTGCTTTCCGAGGCACCACCCCACCTCTCGTCTCTCTCACATGTAAAATACTGGTTATTTTACATGTGAGAGAGACGAGAGGTGGTGGGGTGGTGGGGAGTGGGCCGTAATCTACTTCGCGGGCCCAGTGCGGGTTGGTAAATGTCTACGGATTTTTGGTTCTAGGACATGCTGGTTTCCACACGATGTTTTCTTCTCCGTTTTAAGAGCAGCGGTGATGATATAAAGTGCCTGTCTGGGTTCGAATTTACGAGCTACAACTCGTTAGTCGCAGTCGTTACCTCTGAGTCACCACTGCACAAGCCCGCTGTACTAATCCTACATACTACAACTTTTGTAAGCCAGAATTTGTGGTGGTATAGAGAAAAGCGCCAAGAAAATGAAGGGACGTAAAGAAATGATTCAGTTTTTAGTGCTGCTTCAAAATGTTGATTGAGTTTCCGTGCATAGTCAACACTTTCTGAGTTCCGACCATTGAACTGGCTAATTGACCTCATAGTCGCTGTCTTCCACTTCTCTTCGTATTGTATTTATACCTAAACACATCAAGCTTTAAAACCTCTTTGGTCAGTATTAGTTTAGGAAAACCACACTAAGCACTGTCAATGTTCACATTTCATACACAAAGTTAATGTTTGGCACAAATGTGGTAAAAGTAATAATAATTTTATTTCCAAACGACTATATTATGGTACAATTTTAAACTCAGTTTTTAAGTTTGTACCTACACTTAGTGGTGAGTTCCAAGTTAGCAGACAGACCTACAAATTGCTCTTTGCACAGTAACAATTTTACCACATCATCATAATATTACGACTTCGGGGAAAAGGAGGTGCAGAAAGTCGAGATAACTAGATACCATTATCATTATAATTTCGAGACCTGGGTACCATCAGTTGGGACTGGTCATCTCTTAACTACCGTCTTATTTTAATTATTTTATTTGTGGATTGTTTTTTTGTTTCACTGGACGCTTTTAACGTGTACCTGCGTCTTTTTTTTATCGTTTTTACCTATATCACACTAATATTATAAAGGTGAAAGTTTGTGAGTGTGTGTGTTTGTATGTTTGTTACTTCTTCACGCTCAAACGGCTGAACGGATTTGGATGAAATTTGGTACACAGATAGTTTATAACCGGGATTAATACATAGAATACTTTTCATCCCGATATTCCCACGGGATCGACACTTATGTGGGTGAAACCGCGGGGTGCAGCTAGTGTAATTATAAATTCAACATCTGTGATGTAATTAATATTTTTGTAACAATAGGTATAATTTAAAAGAGCGTCCATGGAGTTTCTTGTCCGTTCTTCTCCATAGTTACCTTCTACGTTTTGGAATGGGCAACTAGCTTCATATTAATGACTGACCGACTCCTTGACAATTCAAGAGTGCCTGTAAATGATTTAATTGAAATAAATGGTTTGAGTTTGAGTTTTATTAGGTTCAGTTGTGTTGTCATTTTCCATGTTACTGGGCCTATTTGGTTGCTGTTGCCTACAAACTTCGTAGGCAAATCCTGTAACTGTAGATTTTTTTCTTTCTGTTAAACAATCTCAACTGAGTCTAGAAGTACCGAAAATTTATTGATCAACTCAACCTATCCCAGTCCACTGCTGGACAAGGGTTGTAAATGATATAGCTGAGTGTTTGGTGCAAACTTATAATATTCCCGAAGATGGTTAGTAAAAACAATATCAACGAAAATAAATTAAAACAAAAACAGGACCCACGTTTCTCCAGTTACAATGAGTACTATGGGTTTCGGTGTTTCCTTTGTGGTTGATAGTGCGTGTTCAGGAAGCTAAACGCCAAAATGGTTGCCGTCATTTTTAAGAAGAAACTGATAGGCTGTACTGGTGATACCTTATGTGAATTAAGTTTATGGTCCAATCCCAATAAATATGATTTGGATTTAAACATGGAAACAGCGGGGTAATTGCGTAAGTCACTATCATTATCAATGGGTTTCATTTTGAGAGCTCAACAACATTCATTGCGTTATTTACGTGTTGAGTAGACAAATTTTTCAAACTTATGAAGTAATGGATTAGCAATTTGCTTCAAAATGGTTCAAATTCCGATTGATAGTGTGAATTACGCAATTAGGGTGCTGGTCTTGCGGCAGATGCTGGACGGCCTAGTTGATTCTTCTGTTCGCATTGGTCTCCGGATGAACTTGGGCAAAACCCAGGTTATGTTCAACGATCACGTTACACCGGCATCGATTACTGTCAATGGCGGTGCTCTGAAGTTTGTTCAAGAATACGTTTACCTCGGGCAAACTCTAACAGTTTGCCCGAGGTTTGCAGAAAGAATCAGCTGGGCTGGATAGCGTTTAGGAAACTTCGTCGTGTCTTATCGTCGCGTATTCCGCAGAGCCTAAAGACCAAGGTATTCAATCAGTGCGTCCTGCCAGTTACGACTTACAGAGACGAAACGAGGACACTCACGGTACGGCTGGTTCATAAATTCAAGGTCGCTCAGCGAGCTATGGAACGGGCTTTTCTTGGAGTCTCTCAGGGATCGAATCCGCAACGAGGATGCGACAGAGAACAAAAGTTTTCGACATAGCTCACAGAATAAGCAAGTGGCAATGGACCGGCCATATTAGCCGTAGAAACGATGACCGTTGGAGTAGACGTGTTCTTGAGTGGAGGCCGTGAATCGGTAAACGTAAATTGGGACGCCCTTAGGTTTGGTGGAGCGAAGACCTTCGCAGGATGGCTGGTAGCAGCTGGATGAGGGTTGCCGAAAATCGAGTTGAATGGCATGCAATAGAAGAGGCCTATTGGAGCATTCATTAGAATATTATCTACACCAAATTCGGGAGAAGCGAAACTGATTTATGAAATGGTTGCTGCATCACTATCTCCCTCGCTTACGCAATAATATATTTATATTAATAATATCATAATGATGTGTAATAGTTAGAATAGGGTATGATGAGGCTGACATACCTTTGTAAGTTAAAAGCCTCTAAATAAATAAAGATTGAAAAAAAAAAAAAGAGGCCTATGTCCAGCAGTGGACTGCTGTAGGGTGACGATGATGAAGTATGAATTAGGTCCCAGAGTGTATTAGACATATTCTCATCCGCATTTATTTTAGGTCTCTGATGATGTCTTAAATGATAAATGATTTATTTTCTGTAAGTAGGTTTGCGCAAACACTTTTACATGTCAATCATATTTTTTTTTTAATTAGATGAGGTCGGCGTTTCCTATCTGACTACTCTTAGAAGAAATGCCGAAACAAACTCAGAGTTCACTTAGTTGGTCAAATACTTCAGATGCTGAACTAATGAAGATTGTTGTTATTTTAATCTTAATGAGTCATTAATAATGACATAACATGTGAATTGCAGTAAATAATCTCATTAAAATTTGCATTTGCAGGTAGCAGTAGAAAATTGCTAATGTTTCTAAAATATCAGTTCCAGCAAGGATTAAGATCCAACTGCATTAGCCAGTCTGAGTCATAGATATCTGGGTACTCGAAAGTGAATGTTTATAAGATGAGTGTGTACTTGTGGGTGTACCCGACCACCGCGTCGTACAGTGTTCTCCAAACAGAGCCTCACAGAGGCCGTTCTTCAAACAGAGCTTCATGTGTTTGCGCTCACCCTGCGTTTGTTTGCCCTTTGACAGCAGTCTCACAGGTCGTTAACACGTCACACCTAACTGAACGTACCGTGAACCTGGAGCTGCTCTAGTCATTGCATTAAATCATCACACACGTCATTAAACTATACAAACAGAGACTACACATGCCGGAAATAGTCGAAGAACAACATCCATGCGTGTCAGATTCAACAGTCACTCCGAAATGTAGATAAATTAGTAATAACCTTGGAGCAAAAATTACAAGACTCGCAGCTCGTTTGTGTATAATTGCTACGGATCAACGATTAAATGTGATTTCCTTGTACTACATTATAGAAAAAAATATCACATAAAACTTTGTGAACAACACGCAAGTAGATAAATAATCAATTGTTATCGCGTGCATTACATTTAACTAGGTGGGTTTAATCCACTCGATTTGATATCTTGATAATGTCTGGATTATCGGCGAACATGAAAGCGCCTAAATTAATTTTTAATCCAGCTTTCCCTCGGTGACTTGGCCGTATCTTGTCGACGTAGGCACACAAGTTGTTGATACGAATCGTACGATATCAAGCGTACCGCCGCGCGTGCACCGCCGCGCGCGCACTTCGGCCATAAACTACGCTGAAGACATGTTCATTATGAACCTTAACCTTACCCACATATATTAAACACCTAACACAGCTTTATGCTCTCCGCGACCTCAATCAACCTCCTCAGACAGAAATTGTAACGGACTGGAGGAAAGTAAGCAAACGCCTGAAATAGACCACAGCCCCCCAATTAGACTCCATCCCCGATCAGTTTAACTCTATCGCGGACACGATGGCCGCGATCGACTCATTCACGGAACACGTACATTCAGTCCTAACCATTGTTCTAGGGAAGTTCCGGCGATGATCACCCATCGCTGGAACTTTCCTAGAACAATCGTTAGGACTGATTAGAACTAGACTGAAGTTGCCAGACGACGTGTGTGAACTGTTGAATGAGAAGAACGCGGCTGTCCGTGCATACAGCAACTTTCCCTGCGACGCGAACAAAGCCCATATGCGTTACATACCGTCGAAGACCTTGAAAATCCTCTGCCTTCCGTCACTTCAGACGAAGTGCAGGATATCATCAAAGGTTTTAAACCTAGATAAGCAGGGGCTTATCTAGGTTAATCAGGTAACAGGTTGGTAAACCAGGGGGCTTAGACAGAATCACCAATAGAGTGGTTCAGCTATTCCCTGCCCCCATATTAATATGCTACTGGTCACCATCTTCAATGGCGCCATGGGCAACAACATTTTCCCACAATCATGGAAAGAAGCCAACGTTATCGGTATCCCCAAGCTCGGTAAGCCCAAGTCACAACCTACGAGTTACCGTCCCATCAGTTTGCACAATGTCCTCGGTAAGATCTATTAGAGGCTTATATTTATAAGCGTCTTAGAGACTATGCCGAAACAAAGGGCCTCATTCCCAACGAGCAGTTCGGTTTTCGAACTCAACACTCTTGCGTACAGCAAGTCCACCGTATCACCGAACAAACACACGCTGGATTGCAAAGTGGTATAATAACAGGTGCTTCGACATAGCGAAAGTTTTTGAAAACTTTGGCACAACGGCTTATTATACAAGCTATAACAACTCGGTGTGCCTGACCATCTCGCGCTCATCCTACGAGACTCTGTCGAACCGTACCTTCCGCTATAAAATCGAAGGAGTGCTATCCTCCCTACACCCCCTTCGCGCAGGAGTCCCCCAGGGCTCTGTGCTTGCCCCAATTATTTTCACACTGTTCACTAGCGATATCCCTAAAAAGAGAAAGGCTCAGTTAGCTCTGTTTGCAGACGACACAGCCATTTATTACACTGGCCGCAGCTAAGTCCGGCTATCTCTCACTCTCCAAACCGCAGTCAATAAACTCGCTGCCTGCTGGAGGAAGTGGAGAATTGCAGTCAATCCAGAGTCAAGCGGTTCTCTATTCAAAACCACGACTCAAACTTGCTGTCCTCTCTCCAGCGACACCCTAAGCCAGGGTTCGTACCCCATATGGTGCCCTTAGCGTGAAGTCGCTTAGTCTATGAGATATTCGCCCCTGGCTGGAGGGTTTGAGTTTACTTAAGGTAACCACAGGATAGTCCGGTTAAGTAGTCACGACCTCTCAAGGTTAACTACGAGATGCCATAACCTAAAAAAAAAAACAGCTTTATGGTATCCGTATTTTCTCATTATTAGGCACACCATTGCTGTGTTAGACTGTAAATTGAACTTGTAATAAATAAAAACAAAGAAATGTCAACTGATTTAATCATTTTGTTAGTTTAAACTAATTATTGTTTTGAGTGGAAATTATGATAAAGAAATAAAACTATACAATGAGTTGACAGACAATAAATTTTAAGATTTATAGAAGGGGTTGGCTATGTATCAGTCTATACGCAAGTTCAGATTTAGAACCTGATATGTTTTAGCCTGTAATATGTAAGGAAGTACTTAGATTAATTATGTATCGTGACAAAATGCTAACGACTTTTAGATATCAGTATTACTGATATAAATAGTGATATACTACATACAAACTTCCACGGCGATATCATTCAATTATTAGATTATTAGTTGCCTACGTTGGCAAGCTAAAAATAAAAACTTAAATTTATTCTTTTAAAATGCCTTATTGATATCGCTTATTTTTGTGTGTAACCGTAATAGAATTCATAGATGATTATTACTCACAAGTAGAGGTAAACTGCCTCTGCTTTATGCATCATAATGAAAACTTAGACGGTTATGCGCTCTGAAATGTTTATCATTTTCAGTAAATGGTGCAGCGACTTTTTTCCAAGGTTTACCTAAATGAGTCCATTTTTTTTTGTAATGTGCGGTTTGTTTGTGCTCAATAGACAATTTTTCTACCTATCATTTCTTAAAAAAAAAAAGTTTTTTTTCCTCTACTACCTAGATTATCCTCAGTCTCCTGCCGCATCCCTATTTAGGGCCCTTTCCCACGGCAAGATCCTGTTTTTTGCAGGTATGTTTTTTTCTTATTTGAGATCAGGCCAGTATTTTCTTCTGCCATTCGGTACGTCTACCAATCGTCAGTATTCAACCCCTTTTTATATTTTTCTTTCTATTTCATTAGGAAAAGGACAGAAGATAAATATGAATAATAATAATACGCTACATTGTCTTGGCTTAGGCCCGTTAGTGTAGCTGAAACTAGCCAAAGAGCTAAGAAACAAAACTTGTTTAACAAAAATAATAATAATATTCCACAATTTTCACACAACACCATCTAAACTAAGCAGAGCTTGTGCTATGAGTACTAGACAACTGATAAACATACATATATATTTAAAATACATACATATTATAGATATATTTCACCCAGACAAAGAACAAATGATCGTGCTCATCACACAAACATTTGTCATAGGTGGGAATCGAACCCACGACCGAACGAACCCACTTGCGTATAATAGCCAGGGCCACTGGTCACTAGACCAACAGGCCTGCCATATTAGTTTATTCCTGTCAAATTAGTCAGCGCCTGACGTAAATTTACATATCCAATTTTTTAATCACGTCTAAGCTTATCTTAATTTGACAGGACAAAACTAATATTTACCTTCTATCCTTTTCTTAATGAAATAAAAAAAAAGATGCACTGAACTTAAACTTAGTTTAGTTTATGAATAACAGAATCGGCCCCAATACCTAGATATCTTTTTCTTTACGCTATCTCTTCAACAGCACGTATTATTTTATAATTTTTCAAAGATATTTATTAGCTTAATATCATATTAATAATACCAGCTCACTGCAGGGCCAAGGGCTCTCCTCATACAGTGATGGCACGAGCAATGATCACCACGCTTGCTCAAGACCGGTAGGGTATTTCAATCTTATAATAACTAACCCCTTAAATCATAAACGATGCTTAAAGTTTAGTGCGATTAGCGTTTGTTTCATACATTTTGGACGTTTAAACGTCACTTAATTTTAATCATCGTTTATAATGTACCCCTATAAGTCCAGCATCCTAATTGCGTAACACACTGTTACTCTCAATTTGAAGCATATTGCTAATCCATTGCTCCATATATGTTCGAAAAATGTTCTGCTCAACAACGTAAATAACGCAATGAATGTTGTTGAACTGTCAAAATGAAACCCATTGCTACTGATAGTGTGTTACGCAATTACCCTGCAGGGTTTCTCTCGATGTTTTCCTTCACCGATATCAGTAGTGTACAAGATAAACTCAGAAAGTAATATGAATTGAAAAAGTCACATTGGTACTTGCTCGCGATTGAACCCACGACCTAGTGGCAGGTCTACGAATGTCGTAGACGGAATTCGTACACCATGCGCAGGTCAGACTTTCAGGATTCAGTCTATTTTCGTTGGCTTAGAATTAAATCTGAGTGTTTTAGGGGCGGACGGATAGAAAAAGGCTCGTGTTAAGCTATTGTTTTGATCTTCCTAGGCCCAAAAAAAAAAAAAAAAACAACCGAACCAACAAAAAAATATTTTTCACTTTTTTTGCTATGGTAACTACCCCACACCATTTCTTATACCACTACTTGCTATGTAAACAAAAGTGACAGGAAGATTTATAACATCATCAACAACACTCAAGATAAAATACGAATAATTATATTATTATATAATAAGTATATTATACGTAAATACGTATCATAAAAAATATTGATCTAATTTTATTTTTATACGTACGCGGCACTACGCTCACGTGACTGAAACTAATTAGCTTTATGATTATTTTGATTAATTCAATGAATTAATATTAGCTTTCCTGTTCAGTATAAAGTAATAGAGTGACCACCCTGTAGTGCCGCTTACGAGGCAGCACCAACAGCCTTATGATTACCAGATTGCGAAGGGTTGATTGCGTTGTTGTGAGGAACTGAAATACCGTCTACGGATCTGGAGTTGCCCTTTTTAATCTTAAATAGCTGAATAATAAATAAATCATTCATACTTTTACTAACAAAGCTATAAGTATTATTAAGTAATAATTTATGGAACGTAAATTATTCTGAATTAAAGAAAACTATCCAGAGAAATTGCATATATCCTGTACTCTAGGTCATATTGCATTAACGAGGAAATTTTTGATGTCTGTCGAATAATATAATTTAAACTTAAAAAAATATTTCTAAATACATTCGGCGGTTTTTTCAAACAGAATACATAATATTATGCGTTGGATTTGCTACTTTCGCCCAGCAAGTTCCCTTGAAAAGTTGAGACATCTGCAATTCACACTGAATATTAAATGAAGCGCTGTAGGCAGCTTTGCATTGTAATATTCATAAAATTTTAGGTAGACGTAGCTTAGTAAAAAACTACATAGTTGTCACATTGTATTTATTTTTGAAAACTGATACTTGGAGAGGAGGACGTGACGTATGATTTTATTTGTTTACATGTATCGTAAACTTTTTATTTTCTTTTAAAGGTTCTATTTCAATAAATTAATTTACGAAACATATATGAATCTCATCGTTGTTTTATTACTTGTTACTACTCTCTCGTATAGTTTTAAAACGTATGCCAAAAAATATGAAATAGTCATCCATTTGATACCTTTCCAAAAAAAAAAAATCGATCATTATTGGTGTAGACACTACACTTAAAAGTTAAAACAATACTGATAATCTTTTCAAATATTTAAAGGTTTGTAGATAGTCGTATTTCTGGTAAAGTGTAAACATATACATTTCAATGCAATAACACTTTACGAATCGATTAAATTAATTTGTAGGTACAATTTAAATTGATCAAAATGTGTTCGTTAATATACCTACACGGTCCGCGTCGTATCAAGACCAGATTTTATTTGAGGTACCTACCTAATACGGGTCACTTTTGAAGTGGCATCGGTTATTAAGGTTTTTAATAACACCAGGCATGAATATGTGATGCGATTTGACGCGGACCAAGATTTATATTTATAGCACTTTTAATTTACGACGGGTTATAAAATACGTCGAAACTCCGTCGATCGATAGTCGTGTAGGTGCCCCTGCCAACCTGACTATTGCGTCGTTATATCATATAAATACAGGTCTCTAACACGTACAAGTGTATTCATTTTATATATTTAAAATTCGTTTTAATGTCGTTTGGGGAACAATATAAAATATTTATAAAGTAACTAATTTTGAAATGTGTTTTACGTTGGCTGTTTTGCTCTTATGTGAAAATAATCATGCAGAAGAAATTTTAAGGTAGTTCCGTTATTAAAGTAAGTATGTACCTACAATGAAGATTGGTGATATAAAATACTTATATAAAATTACGTAGGGATGTACATACCAATAATTGTATTTGTTGTGCCATATTGGCTGAAATGATAAAGGACGATTGACGCGTGTTAACGATTAAACTTTACGGTTTTGTTCCGAGAATTTTTGCAGCTACGAGTATATCTAGATATTTCAGGCACTAACATAATACCTACATAGATAACATTGTAAACTTTATGTTATGTTACCTAAATCTTGAAACAATAACGAAAGTAGGTAATAAACTTATGTAATTTTCTTGCTTTAGTATTTTGTTTACTTATTACACCTGAAAATTACGTAGATCTTTACATTCGAGCTGAAATGAAGCAGTAGGTACCTACGTACCTTGTCGTTCAGAGGTAGGACAGAACCTTATTATACACTAGCTGCGCCCCGCGGTTTCACTCGCATAAGTGATCGACACTTACGAATATTGGGATAAAAAATATTCTATGTGTTAATCCCGATTATAAACTATCTGTGCACCAAATTTCATCCAAATCCGTACAGCCGTTTAAGCGTGAAGAAGTAACAAACATACAAACACACACACTCACAAACTTTCGCTTTTATAATATTAGTGTGATTATTATTATAGGTTGACCTGTATTCTCAATAATTGAGCTTGATTTTCAGAGATTCATACCTTAATTAATAATTATATTAACTACTGCAACTCTTATGTTCCTGTGTTACTTATTAAATACTTAAATATTGTAAATTTTAGATCATGTTTCATGATCTTCATTTTTCTCAAAATATTTTCAAGGTTACGAGTATTTGCAAAAGTAGCTGATAAGGCAAGATATACAGTAATGTTTAACGGTCCATTTGAAGCTATTGTTGCAATTAAGCTTAATGGTTAAACGCCAACTACAGACAATATCGGTAGGTTAGAAAAAATTTTGGTCAAAAATACGCACAACTTTTCAGCACGTGATCATTTGCAAAAACTAAGAAGCCGGGCGGCATCTCAAAGGGGAATCATCATAAAAGGGCGTCCGAGTCAAAATATGTACAAACCCAAACCTTAATGGGCTAAACAATAAAAAAAATTGGATATCTTATTTAAGTATTAACAATAAGCGGGCCTGCGTTTCGTGCGGAGAGTTGCCCTGAACAATGGTGAGTTTTACGAGGTCGTAAAAGCATCGTCTTTGTCCACGATTCGGTCAATAAACGTAGCTGAGCGGACCGGGACTGCGCGCCTATAGACACATAATTGTTTAGTTGAAATTCAAATTGATCTCACGGAAAATCTAAGATGCCTATTCCTACTCTATATTGTTCGACCCATTATATAATCCGAGTTAAGTTATTTATGGAACTTCACACATTCCACACCAAATGTCTTATGTGTTACCTATTACTCATAGGTATATATCTGCCTATAACTGTGAATATCACGTTGTGTTAAAAAAACACGAATAATGTTTTAGAGGTGCCATAGATGTAAAGG
This sequence comes from Eremobia ochroleuca, assembly GCA_949629135.1. Lineage (NCBI taxonomy): Eukaryota > Metazoa > Arthropoda > Insecta > Lepidoptera > Noctuidae > Eremobia > Eremobia ochroleuca. Next base: position 9,882,148 of record OX451392.1, read on the forward strand.
AAAGTTATCATATTTAAGTCTGAAATCTACAATATCACAGAAAATGTTGTGAAACTAAAATAAACGTTGATCTAATTTTTTAGCTTTATCAGGTTACGCAAAGTGAAGAAATTTAAAGCTTTGAATACGAATTTAAGACGGGAATTTATCAAAAGTAAGGCGTTTCAAAACAGCTGCCTTCATAAATTGCGTTCAAGAAATATCAACTAAAATTAATAAAGACAAAGTGCAGTTGAAAAGAAAAATAAGCGCAACAGATTTCGGAATCGAATTTCGAAATCTTATAATACTTATACTGTATGTACAGACGCCAGCACATCAAGCTACCCGAAACAGTAAAATTTTCCCAATCAACTTTGAACCTAATGCTTTACCAATAAAGTTGAAAATATATTAAAGAAATTTAACACATTGTAGTAGCTTGATGTGCTAGCGTCTGCACATCTTTTCAGTAGGTAGTGCTCAATTTTCCTCTTTGCACCCAGGCGATCCCCCAAGCCCCACGTCGGCCATGCTCGTTTCTCATAATTTTGGTTCTGTCATCGACAAACTGTATTTTTCCCGCTATACATTCGAGAAGAGATAAAAGTTATATTGACATGAATTTATTGTGTAAGTAATGTAAGAAAACGCCATGGCGTAGTACCTACTATTTTAATTAAGGGCGTACTGAGGCAATTTCATGGTGTGTACCTGTTCGATATAGATTTTGTTTCTTCTATCCAAGGCTTTCGACACCGTTTTGATACCCATTCTTGTGGACAAACTAGGGCTTAACTGTGATTGTACACATTTTTATGCCAATATTATTTATTATTCTTGGACTATGGATTTACCACGAAACATGCGTCCAAAGTTCTCGTAGAAGTCGTTCCAAGTACGACAGAACAGTAGAAGTAAAGTAAAAGTTAGCCGGTAACTGAACAAAGGTGGCTACCTGCATTACCCGCTTCGCCACCTAGGGATATTAATTGTACTCGCCATTTGTAAAGTCAGTTTCAGCGCTATTGTCTAAAAGCTGTGAACTGCGGGAAAATCCCTTGCAATCTAAAAAACCCTTTGTATTAATTGTTCAAAGAGAGCCGCCACAATGCAGTGTTGACGACGAGACGAAACGTTATCGATACTGGAACAGATAATTGAATTAGTTGTTATGTATACTCAAGTGAAATAATCTGTTTAGCGAGCGTTCAAAGAAGGCGGACTTCGGCAGGGTTTACTGTTTGTTTATGAGCCTAATTGTCCGCAAACAAATGCTTAGAGGATTAGCTAGAAGAGTTGAGTAGTTGTTAAAGAAGCGTCTGACTTTTTAGGAATTGAGCAGTTGGAAATGTTCTCGAATTAGGCATTCATTTGTTCTATTTACCTTTCTTCAAGGTTTTCCACAATTTACTTCTTTTTTTTTGAGGGGCCCGTGGCTAAATAATAACAGCCGCACAGGTCGATCGATCAGGTTAAGCTACGCTTGCCGCGGTTGGTCTGTGTATGGGTGACTTTACATACCGAGACCCATCCGTGCCTCGGAAAGCACGTTAAGCCGTTGGTCCCGGCTGTCATTCGTAAATCTTTGACAATCGTTACGGGTAGTCAGAAGCCCGAAAGTCTGACAACCAGTCTTACCTAGGGGTATCGTATTACCCAGTAACTGGGTTGTGGAGGTCTGATAGGCAGTCGCTCCATGTAAAATACCGGTATTCAGCTGCATCCGGTTAGACTGGAAGCCGACCCCAACATAGTTGGGAAAAGGCCAGGCAGATGATCACTTCTTTTTTTTTGCATTTCTCGTATTTGTGTAGATTTCATTGCTGATGCTTATCCTGAGCTAATAAGCATCATCTTCGGATGACATGGAGAGTGAGTTACCAACTTTTTTATTTGTTATGAACTTTTATTGTATTTCTAATCTAATATTGTTTTCTTAGCAGTAACATATTATCTTTTCAGCAGTAGGCATGGCGTCCAAAGTATTATGACAAATGTAGGTACTATAAATTATAGTTTATTGTCGTCATTCATAATAACCTTACGATTACACTTTATTACGCATGATAAAAAATACTTTATTTTTACCTTGGGGCAACATTGATTTTGGCCAGCGCATCACGAATAGTTTGATGGGTTTTTTAATGTTCGTAGCACGACCGCAAAGGATACGCGGTACCCACTTACGTGCACCTTACAATTAAACGTACAGATTCGTTTACAAGTACATAGTTACGTCAGGAAAGGAAACCACTTAAATTTTAATAAGAGCAGCGATTATGCGCCATAAAAAGCTGTAAATGTGTAGTTAGCCGGGTTCCCTGACGGTGGGCAATTTGCGGCGCTCCGCCCCGAGTGAGCCAACTACCAGTATCAATGCCCATAATTGCAAATAATAAGCAAGCCCTTACAATACAGCTATACGTGGATAGACGAATATAACTTAAGCGCTTTAACTTAAAATCATTAGAAATATTAGGTAAGCTTTAAAGCGATTATATCGTAAGCATTGGTAGTCCACCCATCTTACTAAAATCTAAGTGGTTGTAGTAAGTATTACAGGTTGGTAGATATATTCTCTTCGACATGAGAAGGATGCATCCATTCAGGCTGAGAAAGTGTTCACTATGAAAGTTAGTATAAAATAAATAAGTCGCTCAGCAGTCACATTTATATACATACTAGCTGCGTCTCGTGGTTTCACCCGCATAAATCTCGATCCCGTGGGAATATCGGGATGAAAAGTCTACTATGTGTTAATCCCGGTTATAAACTATCTGTGTACTAAATTTCATCCAAATCCGTTCAGCCGTTTGAGCGTGAAGAAGTAACAAACATACAAACACACACACTCACAAACTTTCACCTTTATAATATTAGTGTGATTCCTTGTTAATATGCATAATGCATAGAACTTCACCCCAATTACGTAACATAGTACGTGAGTAGGAAAGTATGAATATTTTGTAATTTTGTAGTAAATGACGGTTAGTAACAATATTTTTTTTTTTTTTTGTGGGCGAACAAGCAGGCATAGTCAGTCCACCTGATGGTAAGGGCCCTATCTCACTAGGACACCCGTGGTGGCGCAACCTTGGTCGCACTGGCAAAAAATGTGTGTATATTTTGCTCGCACCGCGATCATGCTTGCGCCACCATAGTGTCCTAGTGAGATATAAGCCTAAGTGGTCCCTACCACCTTTTTTCATTTGCAATACTAGAGGCTTCGCAGGGTGTTGGCAATTCAGAGTCAAAGATGAATGGTCTCATGCGGCTCACTAGCACCCATCCCCTTCAAACCAGAAAATAGACCACAGCGCTGCGCTGCCTGGTGGCAAAAATAGGTAGGTAAGTTTGCACGAACAGCAGGGTAACACACTATCAGTAGCAATGGGCTTCATTTTGACAGTTCAACAACAAACATTGCGTTATTTACGTTGTTGCGCAGACACATTTTTCGAACATATGGAGCAATGGATTAGCAATAAGCTTCAAAATGATTCAAATTGAGAGTAATAGTGTGTTACGCAATTAGGGTGCAGGTGTGCATAGCTACGTAACGTGCTCCTTGGAATTATCATCAGCGGGTTCGAAACAACAGCCGTGCGATTCTGTAACCATCTGACCGTGAAAGCTCGGGTGAAGTGAGCGTGGAGTGAGCTGTCATTCGCTAGGGATTAATACTATTAAGTGCTCACTTCACTTATGATTTCACGGTGAGATTTTTACAGAATCAACCGGCAGTTATTTCAAATTAACAAACCAAAGGATTGCTGAAAGTATGGACGTTAATTAATTAATTCGTTATAAAAGTTTGATTGCCCTTGTTTATATTTCTTCAAGGATGCCGCAACCCATCCTTTTTACGAATTCTCTTGCCTAGTATTCTTTTACAACACTTCGGAGGTGCTTATTTTCTGAGACTCATATAAGTTATACAGGGTGGCAAGGACATCGACGCTCAAACTGTAACCACGAATTCAGTACATGATATTAGATCCCCTAGCGTAGAAATTTTCATCCATACTAATATTATAAATTCTACTCTACTATTAACTCTGTATGTCTGCCTGTATATTACCTTTTCACGCCTAAACCACTGAACGGATTTCGATAAAAATTGGAAAGTAGATAGATTGCATCTTGGGGAAGGATATAGCTTACTTTTTGTTTGAAAAGGGGGTGATATACGGAATGAAAGATTTTATGGGAAACCCAGCATTTCTAAGTTAAGGATACGAACGTTCAAATGTATGCTTTTTGTAAGAGATAAAAATTACGCGTTTCAGCGTTTTTGTAAAATCATCCACCAACGGGTTCAATAGGGGATGATTTTAAAATTCGTGATAGTCTAACTCGCGCACCGAGGTTTCCGTAAAATTTATAGAATAGTTAGTAATCGTTATAGTTTTTAAGTACTTAATTTGCAATACTAACACGCTATGGGCCTTTGAAACCAGATAATAATATGGTATTATTAAAAGTTTTCTTCATTTCTTAACCAATCTAAATTTTCATTTAAAATAATAAATTGTTTTAAAATATCCACTTTGTTTCTACTCATGTACCTAAGTACCCATTACACTGTTGGGAAATATTATATTAGGTAGGTTATTTATATTGTTCCACGTTCATTAAAAAAGCTGTAACATGCCTAGCCAGATACATCTTAACATGCAAGGAGTGTATTATTTATAATAAGTTATAGATTTTAGTACTTATAATTTAAGTTAGGAGAAGCGCATTCCCCGCATTGGGTTATGTCCTGTAATGGTACATGTAAGTAGAAAATAAATAAACATCTGCCAGGTATACGTGTATGTCGTCGTGTGTACGTTGTGAATTCTCACTGACTTTGTTGCATTTATACAATGGTAGTACGTACATATGTTATATAATTATCAGCGGGACAGTTACTTTCTATTTCTTTTTCAACCTTAATTACTCTTTGGAAGGAAACTAGTCGAATGAAGCTGAGATAAAAAATGCATGGTCATTATAACGTCTGTGGGTATCCTACATTTTATCTTGCAACATTGTGTTCATGCAACATAGAAATATAGCTAAGTACTATCTACTCCTAACGCCCTTTCACCTCGTAGTGCGGAAATAATTAGCACACGTATCTTAGTTATTAATAAACATAGAAGATCTGCGAACAGTTAAACATACTTTATGATGTTTAATAATCGACCTAACAATGTTTACTGAGATCGTTGACAGGTTCAACTTCACCCCGATCTTTTTGTAAATATTTAGGCAAGGGTGTTCAAATGTTTATGATGACTTTCAAACATGATGTCTTTTGAAATAGATACGTTTCTGTCTAATTACTACAGTACAGTAAGAAACTTAAGTTTACTAATCAAATAATTCAGCATTAAGTACATTACTTTCTGAAAAGTCAATATTTATCCAGGAATCCGGTACACATCAGTACAGTAATTACTATCAACATGGCCACTCGGGAAGGAGAGTCGTAATACCTACTCCAAGTTTATCGTTACATAAACACACACACGTACTCGTGTGTGATATAATATATCAACGCTGTCCACGTGAACGCTGATATATAGGGGGGTAATATTACAGCGAGCGGCCAACAAACAATAAGGTATGATAAGCAGATTCGGCGGCGCTTTTCATGTGTCGCCTTTGTCCGAGTGTAATCCGCCGCTCGAGGCGCGCCGCCCCGCGCAGGCGCGCGCGCACCTCATCGCCCCGCCTACGCGCTACGAACCGTAGTAAGCTTGAAGACCTTCTCTAGACAAACGAAATTGAGTTATCAAAATTCTTATACTTAACTACTTTATGTTGACTGTTTTTGACCAGAAATGCTGGTAGGTTTTTAATTAATTATATTGATTAGTAATTTTATTCATAGGTTTTTTTTTTATTTTTCTATACGTATCGATCCATTTACATGAATATATCATAACACCTCTAAGACGTGAAAAAGTTCAAGGCACTAATTTCTAATCCAGAAGCTGAGTTGTATAAATTCCTTCAATTAACTTTTACAGCATATTGTTTTACGATAGGCCTAATTAGCTTTATACTGCTGCAATTATGCACAAATATCGATATATTTCTAAACAAAGAACCGCAATATTTATCTAGTAGATAATTTCGCCAACACGCTCCTTTTTATTATGTTAGATATAATAGTTTGTATTGTAGCTTTTGTACAGCTAAAAACAGTAAAAAAAAATTATAATTAAAGACAAAAGATGACACTATCGACCTATTGTGTCTATCTTGACTTTAAGTTTTCATAAAAAAAAAAAAAAAATATTTCGTCGGTAAATCCTGATGCTGATGGAAGCGGTAGCATCCACATCCCACTAGTTATACCTCGGACCATTGCGCAACACCTCAACAGTAGCAATCAACGGCTTTCATTTTGACAGTTCAAGGACATTCATAGCTTTTTTTACGTTGTTGAGCAGACATTTTTTCCGAACATTTATGAAGCAATGAATTAGCAATATACTTCAAAATCCTTGAGATTGTGATTAAAATTTTATTCAATGATTGATCGTGTGTTACTCACTTAGGTGCCGGTGTGATCTTAAAATAGGTACTTCACTAAAACTATGCTCTGAAACGAATTGAAACTATAGCTGCAGATCCAACAGGAAACTGTACCTAAGGACTCAACACAACTATTTAAAGAATAATGAAAACAAAAATAATACAAGCTAAATGTAGATGAATAATTCATCCCGAAGCAACGATTCGTAATAAATAACTTACGAATCTTGCTCTATTACTTACTGCGCGACATGTTTATGTCACGTCTAAGTTTTACTTTATTATATTGCTACATTAATTTTGTAACTCCGACTCGTAAATGTACGTACTAAAGTCTTCATATATTTGGCCATTTTAATAAAGCTTTTATTGGTGTTTAATTAGCGGCAGTACGTGAATGCGACCGCTCCGACATAAATGTAGATACGGCGAGACAAGTCATGTATGTCAAGGCGAATTTCTGTTTACGGTGTTTACCTCGGAGCTAATCGGGCAATCGAGCACAATATTGAGTCGCTAAATCCCAATAACGTTCGTCATTCACCAATTTCACTGGTCGTAATTAGCTGTGACGCCGCGCCGACTGATTGTTTTAAAAACTAGACGCGATTGTCGAACAATGATTGGTGCGTTTAGTGCGCGTACGGCATGCGGCAGTCTATAAAAAGAGGTGACGCCGTTTTGTTCCGAGCTGCCTTTTTATTATGCACTGTATAAATTTATGGAATCATCATCGAGTTGTATGGACTCCTCTATTCGTTCGCAGCGTGGGTCCATAACCATTACGGATTGTATTTTGATACACATTTATTTACACTTGTTAACGTGCCGTAGACACGAGACTTTTTCATTGGAACTTGTTTTAAATTGCTGCAGTTCATTCATCCTTATGATGTGTTCCAACTAGGCTGTTATGGTTGCTAATAAAAGTATATAAATTAAAAAAAAAGTAAAGTGTATAAAAATCTTCTACTCACTTGGTTTTTGATTTCTGTTTATTTAATTGGCGCAGACACGTGATGTTTTGTATTACGAGGTTACCAAGCAGTGAAAGCGTAAGTAGCGTGCTCCAACTAGAGAATACAATCCCGGGATTAGGATCCCGGGATTGTATTCTCTAGCTGCAACTAATCGGAAATTATATTCAAATCAAAATCAGAGCATCTGTATATACACCCATTTAAACACTATACTTGTACCTGTGTGTAGTATCACTTACAAGAAAAATGGTAATAATTGGTATTGTTAATAACGTGTAGTTACAATAGGCGTAGCCCGGCGTAGCCCGTAGTGTGCTACGACGTGTTGCACAGGACGTCTACGGGCTGGTAATTTTTTTTTCTGACGTGATAAATGATAAATGATTTATTTTCTGTAAGTAGGTTTGTACAAACACTTTTACATGTCTTTCCTGACAAAAGCATCGCTAGAAGTCGATAGTAAATTATTTATTTTATTTATTTAAATAACATGGGAGACTTACAGCTAAAACCAACAGATCATGGACAGTACATTTGTCTGAAAGCCGGTCTCAGGTCTCCACTTATATAATACAGAAGAAAAAAATGTTAATTCTAAGGACATTTACACCATGTTACTGCATACTACAGCATAATTACTATAATATGAAAACAATATACTGCTAATATGAAATAGAAATAGAAATGATAAATAATTATAATAATGATAAATGATAATATTTGCATAAAACATGGTATATAAATTTGTATTAAAAATACATTAGGTATAAGTACATAAAATACATAATAGGGTATAAGTACACGTTTTGCTTTTATTGTATGCATGCAAATATGATAGGTTACATTACAAAATGTTTCCCGTCAGCAAATTCTTTGACCCGTCTCTTTTCTCAAAATAAGTTTGGTAACAGATAGCACATTTAGCCGTCGGTTCCACCTATGACACGAATGATTGTGGCTACGTGCTGACTGAAGCTCAACTCTGATAGATTTGTGTCCTGTCTGTCCTGATCCAGCAGATTTTGGTCCTATTCATTTTTGGTAATATTAATGATCCTAATAAAAATGTATCCGAGCGGGTAAGAATTTTAGACTAAGTCGAACTGAGACAATCTTCTTGACCTATAGGCTTCGTCGCATAACAGATGGGGCAGTGAATATCAATAAGGTACATACCTAGATACTGTTCTTTGCCCTTTTTACAAGCGATAGATCGAATACTCAAAAAAGTTTAAAGTAACTTTGAGGAAACATGCATGAGACTGATTAACCTACTTACCTGGGAGAATCTTTGACCACGTGTCGTCCATAATTTTTATTTTCAGTTAAACCGGCGGCGCACCTCCAATATGCATTACCTATGCGTTGTTACATATATGATATAATGCCAAATAGTACAAATACTGTGAAACTGTCCGCCTCTGCCGGAGCAACGTATTAGTCCAAGTCCATCACCCATGTATTCAAAGACATTTCTCAGACATATTCCTATAATGATAGGAATACAAGTTATAGGAATCTAAGCTTAATTTCATGTGCTCTTGTACACTTCTCGTGTATTTTTCTTTTATACAATCAGTGGGTCTTGTAATACTGTGATTGCATTACGTCATTGTGTAATGGGCGAAATCCGGACTCCACCAAAGCGGAGATGGGTGATGATATGCGAAGCGGAGACGAGAAGAGATGCTTAGCAGTTCGGGTGTATCCACCGGAGCTGTGCGGAGATACTGGCTCAACCGGAGCAGAGATGTGTCATCAACATCTCCTCTCGTCTACGGTCTCCGCTTCGCGCCGTCGCCAGCTTGCGGGTCACAGCTCACATCTCTGTTTTGTTAGCGCTAAGCAAATATAATAATAATAATAATATTCCACAACTTCCACACAAACGCCATCTAGTCCCAAACTGCAAGCACAAGCTCTGCTGTGCTATGAGTACTAGACAACTGATAAAAATACATATATCTTTCTAAATACATACATATTATAGATAAATTACACCCAGACAAAGAACAAATGATCGTGCTCAGCACACAAACATTTGTCCAGGGTGGCAATCGAACCCACGACCTTGCGTATAGTAGTCAGGGCCACTGACCACTAGACCAACAGGCCTACCTAAACTAATATGAGACATCTCCTCTCCTCTCTGGTCAACCTTATCACTGTAGCTTACAGCGTGAAATAGTAAAATAGCAACTATGTTAAATTGAGATTTTTAAGACTAGCCGGTCGATTCTGTAAAAATCTCACCGTGAAATCATAGGTGAGGTGAGCACTTAATAGTGTTAATCCCTAGCGAATGACAGCTCACTCCACGCTCACTTCATCCAAGCTTTCACGGTGAGATGGTTACAGAATCGCACGGCTGGAGAAGAAACAGAGTTCGTTGAGTTTTTAAATCCAAACATGCGGAACGATAAAGTCAAAAAATATTAATAAAGCCCTTAAAACAGTAACTTATTGCGCTTGATTGTTATAAATAAATATTTTCGGAGAACAATAAATACGTTGGCACACGGCAGCTGTATATAAGAGACATATGTGCGTATAAGTATAGCCGCGGACCAGGGCTCGTTATTTTCTGGTCAATTGCCGCTTTACGGCGCCCGCGCATCCTCGCTTCCAATTACTGCCCAGCCGCCAACGCAATAAAACCCACTTCCATACTAAATTGGCTTATCCGCCAAATGGCAGCCTACTATCTTCAACTTACACCCTGAAGAAATAAGTCACAAATCCGAATAACAGCGCCAGAAGATACAGTATATGCGACCACGCCAGATGCAAATTATGCTTAGGTAAAACGTGTTTGTTGTCCGTCCCGAGTTTTATTTTTTACAATTATATCGGCTTGGTTACTTGGAAATGCATTCACGAGAAATCGGAGAGGGTTTCGTGATGTTTAATAGGCTTAGATTAGAAGTTAAAAGCCGGACCGTGGGCCGAGGGGCCATTAAATGGTTCTCAGGACACGGCCACATGACTTAGCTCTCATTAGGTGAATAGTCAGAGGAGAGCAAAAAAAAAAAAAACTTTTCCATTTAATCTCTATATAACACAGGCCTACTTTATTTACTATGAGAATCGTGAGATCTCAACAATGGATGTGCACTGAATTTCTTGTCTGTCTCATATATTCCAAGAATAACGATTGTGTGTGAGTATGTCTAGACGCCCCTTCTAGGTTATCTTTATAGTTGTTTTATGAAATAAGAGCCACTGGTAATTACTGCTAAAAACTAAAACAGTTTTACAGTATCTGAATGTGCACGCATTTTGCCGATAACTGAACTTAATTATGGGGTGATAAACTTTAGGTAGTTTTGCAAGAACAATTAAGTTGAAATGCCGACAAAGGGCTTCGGCGCTTTGATATCGCCGACGACTGCGTGCAGCATCCGCTTTCTCCTGTAGATAAGGCCGGATGTGACGTGGCCTTGCGTCTGCACTCCGAAGGGACCGGGACATGGCTTTTCACGATTACTTGATACATTCCAATGTTGGGATAAAAAAATGCCTCACTTAAAAGTTTGTACAACGGATAAATAAGTGCATGAGTCATCTAATGAAAGTTATGGACTGGTCACTAGGTTTATCTTTACACTTTGACTGTTTACTAGCGACGATGCAATGCGATGATTACCAACATAAAAGCTAATTAGCAGCAAATATAAGTGCTTTATTTATTTACCTTCTGATTCATACTTCTGTGCATTCCATGCTACTGAATTCGTACGGGATTTATGAGTGAGGTAGTTTGGGTTCGCTATCAATTTTACGGCGCATTAAATTATGCAGTTTAAGCTACATGCACTTTTCGAGCAGAAGTTCGTCGTACAAGGAGGGAAGCAGTCAACAGTGGGGGAGATGGAGGGCGGCAGTGGCGGGGGCGTTCGGAGCGGGCCAATAAAGGCGCGCAGTAAATCCACGTAATTTAGAGCGGTCGTAAATTAAAGTTCCGCTATAAAGCCGGGCCGGCCGCGTACCTGCCGCGCCCGCGCCGCGCCGCGCCGCCGCCGCCGCGTCACGCACCGACCGCGCCGACTCCGGCTCGTAAATCAGCCGTCGTGTGAACTCCGCACATGTCCGTGCGAGTCCTGCCTCCACAAATAAATTAACATTCTAATATCGTTACATAACGACCTCACTAAGCAGTACCTCTTTACTAACTCACACGTATAGCGTATTTTGAAGACAGCCAAATTATGCTGGTATCGACAAGCATGATTTGCGGCCATCACACTATCACACTAATATTATAAAAGCAAAAGTTTGTGTGTGTGTGTGTGTGTTTGTATGTTTGTTACTTCTTCACGCTCAAACGGCTGGAGCGATTTTGATGAAATTTGGCACACAGATAGTTTATAACCAGGAATAACACATAGAATACTTTTTATCGCGATATTCCTACGGGATCGAGACTTATGCGGGTGAAACCACGGGGCGCATCTAGTACGTATACAACGTGTAACGTTAAATGCGCAAAACCTCAGACACCCCAACTGATAATAAATAAGTCATTAAAAAAATTGTAAAGGTATTATGTGCTGTTTTAGTTTTACTGGCCATTCTGATCATTTCTTGCGTCTGCGACGACGCTTTACCGAGGGAGGAGTCGTCACCGGGCCGCTGCGCCGCGCTGACATTTTCTTGCTTGACCTATTATCTAATAAATAGACATGGCAACGTTTTTAATGAAGGTTATTTTGAAAAATGTGACCTATATTAAAAATTGGTTCAATTAATTCTGCTCGTTATTCTGATCAAACTATTTTCAGGTTTTGCGCATTTAACGTTACACGTTGTATAAATTTGTATATTTAGCCGTGTATAGTACGAATAAGAACACTGATTAAATATACCCAATTTATTCACCACCCGTAGGTAGGTATGTAATCAGCTCATAAAAAAAAGAAGAGTAATAGTGTGTTGATCATAGCAAAACCATTTATAAAGTGGTAGGTAAGGCCTAAGCAGGACGCCATGGAATGGGGGGTCGCACAGTTTCAAAACTTTCTTAAGGTGGCAAGTGTTCTTTGTTCTCGTTGATCTTCTTTTAGTACCTATATAGCCGGTGATTTTTTTTTATTTTTTATAATGGCATCTCGCAGTTCAACGTATGAGGTTTTCTGCTTAACCGGGCTTGCTTGTGGAAGCCTCAATAAATTAAGGCCTCCAGCCAGGGCTTAAAAAACTTAAAAACTAAGCGACTACACGCTAAGGGTACCCCCTGTGTGGTACGAACCTCGGTTTAGGGCGTCGCTGGGAGAGGGCAGCAAGGGACAGGCTGGATTGGAATTATTTGGGGATGAATTTAAAACTACAGGCTAAGCGGTGGGGGCTGGCTCGAGCAAGGGTCAGGGTAGACATGGTATGGGGGTCGCGACGGGCCTCGACGGCGAGGACGGAAGGACGGTTGTCGGGACTTATACTTTTTGAGAGTACTGGTGGCCTTACTACTCTCCTGTAGGAAAGTCGTGGCGTGGTCGGGGAAGGTGATATCGATGTCACTACAGGTGAAGGGCGGGCGTTTTGGGGGACTATCTTGTGTAACTTTGATATTCAAGAAGTGCAGACTCTTAACGTACAGACGCCAGCACATCAAGCTACTACAATCTGTCAGATTTCTTTAATAGATTTTCAACTTTATCGCTAAACCATAAGGTTCAAAGTTGATTGGGAAAATCTGACAGTTTCGGGTAGCTTGATGTGCTGGCGTCTGTACATAGTTTGAATAAATTACTTCTGATTTAATTTGATTTCATAGACCTTTGATATGAATTCCCACAAAAAAAAAACGTTTAAGTCCCACACTCTTTACTTCTTTAGTACTTATTCTTTAGTCTAGAGCAGCCGTGCGATTCTGTAACCATCACACCCTGAAAACTTGGGTGAAGTGAGCGTGGAGTGAATCGTCAATAGTGTCAATAATCCCTAGCATCAGCATGACTCACAGCTCACTCTAAGCTCACTTCACCTTAGTTATCACGGTGAGATTTTTCCAGAATCAACCGGCTGGAGTCACCAACTTGCGGACCGCGGTCCGGATCCGGAACGCCGGTCTTTAATCTTGGTTGCTAGTAATCTTCTTCCAAACGGACCGTGACAGTAATATTATTTCTTTAACTGGACCCCCAACGAAACTAATTGATGATCCCTGGTCTAGAACAGTTATGCCAAGTTGACGACGTCTGACTTTAAAACGAAATTGCTAGGGGAATGAGGAAAGAAGAAAAGAAGAAGTAAGAATTACGAAAGGAATTGATAAGTTGGTTAGTTGACGTCTGTACTGTGTAATTGAAGAATTCAAGAAATTACAAGAGAAATGCATATTTTAAAGATTTTTTTTATGAATCTAGACTCAATTTTTTTTTGAAAGTTGCTAAAGCATGGATTTTGATTCGATTTAATGCCAGAGGATGAAATCTGCCGGTCGTTACCTCACCGTGAAATAATAAGTGAAGTGAGCACTTAATAGTATTAATCCCTAGCGACTGACAGCTCACTCCACACTCACTTCACACAAGCCGTCACGGTCAGATGGTCACAGAATCGCACGGCTGAACACACTAACTGTGGCAGAATATAAATATATAACTATGTAGATAGTTGTGCATTTCTGTTTTGTGACAGTTAGCGACAACCTTTATTTTTCCAAATTTTATGTATTTTCTTATTATTGTAGTACACCCTAGAGCAGGGGTTGATAAGCTTTTAAGGTAATGAAACACTCCCCAAATCCCTTTTATTTTATGGAACCCCATATCAAATGATTACAAATCAAAGACAATGCAATTTAAATAAGAACATAAACTTCTACTAGGAATATTTTAAAAGTAAAACTTTTATCTAACACTAGCTAGGTAAAATATTAAAAAAAAAAATGAAATAAAATCATTCTTTGCTCTAAATTTTAATGTGAAGACGTAATTGCGTCACAGTTTTATTAATAATTGCTTTATAGTTCGGTATTATGTCCGGCAGTTGTATGTGGATGTCTGGGGTAGTAGGTATGTAATCTCGACCAGAATTTGTTTTTTGTATAAGTATTCGTTTTGTAGAGCTGAAAAACCTGTTTTACAACGATAAGATAGCCTATTTGGCTACTTTAGGATTTCATTCACTGCTAACACCGACTCACCACCACCGACCGACCGACACCCGTTCCCATACGCAGACTCAAACGTGCTTTTTAGTGTTAAAGAACTCTGAAGGTCTATTCATGTTTCGCAATACAGGATGGTTACGTTGTGGGGTTGAGGGGCTTGTGGCTAAGTAATAACCGCCGCACGGGTCGACCGAACAGGTTAAGCTATGCTTGCCGCGGTTGGTCCATGGATGGGTGACTAAGACCATCTTCACATACCAAGACCCCTCCGTGCCTCGGAAAGCATGTTAAGCCGTTGGTCCCAGCTGTCATTCGTGGATCTTTGACAGTCGTTACGGGTCGTCAGTAGCCCGAAAGTCTGACAACCAGTCTTACCAAGGGGTATCGTAGAACCCAGTAACTGGGTTGTGGAGGTCAGATAGGCATTCGTTCCATGTAAAATACTGCTATTCAGCTGCATCCGGTTAGACTGGAAGCCGACTCCAACATAGTTGGGAAAAAGGTTAGGTAGATTAATACAGGATTGTTAGCATACCAGGCTGACTTCTGATGATAAATGCATTTTGTAGTTTGTACCCATTCGACATCAATGTCACTTTCCGGAAAGTAATCTCACAGTGATTTCAGGAGATTTGCTGAGTGTGAGAACCTTCATTGTTATCCTTTTCTACGCAGGTAGTCCAAGTCCATCCATTGAATTTACTTTTCCTCAACGCCATCATCAGCATTTTAGCCGAATAACGTCCACTGCTGGTAGTAGCTGTAAGAACCGCTGCGGCAAGACTCCTACGGAGCCCAACGAAAAACTGCGTGCTGCGAAGCCGAATACCCCGGTGTATATTTCCCGTCTCCACTACACCACCGACGCGGAAGACATCGTGAAGTACGTACACCAAAGGCTGAAGTACGCGCCAAGAGTGCAGCTGCTGGAATCGCATCGCAACGTAAATTTTAAGGCGTTTGTGTTGCGCATACCAACTGTCTATCTGCATCAGGTGATGGACGAGAGCTTTTGGCCACAGGATGTGGTATTCTGACGCTTTCGCGGGCAAGTGCCACCGGAGCGCACAAAGACTTAGTGCAACCAAGTGATACTAACATAGTTTTTAAGTTTTATTTACTAACACAATTGTTATATTATGTATACTTAAGTTAAGGTATTTGTGTATGGGTCTTTGTTACCTGAAAAAAAATGGTTTTTTTATTTATTATTTATTTATTATAGGCACCGCCAAGCACCGCCACTTCAACCGGTTCTGTGCTTCTCACATCCAGCGGATTCCTGCGGCCTCCACCAGTTCATCGGTCCACCTTGTCGGACGCCTTCCAACGGTACGTCTTCAGGTACACGCTCGCCACTCCAGAATATTCTTTTCAAGGCTAATAATTTGTCTCTCGCCATAAATATAGTGGTTGATTTTCCCTGCCAAACGGTAGTAATGCCCTTGACCTTTCTAAAATTTTTGGTAGAACATTTTTAAAGCCATTGCTCACAATACAATACTTTAGGCTTACTTTAGCCTGAGACTTGTTTTGCCCTATATGGAAAACCTTCAGCTCCTCACGAAGCTTATATAACCTAGCCAGAACTTTACCTCTTGAAAGCCATCGGATCTGGGTGTGCAAGAGCGATTCGTTTAACTACCCATATCTTCGCACACTTTTTTGAACAATCTTGACTAAAGTGGAAGACTTTTCACGTAACTGGCGTTCTTTACAGCTTCATAAAGAACTTTCCTTAAAACCGATGTCATTTTTTTACAACAAGGTCGATGCTAGGAACCCTGGTGGCTTTTCCACGTAACCCTAAGGTTCCGCGGAACGCACTTTAGGAATATCTGCTGTAGAGGTATGTTGTAGAGATACTTTTTTAATTTTTACCAACTTTATTTGTTAACCATCTGCAGCAACAATAAATAATATAATATTCTATCTATTCTATAATTTTAGTTTACAATAAGTAATTTATATAATCCTAGATTCTAGAGTCAATTGATACGAAGATGCCTTTATGTAGGTAGGTAGGTAAATAATCATATAAAATTCCATCTTACTATTATACATTTACTGAAAACATGTTTTTAATATAGTTAAATGTATTCAAGAGGAAGAAAGCTTACAAACAAACAAACAAAGCAAAAAACATTACGAAATTCGATTTTCCTGCCTGTTTCGGATATCTGCAATTGCTATGTTTTTTGTGACTCTACGAATACTTCGATTTCTAAAATCGAATGAAAGCAGTGTTATAATGTCGCGGGCGCTATTTTGAATCTTGAACACAACGAAGGATTCTAGGGCTCCGAGTTAACTCTTGAACGAAGCGAGGGAGTTAAGACTAGAATCCTGAATGCAGTGACGGATTCAAGCTCGCCCTAGACGAAGACACCTTTATCCCCGAGGAGAATACTCTACATTTCGCACCTACTGCGACGTAATCAAAGCCAATTCGATTATCGAATTGGTAGTTTATGAAACTGTTAAATAGCCGGGGAATACCTAGTTAGCCGGTAGCCGGGGATTACCATATTATTTAAATGTCTGTATATTATTGAACAAATAAATTATTATTATTATTTATTATTATTAGTTATGAGCAGTTTCATGTACAAGTTACCCGACTACATGAAAGGACAGGGTTGAGGCTCTTTCATTTTAGACGTTTCGTGTCGGACTGCTGCGGCGCCACAGCGGTGCGGGCGTCGTACTGCGCACGGCTACTCGATTTTCTTCCATACAATGTATGCACCAAGCGCGTAGAGCGGCGCCGGTGCCGCGCACGCCAGGACGGCAACGTCGCAAATTCCACGTGCTTATTATAGTAATAGCTGCTGTAATTTACATTTTGTGGAATATTAGCACTTAAAATGGATGACATAAACGTGGAAGAAGTTATAAATTAAATCGAAACACCTACGCCCTGCTGTGTGGAATTCAAACTGTGACAGTTACAGTAATCGTTTCGAGAAAAAAAAGATGCTTGGGAAGGTATCTGTGAGAAATTCATCAAGAATTTTTCGTTTTTTCGAAATTATACAGTTTTTTCCCTCTGTTGTAAAAGACACATTGCAGTTACATGTTGTCAACCTTTGACCATCGTAATGTTGCTTCTTCGGAGGCTATGGCTCATACTAACAGACCGACCGCTCTGCTGTCCGATACGCTTTCAATTTAGACGGTTGGTGTCGGACTACTGGCGTCCTGCTGCGGTCCTGCTTCAAGACGCAGCGAGTGGCACAGTAAACGTGCGGCAGCAGTCCGACACGAAACGTCTAAAATGAAAGAGCCTTACGTTTTTATGCGTACTTAACTATGTATCGTTGTGGGTATGTGGAATTCCTTATACTTAGTTACCCTCAAAGCATCCTAACGGCCGAATGGATTTTAAAACATGAGGTGTCTATCGAGTAGTTTATAAAATCAAAACCTATATCTTTGGCAGATTTATTTTTAAAATGGCAGATTTTAGACGAATACAAGTAAGGTTTTGAAAAAAAAAATTAGTACTATTAGGTACTATGTGGGGTATCAAAATAAAGGGCTCGAGGAGACGATTTCAAAAATATAACATACTAATGCGATTAAAATTAAAATAAATTGACAAAATCAAAACCCGACTGAAACCAAGATTCAAAACTATCTCACTTTAAAGCAGTCTGATGCAGTTGGTGGCATCAAATCTGTGCAGGTCGGGTTTTTTTTTTCAGTCTAATTTCATGCATTTTCATCAAAAACACAATAAATAATATCGTCACTGGAGAGTCAGCCCACATGCAACATTAACGCGGGGGGTATACGCGCCACAGCAACCGATCATTTTGTTCGTCGACGGCGACTAAAACCTACTATGAAGTGAGGACTCTTTGGTCGACCTGTACCTACATGAATAGAAAAAAAGTTTTTTTTTTTAATTAATGTTTCCATACGATTTTCTCAGTTGAAGTTCCAAATTCAAATCACAATAATGACCAGCGGGTCATAATGAAATTCAGTACAATATTAATGCCCGGCTAGAGCCTAGGTCTTAATTTCCTTGCTCTAGGTTAGGTTTGCATGACAAATAAAATTTGACGTTAGCGAGCAGGTGGTGTGAAAATATATTTTATATTCTAACGATCAAGCTCGCTGACACTTGTTCTTTTCTTTGCATCTGTCTATAAATATGTACTCGATAAAAACAGAAACTGCCAGTTGGTACCTATTCAGAAATCAAAATGGTAGGTGTGGCGGTACTTATAGAGTTTTAGTGCATTGAGTTATATAATAAGTGAATATAACTGTTCTGGGCTATTGTTGAATAAGAGAGATTACTAAAGAATAGAGGTATAAGTGACTTTAAACTTGTTACCTAAGCTTACATAAGTATAAGAATAGAAATGCGCTTAGGTATATATGAACAGAAGATCGCGCAAGTATAAATCCACATAGTTATCTTTGTTATCAATGATCTACGTAGCTCTGAGTTAAACGTTTTATTATCTTGATAAAGACATTCTTCACGATTATCTGTCAATGTTATAAACGCTAGGAAAACTTTAACAACTGTAGGTTCACGTGTGCCGTGTCATTCTATACGGATTTAGTGAGTCGTTTCAATACCCTTATTGGTATAAACCCCATGAGGCCGTGACGGAGCGGACATCACTTTACGATTACTCACATAAAGGAACACATTATCTGTTTTATCTTACGTAAAACTCCCCAACAAAGAGATAAAGTTCCTAAGTTTACCCGTCGCGTGTAAATAAATTATCCAAAGTATTGTGCAGGGCGCGCTCGGATTGTCTAAAGTAAACTTGGGATATATTGTGGTCCCGATCTTCGCAGTAAATCACTCACGGCAACATCACGTGTTACGTTAAAAGGGTTTTATAGTGGGACTTGCATGATCCACCTCGAGATAACACATTCAAATGTCACTAGGTAATCATTATATGACTGTTCCGTACAATGTATACAAACTGAGCCAATGGCGCCGATTCTGTTGTTGTCAAACTAAACTAAATTTAAGTTCAGTACATCTTTTCTTTCTATTTCATTATGAAAAGGACAGAAGATAAATTTTAGTTTAGTCCTGTCAAATGAATCGGCGCCTGACGTAAATTGACGTAGGTAATTTTAGTAGGCAAGTTTTTAAACACGTCTAAACTTGTATGGAGTAGTGTGAGGCGCTGATTTAATTGGGTTCTTATCTGATTAGAATTTAAAATAGTTTATAAGTTAATTGTACCAATGAGTGTAAAACTATGGACTAGATTTACGTCTGAAATAAAATAAATGAATGAATTAATAAATTGACAGGACTAAACTAAAATTTATCTTCTGTCCTTTTCTTAATGAAATAGAAAGAAAAAGATGCACTGTAAAATTAAATTTAGTTTAGTTTGTGAACAAGGGAATCGACATCATTGTCAACAAAAGTATGATCTAATTGCGATTTTTGATGTTTACTAAGTGAGCGTTACGTTCAGATAATTTTATTACATTTTACTTAAGACAACACATAACACGGAAGAGATTAGTTGAGTTAGTCTTATTGGCTGTCTTGGAAATGATCTCTGTAAAATTCCTAACGCCTTTTCGAACTTGTGCATATTGGGGTTATGTATCTGTTGCCAAAATATTAAACCAAACACGCCTCGCTAGATACATAGCGTACGGGCGCAGGTACAGCGGTGTGCGTCACGGGTGCGGTGTGGCGGCGGGCGCGGGCGGTCGGACCGCAGCGCGGCTAGTGCACCGCGTTCGTGGAGCTTTGTTATCTGCGATCAGGCCCCGCCCCGCGCACAGCCTGCCGCGGACAACATGGCGGCCCGCACTCTCGCACCACAAAATAAATAGACACAGAAGGCCCGCTCCGAACAACGAGCGAAAACATGCGCATACACACAGACACGTACTTATGGCGATTTCAAACTACGGCTGACGGTATTCGAGACGCAACTGCATTTTACGTTCGCTGATCAAAGACGAGTTACTATCGTGAGTTAGCGTTTTCGCTCATTGTATGGAGTCCGTCTTCTGTACCAATCTATTTGGCGGTCCCGCAGTCCGCACGTCCCGCACTGACTGCCGCCACTCGCATTTATGGTCCTAATGAAAACCACTTTAATTAATTCACAGCAATCACATGCGCCGTGCACGCAGCAGCTTTTATGTTTATTGTTTCCATATCATTTTAAAGCACCACATTTTGATTTCTCAAGAGTGTCACCGTCATAATGTTTTGTTTGCCGAATGACTGCTGTGTTTATTAACAGAGTAAGTATTATTACGATTGTACAATTGTTATTAGGTAGGTACGCAAGTTTTCACTTAATGTTATTAGAATCATGTTAATAGCTCGGCTGTTTTCATAATTATTTTAATTGCGTGCCACAGCAAGGCCCACCTACTTTTTGTACCTCTGTTTAGGTGTAGATAGATATATTGCGCAGATAGGATCTCATCATCACGTAATGCCATAATTATACTTACGTCGAGGAATAATTATTGTACGTTACCTGTAATATCTAATGCCAAGACAACATGCTATGTTGCATGTCATTACATATTATTTGCAGTCATCAAAGAATTTTATCTGATATTATGCTACCTACGAGTAAGTAGGTAGATCTTCTGGCTTCGATCTTAGATACAACATAAACTTTCACCTAAGAAAATATGATTCTCAAATTTACCAGAAAGGAACTTTGTTTAACTATTAGTCCGTGGGTTACAAGCGTTTACCTACTAGTTGGTAATTGTTAAGTGGGAATCTAAGAGTATTTAGTTAAGGCGCTATGAACACTGAACACAGTTTTAGCAACAAAGAGAACAGCAGTCTTCCCATTCGAAATATTTTTCAATGACTGTATCTGTTCTAAACTGTAGAAATAGCGAAATAGATAGGTATTTGCAGTGTCTTCGAGGTCTTCATGCCGCTACGCTGCGTCTACGAGCGGCTACGCTGGTTTATTAGCGGTTACGATACGTCTACGAGCGGCTACGCTGCATATCGTCAATAGTACGTTCTGCATAAAACTCCAGTGCGAAGACATAACTAAGGTGCAAGTTCTGAGATATACAACGTGTAACGTCAAATGCGCAAAACCTGAAAATAGTTTGATCAGAATAACGAGCAGAATTAATTGAACCACTTTTTAATATAGGTCACATTTTTCAAAAAATCATCATTAAAAACGTTGCCGTGTCTATTTATTAATAGGTCAAGCAACCCAATGTCAACGCGGCGCAGCTGCCCGGTGACGAACCCTTCCTCGATAGAGCGTCGTCGCAGACGCAAGAAACGATCAGAATGGCCAGTAAAACTAAAACAGCACATAAAACCTTTACAATTTTTTTAATGACTTATTTTCTCTCTGAAATAGGTCAATTGAATTAAAAATCAGTTGGGGTGTCTGAGGTTTAGCGCATTTAACGTTACACGTTGTATTGATAGCAGTTCAAATATTATATTTATTTATGTTTCAGGTCCTTTTTAGGTGAATATTAACTCCATCATGGTTCTCTCCTGAAGTCCTATTTGTCAGCACGTCGCGTCGTTTAGCTATATACTACCTAATTTCAGTAAAAACCTTTGGGCATAATAAAATTAAGGTTTGTCGAGCGGTAATGACCATCGGTGACCGTATTAAGTTGTTCTTAGCTATTTTAAGTTCTGCAAAATCGTTCTTTGTAAATAATGGTCAGAGAAATATGTAGATTTGAGCCTCGAGGTATGTACAGACACTAGCACTTCAAGCTACCCGAAATTGTCGAATTTTCCCAATCAACTTTGAACCTTACACTTCAGCGATAAAGTTGAAAATCTATTAAAGAAATTTGACAGATTGTAGTAGCTTGATGTGCTGGCGTCTGGCGTCGTACAGACTTTTTTTAAAAAGAGCACGATTTGACATGGATTCGAACCAAATCATCGCCCAACGTCACGCGTCAAGCCAGGAGGCTCGTTGCGATGAATTCACCATCTAGGTAGGTACCTCAGCCGTGCGATTCTGTAGTCATCTCACCGTGAAAACTTTGGTGAAGTGAGCGTGGAGTGAGTCGTCAATGGTGTCAATCCCTAGCATCAGCATGACTCACAGCTCAGTCTATAAGCTCACTTCACCTTAGTTATCACGGTGAGATTTTTCCAGAATCGACCGGCAGGTATTCCATTTCCGAGAATAGTCAAGTTGACGACTACAATTCTCATTAAATTATTTTTAATTTTAACAAAATGCTAATATAACTTGTAAATAAAAAATGTTATTAGGTGAAAAGATAATAACTGTACCTATTTATAATATTTTTGGAACGAAGTAGGTACCTAAACGCGGTTACGGTAGAACTTGAAAACTGTCGAAAACGTAAGGAAAAAACGTTATGTCCCCTCCTTACGACTTATACTCTCTGTCTCTTTTTTTAAATACATATTGCAACATAAAGTAGAAAAGAAGACCTTACATTGAACAACATTAAGCTTGTAATGTCAAAAAGAAAACTACCTTACTCGTAGTTGAACCTCCAATCATATCCGCGTCGAGCGATCGCAAAACTTCTGAGCTAACTAAACGATTTATTTATTTATTTATTTTACTTGTCTACGTCTGGGCGCCCTTTGCGTAGGTCCGCATCGCTGCCAATGCGGTGAAGGTGTCGACTGCCTCGGACACCATGGCTTATCCTGCAGTAAAAGCGCAGGCCGGATAGCACGGCACGCCAGCATTAATAACATCATCCGTCGTGCTCTTGTCACCGCCGGGGTGCCAGCTGTTTTAGATCCCAATGGCTTGGCGCGTGACGATGGGAAGAGACCAGACGGAATGACCATAATGCCTTGGAAGGTAGGTAGGCCTTTGGTGTGGAATGCAACGTGTGTCGACACCCTTGCGCCATCCCATCTTCCAAGCACGGTGGGCTGTGCTGGTGCGGCTGCTGCAGGTGCGGAAAACCTCAAACGGCGCAAATACTCCAACCTCTTTGGAACTTATTTGTTCGAGCCGTTTGGGGTTGAAACACCAGGGCCATGGGGTCCGATTGCCCACCTATTATTTCGGGATATCGCCAAGCGGATGGTCGACTCTTCACGTGACCAGAGGGCTGGCCTATTTTTTGGCCAAAGAATCAGCATTGCCATACAACGTGGTAATGCTGCCAGCCTTTTGGGCACGTTTCCTGTTGACAGCGATACGGACGAATTTTTTGATGCCCTTTGATTATTTGCCCTCCTTTTTATATACTTGTACAGTACGCGTCAGAGAAAACGAACCCCGCCAAGACTTAAAGAATAATCGCTCAAGCGACGGCGGGTGCGTCACGTGACTGGCCCCGAGCAGCTCCCTCCCCGCCGCCCGCGCCGCACCCATCTCTGCCCGAGCATCCACCGATCCGACTCAAATATTATTTGTATGTTTTTAATAATTAGGTATTGTGGTATTTTTTTCGGCTTCTGGCCGAACCGTATACCAAGAATAACTTACAAAAAGACACTACGTGCCGTATAGGATACGAACCCGCATCACCAGGCGCCAGACGATCATTAAGACCGTGCCTTATACCAATAGGCTATTGGCTCAGTTAGTAATCTCAACGAAAATTCGAATAGCATTCCTCCTTTTATCGAACAAGTTTGATAACGGTCTAATCTTCTAGACATTAAGGTTTAAATTTCAACTTCCACCACGTGAGATACACCTACCGTCCACAACCTTGTTTTACAAAATGCAATACGTAACTCTTCAATTAACTAAAAGATAAGGTTGAAATTAGCATAGATTTCTTGTTTGGTTGAGTAGATTGTGCTTGATTCCGATTGTTGCACTACCGTCATTTTACTTCAGAAACTTAACTGCTGTATGAACTGTGAGTTAAGGTTGAATTTAGAATACTTCTTCGCCCTATTTACTAAACTGAGATTGAGGGTATAATTATTTTTCAAATCGTTTCGTTTTCGTGCCGATCAGCTTGTGTGTAATGTCTTCGTCGTAAATTTATCCAATTTGCGAAGTTTTTGAACAGTTGATTCTATTAGGTAACCGATAGTATGGTGCGATTAACAACTTTTTGAAGTAAAATAATTGTTGTTCTCTGGGAACAGGAACAAAGCATAAAGAAAATAGCACGAGAAATGTGGGCTTAACGGTAAGATTTACGTTATACACATATATTTATTGTTACAACCATGTTGCATTATTACTTACAAGGTGGATTTTTTATGTATTTCTAATATTATTGTTTTCATTACAGAGAAAAATAGTTCGTAGATGGATACAAAGGTATCAAGCGACGGGTGATGTGAAATGCGATCTCACCCAACTGCTTACACTAATGAATCGGAGCGACACCTTGGGACACACAAAACCTGGGAACTAATTTGAAATAGTGCTGCAAGCTTCAATATGGTTTCGGGCATGAAAAGTCTTCAAGAAGTGATAGACAGTGACTGCCATCGTCTGCGTTATTAATAGACAATTTACTCGGCAGATTGATTGTGTAACTTATCTGATAAAATTGCATTGGAACGTTTGAGCTAGTGTTAATAATTTCCAATATTTGTGGGATCATTATCTCGCAGTTAATCAAAAATAAACAACCTTTATTATTATGAATCCAGTTACTCTTGTTTACAAGTAGTCTTGTAATGTGTTAACGATGCACCATCTGACCTCACATACTTTTCTAATGCTGTGTTAAAAGGGTTATCAGAAATTGTGATAAAAGAGAAAGATGTATATTGCTATACTGTTATAGTTTAGCATGTTGGTTCTTCCTCTGTAATTCACAGGCACAAATGACAACATTTCATTTTTTAACCAGGCCTTTTTCCCCATAAGATCATACAGAGTATAAAAAAATAATGTTTTTAAAAGTTTGAATAAATAAATATTGTAGTTATGTTACTAGAAATATCTATAAACGAACCGTTATCTAATGTTAAACGTTCTACACCTCACCCAGGGTATATATTTTGTATTTAGTTAATATTTTAAGTAAATAACCCTAATTTAACACAGATAGAAAACTGTATACTCGTAATAACTGTATATGTGGATTCCTAGAAATGTAATTAATGAAATAAATGAATATTGTTTATGCAACATGCCTGGCTGTTCTTACAAACCTCATACTTAACATTTGTTTTCTTAAATATGGATGTTTTCTGAAATAAAGTTACGAAAATCACCTAATCAACTATTAAAGAAACTAAAAAAAAGAAAAAAATAAATCTCATCCGCGGATTTGAACTCGTGACCATCGAATTGCTAAGCCGCAGTCCAAACCACTAGACCAACACGCCACTTGCGTTATACTACGAAAAACTTAAACGTATGATATCATCATCAAAGGGGGGTCTGGTTTCTTTGAAGCTTACTGTACATATTATTATTATTATTATTATATTAAGTCTGTTAGCTTTTTAATTAAATTTATTTATTTAACTAAACGATTACCTACAAACATTACTTAAATGTTCTTATGTATCGCCGCTTGTCAATATCGTCGCTTGTCATTGTAAAATGTTGTTGTAAAAATACAAAAAAAAAACTTTTGCTCAGCGTTGTCGAATTTGAAAATGCATGTCTTTTGCTGTGGCTAGTTGATGAAGCTGTGTGTACCTACCTACATACCTACTGAATGCGTTTTCTGATAGCAGATGTAAACTTCAACCACTAACGACTACCTTACTTGCTTTATCTTTTAATTAGGTATACCAGCGGGGTAGTTGCGTAACACCCTAGCAGTTGGAATGGCTTTCATTTTGACAGGACAAGAAAATTCATTGCGTTATTTACGTTGTTGAGCAGACAAATTTTTCAAACCTATGAAGCAAAGTATTAGCACTATCCTTCAAAATGATTAGGATATGTTAGTGTGCCTACGCAATTAGGGTGCTAGATGATTTGATAATACCTAATAATAAACAATCTAATAGTAAGCATTTAACTTTTCACTCTACGCTACTACGGAATTTACTATCCGCACGAATATTTTTATTATCCATTCGTGATTAGGTAATTAGACTGAATCGTGAGCTCAATCAACTATTCTAAACAACTTTAGAAACTTTAAACTAATTAGTCATTTATAATATTACCTAAATACATAGCAATTACTAGATTACGTACGATTATTGGACATTAAACTGGTCTTTCCTATAGGTGGCTCCTACTAGTTTCCTACTTCACGGATATTCTAGTGAAAAATTGGATTTGAGTTCGTTATAAAGTATAATTCAAAAGTGTTATGTAACAATTTTCATTAAGGAAATATAATTAAACAACCGGCAGCCGGATCAGATTTCAAATTGCTATCAAAACGGGACGCATTCATATTTTGTAGAGTGACCATGATTGTGCATAAAAAGCACATCGGGATTCGAGATTGGTTTGATAAAACTAACTTCAGCATTTTACGGTAAAGATATGTTATAGTCTTCCTATCAACAGTGGTTGTAGAACCTAACTATAGTAACGGCGTGGTTATTCTAAATGAACTCTGACACATCAAGAGTACGGAAAAGATCGGACAGACAGTTGTCGCTACCAATCTAATACGCGCTCCGGGCTTTGAGTTTAAAAAACTAGTGGTTTCGTTTTAGTGTTTTGCTATTATCCTAATGCCAATAGTTAAAACAAAAACTTTAAAGAAATACAAGAAGATCTCTAAAATCGCGACACTATGAAAGTTGAAAAAATGTACGTTTGCCACGTTATACCAAAACAATAAAATCAAAGTCATTTATTCAAACTAGGCTGAGAATCAGCACTTTTCGAACGTCAAAATTTCAACAGTCCCTCAAAACGCCCACCCTTCACCACTTCTTAGTGCTTTTACTGGGGAGAAGAAGTGGCATAACAAACTTCCCAGCAGCACAGCTGTCATTAAGTAGTAATTAATAATATTACAAGACACAGAACATTAAATTAAATTATTTGCCATATGTCAGCTAGCCACGCCAATACAATAAAAAGTATACGACACTCTAGCAAAAAAATAATAAATCGCAATTAAAAATCTAAACAAAAACTTACTACCTAAATAAAAGCCTCCAGGTATAAAGGGCGTGACAGCTTACATATTTATGCTATGCAATGCTGGGTTCTGTTCACATAGCTGTCACTTGAAGTCACAAATGATACGAGTAAACTAGGATCATCGAAGTAAAATAAATAAACAAGTTATTACTAATAACAACAATAATACCATGGTTAGCAAGACGACCAGTCGCCACAAGCAGCACCCGTTCACGATCATAGCGCAAAGATCAGCCACCACCCCCTCGCCATATTTGAGGGAAGGAGGCAACCCGACCCCCGACGCTACCGCAAGCAGTGACATCTAAGGGAGTATGACGAACTTGCTGCCGGTAGTTCAGGCAAGAATAATATGAGCAATCGTCGAGGTCGCTAGCTAACCGCATATTGCAATCAAATCATTAGAAAACATTGAAATGAGTAGATTACGTCAGTAATAAAATAAAATAAAACTGAATTGACATAAACAGTAAAATAAAAACAATCATCTGAACTCATATAACCTGTCAGTAAGCTAATTCTGGAGAAAGAACATGACATTGTCTTGAATTAATCAGGGCGACCAACTATTCATAACGTTTAAGTAGTCGTTGATAAAATAGTATGCCTTTGAACAATGGTTGGATTTTACTTGAGCTATAAACGTATTAAAAGATAAAACTAGCAGAGAAGATGGTAGCTTGTTATAGAAGGTTATACCAAGCCCAACCAATGAGTTATGAAATTTATGAAGCCGGTGAAAGGGAGCACGTAGTTGGTCCTTAGCTATTTCTAGTGTTAACATTGTGAATATTTAGTGTACAAATGTATATTTTGCCTAATATATTGTATAAGATGTTGGCAAAGATGAAATGTGATGCAACCGTGAGAAACTCTGCACCTAGCTGGTAAATTGCTCGAACAGCTCGTTTTTGAAGGACAAATATACACTTCTGGACACATCTATTGGCCCACCTTGTATTTTCAGTTTCGTTTGGTCCTAGCTAAAATTTTATATTAGGTCGAGCAAAAAGTTTTTATGCAGTTTTGAACCTGGCACATTCACAATTTCATTCAATAGTCTTTTTTGAATTTCGAACACAGAATTTAAAGAAACAAAAGACAATTTGGAGCCTGTTTGTTGATATCAAACAATCGAATACTAAGAAAACTTGGTTTTATTGGTTTACTTGGATTTAATTCTTGAAAAAGTGATTGATATCTTTGGTTTTGCAACAAACATTACTTATTCTTAACATTAAGGTGAGGTTCTATCAATAATATCAATAATCTATGGATACTTCACCTGAAGTCGCCGCCCAAGCTGTGGCACTTATTCAGGCCGGACACAGCCAAAGAAACGTGAGTGCTCAACTTAATTTAAGTCGATCTGCGGTCTAAAATGTTTATCAGAGTTACCTAGAGACTGGCGGCTTTGTTCGTCGCCAAGGAAGGCCACGATCTCGGGTCACAACTGAAAGGCAGGATCGATTCATCGTGACGACCAGCTTGAGAAATCGTCACCTTACCTCCATTGAGATACAAAACCAACTTCGCGACTTCCACGGAGTATCTGTGAGCGCTCGAACTGTTCGGAGAAGGTTAAAAGAACGCGATATGGTACCACACAAGCCAGCTAATGGGCCCAAACTAACGCGAGCCCACCGAACAGCGCGCCTTCATTTCGCACGCAGTCATTTAAATTGGAGCAAGCGGCAAGGCACAGCAAGATTGGAGCCGTGTACTCTTTTCTGATGAGTCTAAAATTGTGTTACATGGCAATGATGGAAGGAAGAAGGTCTACCGACGTAAGGGAGAGCGTTTCGCACAATGCTGCTTTGAAGAGAGGGTTGCTTATGGCGGTGGCTCATGGACTGTCTGGGGCGGTATATCCGCGAGCGGCAAAACTTGAGGTTGTTACAGGACCACGGCTGCCAACATTAAATGCTGAAAGGTACATTCGTGAGTGCTTAGAACCTCACGTGATACCATACGCGGACTATGTGGGCCCAAATTTCCTTTTTATGCATGATAATGCAAGAGCCCATGCGGCCGGCATCGTCAGGGAATATCTTCGGGATGTGAACATCACAGTTATGGACTGGCCAGCCAGAAGCTCAGACATGAACCCCATTGAGCACATGTGGGACGAGCTAAAAAGACGTGTTAGGGCTCGTCAGCCAGTTGCCCAGACGATGCAGGAGTTGAAAACTGCCATAGAAGAGGAATGGGAGATGATCCCTCAAAATTTCATAGAGCGGTTGATAAACTCTATGCCTAATCGTATGAGAGCTGTGGTAGATGCCCATGGAGGCAACACGCGTTATTAAATTAAACCTTTATTTGATAAAACATGTTTTTTATTCAAAAATCAATTGCCTTTGACCAGGCGCATATCCGAATTGTTAGGCGTAGCTCCATGTCGTATGGTATTCTGAATTCAAATTTAAAACAATACGATCGAAAAAGATGGTAAAATGTATCAGGTTTAAAACTGCATCAACAGTTTTTGTTCAATCTAGCAATCATATTTCGGTAGGGGCCAGCGAAACCTAAACTCTAAGGTGGGCCAATAGATGTGTCCAGAAGTGTATTTTGTAAATGCATGAATATATAAGGTCCCTTTAAAATAGATGGACAAACTTTTAGAAAACATTCAGACCACCAAAATAAGGACAACGGTAAAAAATATATTTAAAAAAAAATGCATTTGATACCTACAAGAAAAATAATCAGCTAACGAAAATACACCAATATGCCGGCAATTTATTAATCACTTTAACCAGTGTTTTTTTTGCATGATATCTTTGGTTAGACGTACAGAACGCTGTGTTAAAATTTGTCCATCTATTTTAATGGGACCCTGTATTTGGCTTTGCCCCACAGCAGAATACCATAGGACATAACGCTGTGAAAATAACTAACATAGACTAAACGGGCTGTATCAACGTCAGTGTATTGTCTTACTTTCCTAA
Source organism: Eremobia ochroleuca (assembly GCA_949629135.1). NCBI lineage: Eukaryota > Metazoa > Arthropoda > Insecta > Lepidoptera > Noctuidae > Eremobia > Eremobia ochroleuca. Next base: position 9,912,728 of record OX451392.1, read on the forward strand.
CGGCGTAGGCAGCTGAACTGAGCATTTCTGCTAGGCTTGATATAGGTATGTATGTGGTCCCCACTGAAGTTTGGCATCTCTACTGTTATTCCAAGAAACACTGCCGAACAAAACCCTACAAAAAATAAATCATGGTAATCGTAGTCAGTGTTGAAATGGTGTGCGGGTTGTGAGACAAGACACTCCCTGACGGCCATTTGTCGCGGGCGACAGCGCGGCAGCTCTCCCTCAGGCCTCGTTAGGGACACCGCGCGTCAACGCGACTACGCTGATTTATTCGCGTTTATTCGGCTTTATTCGCGCTTATTCGACTTCAGCCACATTTATTTGAGCCCCACCCGAGCTCCCCACAACTGACACATAAATGTCGCTTTTGTTTCTCTTTACGAAACGATTTAGATGCTCGGTACACTCGGGGACGATTCGCTTTGTAAACCTTGAACCTTCAGTGAATTGTGAGAGCATGTTAGATGGAGATATGTAGTCAGTTGGTGTAAGGGACTTTTATAAAGGGATCGTATTTGTATGTCTAATGAATAAATTATAATTTGCATAAAATTACCTAATAGGTAGGTAAGTTTCTCCTTGCAGTCAATCCATGTTCTTATCGTTATTATCTACCTACTACTTAGTTCTTATTAATTTGTTATTGTTATTAGTATTTAACTGTTTATTTATTTTACTTCATGGTCCTATTTATCATTTGTGATTTGTTGGTTTTGTAACCCAACATTGCATAAATATGTAAGCTGTCACGGCCTTTATGCCTAGAGGGTTTTTTAGGTATTAAGTTTTTTTTTTTACATTTTTAATTTTTAGTTGTTATTTTTTGCTTTAGTATAGTGAACATTATATTTATTTTAATGACATGGCTAGCTGATCTATCGAAAATAATTTAAGTTAATGTTCTGCTTTGTCTCGTAATGTTAATTATTTACTGGCCATCATTTCGGTGTCACTGTTGTTCCAAATTTAAATTCACAAATTTGAAAAAGAGAAGAAAATCGGAGTTTGACTAGAGCATCTTGAAGTCAATAGTTATTTCGTTATCTATTTGTTTTGTTTTATATAAAAAGAGTATCGAAATTACAATATTCAGCCTGTATTGTCCTACTTCAGGGCAAAGCCCTTCCTTTCCTTTTTGAATTGTTTTTCCTTATTCTTTAATCAATTCTGCTGGTCAAATTATGGATATTGTACCTGAATTAGCCGCGCAGGTGGCGGCACTTCTTCCGTCTGGGCTTAGTCAGCGAAACGTGAGTGCACAACTTCCTGCAAGTCGTTTTGCCGTTCAAAGAATTTACCATCGATATCGAACCACAAAACCGGGTCGCAACAGCACGACAAGATCGGTTTATCTTTACAACCAGCCTGCGTAATCGTCACCTGACGTTAGTACCTACAGGTCTAAGAATACAGCAGCACAGCAGCAGAGGCAGGACAGCTTCGAGATTTTCATGGATTGACTCTTTGCGCTCGACCTGTTAGAGACTTAAAGACTGAAGACTCATTGACAAGAGCCAAAACCAAACTGACAAGAGCTCACAAAATGGCGCATCTACAGTTTGCACGCGAACATTTCCCTGGACTCAACGTCAACAGGGCCAGATTCTTTTTATGGATGAAACCAAGATTATGCTGTAGTGCAAACAAGGACGAAGGATAGTGTACCGAAGACGGGAGAGCGTGAGGCGGAATTTCCATCGAAGGAACTGAAACTAAAAACTGAACTTAAGGTGGTGACGGTGCACAGTTGCCGCCACTAAATAGCGCCCGATACATTCATCGATGCCTAGAGGCTCATGTGATGCCTTATGCTAAGTTTGTGGACCAGGATTTTTATGCATGATAATTTTTTTTTTTTTCTTCAAGGCCGCTCACTGCAAGAATTGATAGAGAATACCTGCATGACGTTAGTATTCCAAAAAATGGAATGGCCAGCAAGAAGCCCTGATATGAATCCAATAGAGCTCTTAGGAGATGAGCTGAAGAGGCGTATTCATACTAACCGACCAGCTCCAGAGACTTTGCAGGAGCCGAAAACTGCCGTCTTGGAAGCATGGGAGAACACTTCACACCACGTCATAGTGGCATTAATTAATTCAATTCCGAACCGCATGCCGAGCGTCGTAAATGGCCTTTGAGGTAGCACATGTTACTAAATAAGGTAAACGTGGGTGAAGTCGTCATGCCCCAATAGTCGACAATTAATCTAAAAACTTGTATATTTTTTTCTACTGAACTTAAAATGGGCCGGTTTATATGGAAACATATTGTTGGTAACATATTGCACAATTGAAATGACAACACTGAGTTTTAACAGATATGGCGTCGGAGATATGTTAGTCGAAACGTGTGTGCCCTAACAAAATCGTTTTTTCGTGAAGTTCAGCTGTCAAACGTGAAACTCAGCACGTGGTTTTGTGTTTTGATTTACATAACTCCAGTGGGGTCTGCGGTAAGTTTCTTTGTTTAATGAGTTAGTTAAGTTTATTTGCTAATGATGTAATATGAAATTTGGAATACTTTTAACATAGAAGATATTTTTTTTTAATGAGACATCTATTGGTACTTTAAAACTCCCATTTGACCCAAAACCCGTCATTTTTAGAATTATTATGACGACTACTGGGACATGCTCAAAAGTTACACCTAAACTCGTCATAATGAAAATATTTTGTGTTTTACAGTACAAAATGCGAATAAATAGCTAATATCGGGACATTTACAAAATTGTTAACTCTCTTGTACAAACATATTTAAGGTTTAGACTACATTTGTTGATAAAACTGCTTTTCTTTTAAGCTTTTTCTGAGGTATATTTTACTCTGCTGGTTCTAGATGCACGTACACACAGTCATGTTATTAGATTCAATTATTTTGTTTCTTAATGGTTTAAACCTCCTGTTTTCTATATGCACTTTCTACGTGCGTTTTTTGTTAGGTATATATTGGCCGCTGTAGGCCTCCGCCATTCGATTAAGGACACGCGATACATATCTACCGCTTTGGGTACAAGTAGGTCTAACACTTGCCTTTGCTTCTACTACGCTTGGATTACAATACGTCGCAAGCAAAAATTGACTGTTCTTAACAGTCAATTTTTACACATTACACTATGCTTTTTGTTCGAAATAACTGCATGTCGTCACGCGTATTGTACCGCGTCTTCCTAACGTCTCTTAATAGCGCCTGTATAAAAATTATGTCATTCAACTAGTTTTGACGTAAACATTATTAAAATCAGTTTTAAAACTAAGATGACATAGGTTCTATCGCTGCCACTTAGTTGCTTGTCGTATTCGATATTGATGGGTAAAGAGTAATCTTAAGTAAGATTTTTTTATATGATTGTATCTACCTAGTGATTGCATGATCGTAATTTTAATTACAGATCATGACTGAAAGAAACTACAAGCAAGAGGACCTTTTAAAAGCCATAGAAGCTGTAAATCAAGGGGCCACAACATCAGATGCAGCAAGAAAATTTAAACTGCCAAGGGTATGCTCAAAGGACCAACGACTGTTTTAACTCCAGAAGAAGAAGAACATTTAAAGAACTGGTTAATTTTCATGGCAGAAAGTGGTTTTCCTGTAACATCAGATCAGTTATTAGATAGCGTCAAATTATTAGTTACCAAATTCAAACGGAGTAACCCATTTACTAACAATAGACCAGGTCGACATTGGTTCGAGTCATTCATAAAGCGTCACCCTGAAGTGGGTCGGAGGGTGTCCCAAAATTTGACACAATCTCGAGCATTAGTCACGGAAGATGATGTTCGTACCTGGTTCAAAGAAGTTCAGGATTATTTTTGTACTGCTCAGCTACAGGCAACTTCTGAAGACTTATTTATTTAAAGCCTCGCAATACAATTAAAACTAATGTAACATCGACGTAACATCCAAAATCAAAATCAAAAGTCATTTATTCAAACTAGGCTGAGAATCAGCACTTTTCGAACGTCAAAATTACAAAAGACAGTCCCCCAAAACGCCCGCCCTTCACCACTTCCTAGTGCTTTCGCTGGGAAGTGGTGAAGGGCGGGCGTTTTGGGGGACTGTCTTTTGTAATTTTGACGTTCGAAAAGTGCTGATTCTCAGCCTAGTTTGAATAAATGACTTTTGATTTTGATTTTGATTTTGGATGTTACGTCGATGTTACATTAGTTTTAATTGTATTGCGAGGCTTTAAATAAATAAGTCTTCAGAAGTTGCCTGTAGCTGAGCAGTACAAAAATAATCCTGAACTTCTCCAATCCACTTCCATATCAAGCACTTTTTCTGGAATTTCGGAAACCACTCCTCCACATGACGACACAAATTTTACACCAACCATGTCGCAAATACAACCACCTCGAACTATTTATTTGACACCTCGCAGACAATTATCGCCTATTCCATGTCACAAAATCACATTTCCTGCACCTTCCATAAAAAAACCAAAAGTGACATCGACAGTAACATCATATTCCATGCCAGATACTGTTGCGGGACTTATGAATAACACGACACAACACGATGGAACAGATTGCAATTTAACCGAGTCACAGCCACAGCCAGCTACTAAGATGTGCTATGATAATCTTACGATACCAACGCCTTTTAAAGATGTTTTATTTTGGCCACCACCTCAAGACCAGACCCCACAGACCATACCAAAAATAAAAAAGCCCAGTGTTATAACCTCAGACCGGTGGCAAATCTTCGAACAACGAAAGATCGATGCCAAGACCGAAAAGGAAGAGATAAAGAAGAAAAGAGTCGAAGCAAGAAAAATTGGGAAAGCTAAAAGAGCGCAGACAGCAGGAAGCAATAAAGCGAAAAAAGAAAGCAATAAAACAAGCATTTCGGTGCAAGAAGCCAAAAACGAAGATTGGTTCTGTCGATTGTGTCAAACAAGTGCAGAAATGGATATGATACAATGTCTTAGTTGTTCAATCTGGTACCATACAACTTGTGCAGAAATAGATCCAACAGAGAAAATATTTCATTGTGTCTATTGCACCGCCCAGACATAATTATTTTTGGAATATGTTAGTGTAGCTTTAACATAAAAATGTTTGCCTAGATAATTGCATGTTGAGCTTCACCTGGAAAATTGCATGTTGTTAAAATATTTAATTGTTTTTTATAGTACAGGGTTTTTTATTTGATTTACTGCTAGTCAATTTAAACACTACTGTGTAATATTATTGTATAAGTCAAAAGTAACACTTAGTTTAGGTACCTGTTTTCTAAAGTCTGATTTAAGTTTACATTGCCGACTGATTATAAATAATTAAGATTATTATTAGATATATTATTGTTGGGTTTGAACGCTTAGTTGTAATCATAATTTGGTTTGGTACCTTTAAAACAGATTTTGAATTCAAACTCTCTATAGAGATTTTTGCAAATCGTACTTAGCATGCGCTAAACAGTTCAGAAGTTTTGATGAATGACAATCTTAACTACATATTAATGAATGTTAGTAATTATTTCGCGGAAAGTTATATAAATGAAAGTGGATTTTATTTTTTGTTAAAACTGATTATTTTATTAGGTATAAGAGAACTGATTTTACAATTTAAGTATTTTATACACATAATAATTTTACTCGTGCTACTTATACACATGACTGCATGACTATTATGATTAAGAAATATAACATTTATTTTATAGACTGATTTTGTGATTCCAAGCGTTTGATTTTAGGAATATAAATTAAAATGCAACCATCTGTTTTATTGAATACCTGCTCTTCTAAAAGATTATAACCTGCTATTCTAAATAGGGATCTATCTACCTAATGTTTCAAAGGCACAAGCATGCTTAAAAAATTCAAGCACAAAAAATGTACTTATCTTGAACTTTATGTTCAAGAGCAGAGAGTTTATATTAGCATTAAAAGTTGACGAGTACTGGGAATATTTGACGAGTATCCGTACAAATCAGACGACTATTGGTACAAATCGCCCTTTTTTTACTTTTGCCTTAATAAATATTTATACCCATCAAAATGATTTAAAAAAAATTGTTACTTAGAATAACGAATAAATTCTCTATCACGTCGTGCAAAAATTGTCATTGTCTATTAAATATTTAACACACAGTAGCGCTTCAAAGTCAGTGATTTCCGAAATCCGACGAGTACTGGTACGTTTACCTTAAACGTTTTCTACTTATATGTAATAATGTAAATCATTGCTTTTTTAAAAAAAATCCATTCCAATTTTGCTCCTGATAAACGCGAAAAGACGACAAGTTATTGCAATGAAACTGAAATTATGAACGAAATGAAAATGTTTCTTTTTTAGTAAGTATTTCGACTTCAAATTTGGAACAATGACAAACGGAAATTATAGTGAGTGACTGGCTTCAAAAACCACTTCTTTTAATTACCATTAGGTATTTAAAAACAAATATTTTATGCGGGGTGGCTTGATTCAGGTGTACGGGAGTGTATTTTTAGCAACTAATTAAAAAAATTCAAGTGCTGAGCTTAGGTTTAGGTCGGACTTGGGTATAACACTAAACATCGTCATCAATGCAATAATTAGACTTACCTAACTTTTTAAATAGGAATTTATTGAAAAATCAATTTTCCCGTCTAAGTCTGATCAAAGTTTTGTCTTGTAATATTACCGTGGTAATGGCCCCGACTTACCGTAGGTCGCAGGTTGAAACCCAGGCATGCACAGTACGTTGTTTCATCACCGCTGCTTTTAAAACAGGTATAATAAACATCGTGAGGAAATCAGCATATCTTAACCCTCTATCACTAATAAGCTGGGATTTATTTGATTTTTTTGGATTAGAGATGATTACAAAAAAAATAAAATACACGTATTTCTGGGTTTTCATTATTTTTAATTATTTGGAAACAAAATTACAAAAATTACAACAATCACTTTTACCAACAAAAACAAAATAAAATGTGAAAAGTATTAAAAAATAACGTTACAAAATAAAGTTCAAACACTTACCTCTCTAATTTAACAATATAATTCACAAGACACGAGCATAACAATTTTTTATATATTTTTTAAAGGGTAGCAATAAAACGAGTGACTGTAAATTACAATTTTAAGTGTCAAAATTAATTAATTTGGGTTATATAATTACTAAGTGAGGGACTGACTGTAAGTGACGAAAAATCAACAGAATAGTATCTTACAAACATTAATTTGAGTTACTTAAAATACAAAATGAGCATAATAATAAGGCGTAGTCGACGGAGCCCCGCTTCGCGGGGCCCCTATTTCTGTCTGCAGGGTTTAAAGGAACCTAACACGAAGCGGATGACGGGGGCTCGTTCGCTCGCTCCGCTCGCTCACTTGAGCCCCCGTCATCCCCTTCGAACCTAACCTGTCCGTGTCGGGGTGCCCCAAGTCACGAGCTCGCTTCGCTCGCTCTTGCATCCTAAGTTCTCAAGTTCAATCTTGTGTTTTTCTAAGTTGCCCTCTGTATTTCCAGTCGCTCACTTAGTAATGTAGTCGCTCGGATAAAATTTTAATATATGAAATGGATTTATCACAATCCACTTTTTGTAAGCTCGTTCTGGATTTTATTATTAATCAATATTCGTCGTTAGTTTAGTTAATTTTTCGCTTACTCAAATTCATACCGCTCAAGTTATTAATACAGTATGTCATCATCAGTCGCAAAGCTTTTTTTTAATCGCTCGTTTTATAATTCCCCTTTTTTAAATCACAGTGAACCGCCACGTTTCGTAAATACCGACTGTCGTAGGTAACACAAATCTCAATTTGTAACAAGAAGCGCCGTCTAGTCGTAGTTTTTGGTACTACTTAGTTAATTAGTTCGGAGTGTTAGACTACGAGTTACAGTGCGCGATTACGTTATGAAATCAATTATTTTAAATTTCGAGGCGTTTGTACGGTATGTTGCCTACAGACTACACCATGCTATAGCTAGGGCTAGAACCAAAAAAATCGAAGACATGTGACGTCCACCAACCCGCACTGCATCCGGGTGGTGGATAACAGCCCAGTCCCTCTGACAGAGGGGACGCCTGTGTCCCAGGAGTGGAAATGTTACGGGCTGATTATCATAATGCTAAACACAAACCAGTCTCAAGCATGGCAATGTTCATTCCTACTTCCCATTACGTAAAAAACCACTCCATGTTTACCTAATGGCTCCAAACTGTAGCAATGACATCTAAATATTTCACATTAGTTGTTCTCGTAATGACCCCTAAACGCGTTCGGTTGATAAAATAAGCTGATAACAGACACACAGTTGTCCGAAGTTTGTTGTGACGCTTGTACGTAGGTTGTTACAAATGGCATCTCCTACTTTACCAATAAGTATTTCTGAAGTGAATTCTTTAAGTGATGAACAGTTCGAGTCGGTATTTGGAAATGTTATAGAACTATGCACAGATGCAGCCGTACATGTTACGAAGAAGCGGCCTTTTCAGAATCTAACAGCCCTTTGTGAAGCATTTCAAAATTATTTAGAGGAAATTGGAGTAGAAGGTAAGGATAAATCAAACATCCGACGATACTTAATTTGGCTTTTAAGTCAATAAAGTATTCCCCGAAGGGTAGGGCAGAGGTAATAATTAGCAAATAATTTAGATTCTAAAATTATTATAATAATTAGATCTTTAGGAATCCTAAAGAGCTCGCTGTAAGCAACAACTGTAGATTCTCTGATGACCTAATGATTACAGATAAACTAGTTATATTGAAGCTGCACCCCGACTTAGCGGGCCGGTTGGCAGCGCGAGGAGAGTTGACTCCGGAATCTGCCGGCGAACAGCGAGCTGCCGGGTTAGACGGACTCACGGTGGAACAGAAGAGAGTCATGGATGAGAGCAACCAACGGTACTTACCCAACAACCTTATTATCAGTAATATATACCTACAACCAGGGCTCTGAACCGGTTTAAAAAGAGCGGTTAATTTCGATGAAATACCGGTAAATATATCGTTCCCTCATTAACCGGTTAAACAAGTGAACTGTTCATATGTAACCCAAATGACAAAGGTTACCGGTTACATAAGCACAAACGGTTTTGACACCCAAATTAACCGGTTAATTCCGTAAGTCGTAAATATTTTTCGTCTACTTTTTTAACACTTCCAACAAGTTATAGTGACATTAGTACATTTAGTACCCCAGAAAACATTACGAAAAAAAATGTTTGATCTGAGGACGTCAAATACAACCGGAGAACTTAAATGGTGCGGGTAGATTCATGTTGCGACTTGCTTAGTTAGGGGGCGGGGGGTGTTTAACCGGTTAATTTTCACTTTTAAAACCAAAATTCATGAATAACCGGTTTCCCGCAAAAACCGGTAAAAACCGGTAAAGTGCAAACCTTAACCTAAATCGATTTCGGTTTGGGGTCAATGACCGTAACCGGTTAAGAATTTCAACCGGTTTCCGAGCCCTGCCTACAACATTATTTTTAGTTAATTTGAAACCCGAAACACGTGTCTAGTATTTTTATGTAAAGAATCCAGGGCTCTGAACCGGTTTAAAAAGAGCGGTTAATTTCGATGAAATACCGGTAAATATATCGTTCCCTCATTAACCGGTTAAACAAGTGAACTGTTCATATGTAACCCAAATGACAAAGGTTACCGGTTACATAAGCACAAACGGTTTAGACACCCAAATTAACCGGTTAATTCCGTAAGTCGTAAATATTTTTCGTCTACTTTTTTAACACTTCCAACAAGTTATAGTGACATTAGTACATTTAGTACCCCAGAAAACATTAGGAAAAAAAATGTTTGATCTGAGGACGTCAAATACAAGCGGAGAACTTAAATGGTGCGGGTAGATTCATGTTGCGACTTGCTTAGTTAGGGGGCGGGGGGTGTTTAACCGGTTAATTTTCACTTTCAAAACCAAAATTCATGAAAAACCGGTTTCCCCCAAAAACCGGTAAAAACCGGTAAAGTGCAAACCTTAACCTAAATCGATTTCGGTTTGGGGTCAATGACCGTAACCGGTTAAGAATTTCAACCGGTTTCCGAGCCCTGAAAGAATCTATGTACAAAATTTAAAAACTGTATCATGAAAAATCACGAAGTTATAAGCTGTTATATTACCTGATTGTCCGTACAAAAAGTTGGTTACCACTTAACACGCGCCACCGGCCGACCGGCTGTCACCTGTGTTGTGCGCATATGATTGCGGATATGTATGTACTTAGTGTCACTCGGTGTCCAACTTGTTACCTTTTTTAAATATTTTTGGGACAAAATATAACATTGTGTAAAAATTATTGGATACGATTCAGTTACTTACTTATTCTGAAAAACTATATTCGGGTTTGCAGTATAGTAAAAATAATGTTTATATTTACCTTTTCCTTATTTTCACTATATAGTCGTGGTACTTTACACAAAGGAAACTCCAACTATTATGCATGTATACTGTGTATCTCACTCTATAGCATATAATAATATCTACTTATGTTAAATAATAAGTGTCACACTGTTTTCCTGTACATCGTTTTACACTAATACACAGTATACATGCACAATAGTTGCAGTTTCCTTTGTGTAAAGTACCCAGTACGATAACACATGACATCACGTTCGCTAGGCAGAGATGTCATATTTCGTCAGTGACCCCTGACGTATTAGGGACGGGAACGACCCTATTGCTATCAACCGGGCACAAATTCAGATTCCGAGCTGCCACTGACAAATTCCTTATAAACTACCTACCCAACAACACTTTACGCAATTGCTAGGGAGCAAAAATAAGCAGCACATCGTCTCTACTTATTTATGCGTTCCACCAGTCTCGCACGTGGAGACGTAATTAATGTTGACAGAAATCCAACTTAACCTTTTGTGGCGGGGGATTTCCAGAGGGATTAGGCACTAGTCTACATGGCAAAAAGTGGTCAACCATGAAAAAAAAAAAAAACCGGCCAAATGCGAGTCGGATTCGCGCACGATGATTCCGTAGCCCCCTTAAATATTTATTTTATTGTTTTTTAGTATTTGTTGTTATAGCGGCTACAGAAATACATCATCTGTGAAAATTTAAAGTGTCTAACTGTCACGGTTCATGAGATACAGCCTGGTGACAGACGGACGGACGGACGGACGGACGGACGAACGGACAGACGGACGGACGGACGGACGGACAGCGGAGTCTTAGTAATAAGGTCCCGTTTTACCCTTTGGGTACGGAACCCTAAAAATGCCTCATTCGGTGAAATGAGTGCATCTTGCAAACGTACATAAAGAGTAAGTATGTTGCTGCGGAGTTTTAGACAACGTGGTTTTTAATCGATGTTGTGGTAACAGCAAAGAAAAAGGACCGGTGTTCCCACAGAGAAGTTCAGAGAACAGCAATTTTATGGTGGCCTTCCCTTCCGACAAAAAGTTACCTTAAAGTTTGGTCAACAGCGTCATCTAGTGGATTGTCGCTGAGTTTATTCACTACTGCCATCTATTATGTACTTTTCGAATTACTAAGTTAAGACACGTTTGCAGAGTCGACGCGCTGCTTGAAATTGCTAAATGGTTTTGCTCTCGTGTTGCTTTGAATTTGAATCTGTTTTCACCGTATCTTTATTAATTCACTAACTTACTCTTTATGCACGTTGCCATAATATTCAAGTTCTACACCTATTAAATTGGTACACACATGCATATTCTTTTACAGATACAAAGCGAAATTCGGCTTTCCCTTCATCATTTGCGCGAGGGAGAACAAAGTGACATCTATAATAAACGGTCTGCAAAGTCGGTATAATAATTCCCAAGAACAAGAAATTACTATCGGCATTAATGAGGTGAAGAAAATATGCAAACTTAGAATACTTGATATTGTTAAAAACTAACATTTAATAAATATGCGATTGTTAAAAGGATTCGAAACAAAAAGCAGTAACTTTGTACACAAAAGTTATAATGTTGTTTCCCTATGTTTTTTACTGTTTCCAAATAAATAAATAAGAAAACAAACGGCTATTCTTTTTTACTTATAAGCCTAAGATGCTGTTTCAGTGTCTGGCAGGTACTAAAACACCTACAGCTTTATATAAAAAAAAAAAATAGGACTGGGATTGCACGAAACTACCAGCTAACAACTACCTCAAGAAAAAGTCAATCACAACTTTAATGCAACAGGCTACAGGCCTTGTTCTTATTTCAAACTTGTAAGAAACGCAAGATATTAAACAAAAAAACCGGCCAAGTGCGTGACGGAACACGCACAATGAAGGGTTCCGTAGCTGGAATGAATTTATCCCAAGAACAAACTTAACATGTAGTTGAAAATCATGTTCTCCCATACATTCCAACAGCAAATGTAAGTTGGTACGCACAATATTGAATGATTTACCATGTTATCTGTGACTTCTTATAGGTTTTCCCATAATCTATAAGTAGAAAACTAATTTCTGTATTTTTTTCAAAATTTTAGATTCAATAGTTTCGGAGATAAGGGGGGGGGGGGGGAGAATGGTCAATTTTCATCTATTTTCTTGAATAACTTGGAAACTGTTTATTTTAAAATAACAAAAAAATATATTTGAGATCCTCACAATATGTCCTTTCATATGATATGTCACACAATGCAGTTTGCAAATATTTTTTTTTTAATTCTCCATCTTGACCCCAAAAGTGACCCCCATATACAGATTTCGTCTATTTACGTCACACCTCTGCGTTTGGGTCACACAAATTGATATGTGTACCAAATTTCAACTTAATCGGTCTAGTAGATTCGGATATAATTGACTGTGACGGACGGACAGACGGACACACAAGTGATCCTATAAGGGTTCCGTTTTTTTATTCGAACGTACGGAACCCTAACAATAAACAAAAACTTAATATCAGTATAATCTTTTATTAAAAATCAGTATGTAGTACATTACAAGACAAACCTAAACTAATTAGCTCACAGTATTCCCAGCGACCTCTCCACAACAGCGTGGGGTTGGCCGGCCACTTCACGCAGCTCTGGTGTGTTCAAAATGTCCTCGAACCCAATATCTAGGTGCTTAGCAGTCAACACATCATGTTGGAAGTTAGACCTCTGAAGGAATGGAAGGTGACCAATCTGAAAAAATAGAATTGATGCTTATAAGCAAGCTTACACACAAATATTTTTGGACAGAAATGAAGGAAACCGAATACACAAAGGCATTCCACATTACATCTCATTAGACTTTTAACATTGCAAGGGTATGAATATTTGAAGAATAAACTTTATAACGGTATTGACTCATCATCTCACACAAATAAGAGGGCCTGTATGCAAACACTACACAAACTCTTTTTCTTTTTATGTTTTTATTTTGTATATATTTTTTTTTATTCTTTCTCTAATCCACATGTAAAGAAAAAGAAAATATATTATTAATTGTTAAAATGATATTGTACAAGATACAAATGAAATGTTACTGGCTAATTATATATGTTTAAACCTCGAGGGGTTTGGCGCTGATAGTTGAAATACAGGCTCTGCCTAGTTCGACTACAGATGACAACACCACTTGTATTGACTTAAATAATTTTGTTAAAATATCTTGTAACTTATGTCTAAGTTTCTTTAAATAAACGTTATTATTATTATCTGCCTGGCCTTTTCCCAACCATGTTGGGGTCGGCTTCCAGTCTAACCAGATGCAGCTGAATACCAGTATTTTACATGGAGCGACTGCCTATCTGACCTCCACAACCCAGCTACTGGGTAATACAATACCCATTGGTAAGACTGGTTGTCAGACTTTCGGGCTACTGACAGCCCTTAACGACTGTCAAAGATGCACAAATGACAGCCTGGACCAACAGCTTAACGTGCTTTCCAAGGCACGGAGGGTTCTTGCTATGTGAAGATGGTCACCCATCCACGGACCCACCACGGCAAGCGTAGCTTAACCAGATCGATCGACTCGTGCGGCTGTTATTACTTAGCCACAATAACAGTATTGACTAAATAAATTAAGTGGAAGACAGGAAGTAGCATAGGATTTATAATATTTGTAGGATAGAAAGGTTAGTAGGACTACAATGAATACCTTGCTAGTGAACTTCATCTCCATGGTGAGTTTAAGAGGTGCATGAAGTCCTTGGATGTTGCGGAGCATTGCCATGTCCATCTTTTCCTGATTTAAATGATACTGCAAAAGATAATTATACTTTTTATACATGAATACTAGAATAGAAGACTCTTTATTATGTACACCAGATAAATGACAGACATAACCTTTGACCTTTGGAGATTGAAAAAAGGAGACACAAATACTGTAGGTAGTCTGCGGTGTACATAATACAATGAATACATACATAAAGTATATTATACTATTCTAAATAAATATTTATATAACAACAGACACGAAACAGGAGCTTTGAAAATATAATGATTATGTTTAAGGAGAGAGGAAGTGCTTTTTTTTTTTTGTGGATAAATATTGAGCACGCCTTACCAACACAGTAAAAGATTTGTCATAGAAACTGGTGGAATGCATCAGCATCTCTAGTCTCAGGTTTTTCGATGACCTTGGATATCTATTAGGTGTGTCATGAAGGAACTTGAAACTTTCTTTAACCCATTGAATGCCGAGGTGAACCATCAAATCATAATCGGTGGCCAGCATACATATGGTCAACTACGTAAGATGCCAAGGAGAATAACAATGACCGTCCTGGGAGGCCAAATAACATAGATCACCCTATAATCAACAGAGAACATCTACGTACTAACACGTAGTTGGCCTCTTCTATTCACACCACCTATTTAATATTACATAGTCAGCATTCAATGGGTTAAGATGAGAGGGGGTTTTAGGATTAAACAAAATACTGTAGAGCTGAAGCAAGATATGAGAATTCTTTGCATGAAATTCAGATATGTGATCACATTTGCGCAGGCCAAGTATAAATTTTATGCAAGTTTTTTATTTAGAGAATTGGTTCATTTAGTCCCAGTAAAAGAAAGGTGTTAATTGTTGTGGAATTTGGCATTATAAGAGGCAAATAGCATTATAACAGATTACCTATTCTCAATAGAAAACAATATTTTTGGACTCATATTGAATAAAGAGTATAAAAATACATAGTAGAAGACCAATGGAATTTGGCTAGTCATAGTTGTAGGGCAAATTCATGGCACTTTAGAAACTTAATTTGAGCATGGGGTCTCTACCACAGGTAGGGTTACTCTACCACAGTAGAAGGGATGACTTAGGATGTTAAAACAGGTGATCTAATGTTGAATTCTTCTGCTTCAGGCATATTTTTAGAGGACAATAGTTACACACCATAAGTGGTCTAAGGATTCATCCTAGTTACATGTATAATGTTTGATAAAGATAACAACTTACACTTCTTTCCGATATTTCTATTGGATGTGACATGCCAAGTTTAGACTTCGTAGCAGCCAGGCCCGCCACGAGCGGGTTCGGTACACCGAACGGACCCTCCTGTGGCTTGATATTACTGACATGTTCAGGCTTTACTTTAAGTGGAGGCAGACCGAAACTCTGAAATCATGATATTGCTGTTTTAGACCTTTTGTTACAAATATTAACCTTAAAGTGAATTATTGTCAAACTCACCATTTTGCTTGAGTGCAATGTACAAATTCAGAAAATTATATGTAGATATACTCTGTTTTCTCTTTATTAGGGCGGTATAAGCGACAAAAGCGTTTAAAAATACCAAAGCAAAGTATGCCGACGATTCTGTCAATAAATTAAATGTCAAAAAGTGTTAAATCACGTTCGCAGATTAAAAATAAATCGTAGTCTAAAGTACTCTGTGAATAAAACTCATTTATTACACAATCCACTTCAAAAACATAAAATAATAAAAGTGGCAGCATTTCAAACTTAGGGCCCATTCCTATGACAAAATCCCATTTTTTTGCAGGTACGGTTTTTTGCAGGATCCCGTTTAGTAGTGTACGTGTTAAAATATACTGTTTGCAGAATCCGAAAATGGATATGTATATTTAAACACGTACACTACTAAACGGGATCCTACAAAAAACCATACCTGTAAAAAACCTGATCTTGCCATGGGAAAGGGCCCTTACAGATTTGCATAATGCTAGGTACACACGTAGCAACTCGCTGATTTCATTTACGTCCACATACGATTTTAGTTATATGCATAGCTGCTGCAGCATAGCATGCATAGCACAGCATGCATAGCAAAGCATGTGTAGCGCGTAGGCATATTAAATATCTTTAGTCTTAGGCAATGTATGACGCAGTTCGTAAGTTAATTCTAAATCCTCTCAACCTCTGTTTACAACATCCGTCGTTCAGTAAACCTTCAAACAGGGGTAGGGTATGAAAGTTCCGAACAAACTTACGATTCAAAATTGAACTTATCTATTAGCGCCATCTGACGACCCAGGGCCTTGTAATTTTAAAGCCAGTTTTAATTTGAATGTTAGTAGATGACAGTAAAACACTAGACGATGTATCGATAGCTAAATTTAAAATGAGAAATATATTAGAAATTAAAAAATAAATGCACGTTTAACCCAAGCATAAAATTTTATTTAACCTATTAGAATTAAAACTTACAGTTTTTTTTTATAATAGCAACAAAAATGATGAACTTCAATCAGTTTTCATTCTTTTCACAGAGTACATTCTAATATACTGTAATTCTTGAGAATAATTGATTTAATTAAAAAATTATAATTAAATAATTAAATTAAATAATTAATTTTAATTCTTAATTGATTCTTTTCATACTATGGTAATTTTCGTCCCTACCCGCCAGGTATTTTTCGTTTGTTTCGTTGGTGTTTGTTTGCGATTTTCCGTGTATTTTGGTAATTTTCCACGACTTAGCGCTATTTAACGGATCCTGAGATTATCTTATCTGAAACCACCTGGCTTTGAACTTGGACACCAATTACTGCTTTTCCGAACCTACTTTGCGATTTACCTGGACTTCTGATATTTTGCCTTTCGATTAGGATTTGAGCCACAAAATGCCCAAGAAATCGCGGCTACGTTGCTATTTTGGGTGCAAACATGATGGTAAGTTTAAATCTCATCCTTCGTTTAGTAGAGTAATGGCAAATTTTACTAATTTGTGACTTCGTAATCCCCGGCTTACCACTTGTGTGATTTTTACAAACAATACCAGATAAGACTGGAAGCTAAACAATAATATGAAAATTCTAGTCAAATAGAATCAGATCATTAGGTCAGTGGGTTATGTGGGTTATCTCAGGGGTTATATTTTCAAATCACGCCTCTTATATTTCCCAGGCCCTCTGCACTTATTTCCAAACCCCAGCACTGAGTCATTGACAGTTTTGGAAAAGTTTACCTAACATTTGGAAAAGTGTACTCTGTGCATCAACACAGGAAAAAGGAAATAGCTAAATTTATAACAGTAGTAGGTTATGTAACAACCACTGAAAAATGTTACTGTTTACCAAGTAATAGATTAACAAAAAATGCTGTTCCAACTTTATGCCTAGGTAAGTAAATATTATTTCATCACTATTTCATTTGTATTTCATTGTATATTATGTTCTTCAAAGGTTCATGTTTTCAGTTACATTTAAAACACATATCATCATTATGTTACAGAGCCACAAGGTCAGTCCATATATGGACTTTATATACCTACAACAGCCAATAATACTGGATAGTGATCAACCATCTGCTGTTCTGGCAGAACCACTTGGCCAGTCGAGGGAAGAACTAGTGACACATCAGCAAACAAATCTGGAATGTCAACCATCAACATCTGCTGCTATCAACACATTAGAATATGTCTCTGGTTAGTACCTATATTATTACTTTGCTTGGGTACCTACTCTTTATTTGCCACCAGATTTTAAAAATGTACAATATTAATTAAAACTGTTATTATTATTTCTGTGCTTGGAGGATCTGAATCACTTCATTTTAATATTACAGAATATACTCAAATAAATGTAATGCTGTTAGGATCATAATCAATCCCTACTAATATTATAAATGCGAAAACAACTGGCTGTTTGTCGTCGCGTTCACACCTAAACCTCATTTTATCTACGTTTATAAGTCTATGCCTTCAACTGCAAACGCGCTCTTTCATTTTAACAATCTTCTGATCACTCACACACAATAAAACATTGAAAAAAAAACAATGGAATTGGAAAGAAATGGGAATTTTCCCTGCTTTTTTCAATGCTACTCACACACATCAAATACCGGTAATGCATAATGCATGGCATAGTATGCATAGCATAGCACGCATTGCATAGCACTCATAGCATAGCACGCATAGCATAGCATAGCATGCATAATCCAGTTTTTGACATTGATTTAGTTGAGATGAGATTGCAACATGTATTCAAAAGTTTTTTAAGTACGAGAATAATAATAATAATAATAATAATTTATTTGCATCAAGTTTTACATTTTACATTAAACACATGGTAGTACATACAGTTTAAAGTAAATTATACAATAGTGTGGCGACACCAGCACCCTTGCTAAGTTGCCAAGGCAACTTGTGTTAAAGATGCTGGGCCCGACCCTATTTGATGTTTCTTAATTGCATTTAGGTACATACCTGCCATTTTGCAATTATGTGAGTAGTTCATTATATGGCATAGGTAAACGAGCAAATAAACTAAATAGGAAAGGAAATATAACAAAAAGAGTAGTGCGTGTATTGGTGAGTGAAAGGGTGTGTGAGGGTGTGTGTGGGGTGTGTTAGGGTGTGAGTGTGGGGTGTGTGAGGGTGTGTGTGGGGTGTGTAAGGGTGTGTGTGTGTGTGTGTGTGTGTGTGTGTGTGTGTGTGTGAGGGTGTGTGTGTGTGTGTGAACTGTTATTCGTATATTTGTGGGTAATGGTAGCTAGCGATGAGCAATTAGGATAAGGGGTTTAACGGGAGCTGTATTGACTCAACAATAAGCTTTCTGTGTTGTTGTAATTAAGGGTTTGTAGCCAATTATTTAGCTTCTTTTTAAATGACACTATAGGGAGTGAGTAAAAGTTCAGTATTCTATTAAGACTATTGTAGAGATGAGGACCTTGGAAACAGGGAAATCTTCTTGTGAAAGAGTATTTACAGCGGAAGGGTTGACATACTTTGTCTTTGCGTCTTGTGGTAATTATTTCGTAGGAGGTTCTTTGATGCTGATATAATAGTATGTGCAATACAAATAATTGTCTGACTGTGAGGACTTTACAGTTCTTATATAGTTCTTCAGTTGGGAAAAGGATGGGCCGAAAGGTACTAATTTTCAGCACAGCTCTCTGAGCTCGTTCTAGTTTCAATAGTACCGTCTTGGGTGCACCACCCCAAGCGCATATACAGTACGTTAAGAGAGACTGGCAAAGAGCAAAATATGTACACCTGATTATTTGGGGTTCTGCAATGTGGCGAAGAGTACTAAAGACAAAAATTAACTTTCTGATTCTTTTTGTTAGTAGCTCTATATGAGGTGCAAAGCTCAGGCCATCATCAAGAGTCACACCGAGGTATATTATGGTTCGACAACGTTCTAATTTTGGGCATGTACATGTCGCAGAACCAGACAGTAAACATGAGTGCGCTACCAAAGCATATGAATCAGGAGGTTGAGTGGAATGTCGCAAGCTGTACGTAATAATTTTAGTTTTGTTGGTATTGATTGTGAGAAGGTGTCTTTTGAACCATTGTAGAACACTATTTAGTCCTTTTTGTGCGGAAGCGAAGGTGTCATCCCAAGTCACGCCAGAGAAGGTAAGGACGGTGTCATCAGCAAACGCCACGATTCTTCCACTTTCCAAATTCAGATTACATAATTGGTTAACATAAATCAGAAAAAGGGTTGGGCCAAGCACACTGCCTTGGGGAACGCCGAATGTCACTGGTTCCTCTCTACTGAGGTAATTTTGTATTTTTACACACTGAGTTCGGTTTTGAAGGTAGTCCCTAAAGATATTAAGTGTATGGCCACGAATCCCGAGTTCATCCAGCTTTATTAGTAAGTCAGAAATCGAAACCGTATCGAAAGCCTTTTTTAGGTCCAAAAAAATTGACAATACTTTATTTTTTCTGTCAATATTTTTTGTAACATGGTCGATTAAATCATTTACAGCACTGCTAGTGGATTTGTTGCGTCTAAAGCCGAATTGATTGGGAGAAAAAAGCTTTTTATCTTCCATGTAAGTCACAAGTCTTTTGTTTATTAGGCGTTCTAGAACTTTAGAAATGGAAGGTAATACTGCAATGGGACGGTAATTATTTACAAGCTTTTTGCTCCCATTTTTATGAATTGGGTGTATGATGGCCTTCTTAAAGTACAGGGGGAAAGTGCCGGTATGGAAGCAGAGATTAAAAATATGTGTGAGAATGGGGACCAGTGTCAATGAATAGCGTTTTAAAAACTGTGTTGAAATATGGTCCCAGCCTATAGCAGAATCTGATTTCAATGACATTATTACCTCCCCAACCTCCGCTTCATCGGTGTCTAACATGACGAATGATTGTAAAGGTGAGGATGTGGAGGCAATGTCTGGTGGGATTTTTTGACTATCAGATGGACAAGAAAATTTATCTGCAAGTTCCTTGCCGATGTGGGCAAAAAAGTTGTTTACCCCGTCAACCGAGGCCTGAGGTGAAGTAGAAGAAGTCAATAACTCAGTGCTGGGGATGTTTGGCTTGCCTGTATTTGTTACTCTCTTTATCACCTTCCAAATCTTTTTATTGTCTTTTGAAGCCTCACTCAATTCTCTCCTGTCATAATCTCTTTTTAGTTTTTTTAAGATTTTTGTGCAGTAGTTCCTATATCTTTTATATGTAATACTTAATATAACATTGAGCGGAGACAGCTTGAGTCTTTTGTGCATTGCATCTCTATTACGCATACAGCGGAGCATACCAACGGTCATCCACGGTTTGAGTAAGCGTTTCTTATTTGGAATCTCGATTATATAAGTGTGAGTATTTATGAGTCTAGCTAGAGTGGTAACTAAACTTTTTGCCACTTCATTAGCGTCGGTATGCTCGTAAACTGGTTGGAAATTAGTGGCCTTCATCTCACTATCAAGAGTTTCGTAATTAGTCTTCGAAATGGTGCATGGCCGTGGATTGACATATTTTTTTATATTAAGGCACAGCATTACAGGGTTATGGTCGGAGACGGAAGCGTGTAATACTATGGTGAGTGCAGTCAAGTTAGTTTTGAGCATGATGTGGTCAAGACAGGCATTCTCACGAGTGGGAAGTGAGTGAGCAGATAGCAGGCCATGAGAAGCTAAGAGATCCAGATAGTCCGAGGTTTGGTTTGAAGATATAGTACATGCGATGTCTAGATTAATGTCACCAACTACAGCTATGTTTTTATATGTAACCAGGCTTGCTAAAAGAGCGTTTAGGGATTTTAGGAAGTTACTTACGTCTCTAAAAGACGGAGATCTATAGATGCATATTATTGCCTTATCGGTGCCCATTTTTAGCACTAGACAACTGGCATCTGAGACGTCAGGTTCTTCGATTGTGTAGTTTTCTATATTTTTTACATAAAGGACTACACCATCGTTCTGGTTTAAGTGTTTTTTTGTTTAATGATGGGAGTAGTTATCGATAGTCGGGATTGAATCATTATAACGTTTCAGCCAGCACTCAGTCAGTACTAGTATTTCGCAGTCAAGATTTATTCTATGGAGGAGGGTTAAGAAAGAGTCGAAGTTTGCATGAATGGAGCGAATGTTCTGGGTAATTATTTTTAATTGGTTGGAAGGGTTAGTGACATAGCGAGTGCATTCTTCGGGGTCACAATTAAGAGTGGCAGAGACTGAGAGCTGATCTATATTACTAATAATTTCTGACACGCTATCCACTGTTAAATAGTTTTTTTTATGGGTGTACCAGACTGGGGAGTCCTAAGGTATTCTGTACCTAATTCATCTGTAATATCGATAACGATTTTAAACAAGCACAAAGTAAACAAGCATGTATAGTAGCGTGCAGTAATCTTTTTAATACTACAACTGTGGGAGCTTATGAGGATGAGTGAATGTATGGATGGATGGATGGTTGCTAGCGCTACTAGGGAAACTTGGCTGACAGACATTCTACAACTTGGAACAACACATGGGCTACCAATTATGTCGGTTCCACGCGGGCAGAACCATGGGTAAGAGCTAGTGATGTATATTTGAATGTGATGTAGAAAATACAGAGAGATAAATGTGAATATGTATTGTAAAAACTGATATAATGCATTAAATATATTATGGTTGTTGGTTGTTGTTTTGTGTAGTGATTGTTTGTATAGTGTAAATATGGTTTTAATGTACCTTGGTTTTAGTGTGTTGGCATACACGTATAAAAATATAAAAATCAAAAGAGAGAAAATTAAAATTAAAACTATGTTAAATACAGAAAACTTAACATGGCATGCAATTTTCAGACAGAGCATAAATGTTTTAGGTAGCACGCGTTGTTGGGTGTTATTAAGTGAATCAATTAGTCATTTTACTTGTTGTTTCAGACCTTCAAAGTCGGATTCCTGTAATATTCTCTTTGCCGGCGCTCCCTCTTCCTTTTTTATGTAGACTTTTCCATGTGATGTCCAGTGGTCAGAATTGGCCTTGTCTGATAAAAACTTACTTAGCTTTAACTGCATGGACAGGAAACTGTGACAACTTGACAAGTGACAATATCACAAATTTTTACCAACAACTCACTGTCAATTTCAATGTCATGGTACTAATATGTTTGTTTCTATTTGCTTCGTGATATTGATTGATTTAAGTCCTATTTCTTTGCAATATAAAAGCTTGTTGCTTATTGATGATATCATGCCTAAACGGTGTGCATTGGGATGTCCATTCGGTGAGTATTATCATCATTATTTTATCTTTGCGTATTGTCCAGTTATAGTTATTTCCGTGCCTCGGAAAGCATGCTAAGCCGTTGGTCCCGGCTGTCATTTGTAGATTTTTGACAGTTGTTATGGCTAGTCTGAAGCCCGAAAGCCTGACAACCAGTCTTACCTAGGGGTATTGTATTACGCAGTAAGGCAGTAACTGGGTGGTGGAGGTCAGATAGGCAGTCGCTCCATGTAAAATACTGCTATTCAGCTGCATCCGGTTAGACTGGAAGCCAACCCCACATAGTAATAAGGAAAAAGGCTAGGCAGATGATGATGATATTGTCCAGTTGGTCATTCATTCCTGAGTGCCAGTGAACTTACTTAGGTAAATGTAGTTTTAGTAGGCTAACAGAACAGGATAAAACTTACACTATGTGGTCCACTGTAGTTATGCATTTGTAATTTTATGTCTCAATAAAGGAAGGCGCGCATCGGGCGCAGTGAAATATGTATAGGATACACATATAACATAGTTGGCAAAGGCTAGGGAGATGATGACTTTTATTTTATTTATTTAAAAAATCAAAGTATCAATATTTTTTTTTATTGATATTGTTTAAGCAATTTTTGTTTAAATACCATGTGAAAATGATGTAGAAGTTTAGAGATATTCAGATTTGTTTGCAGTAGAAAATGGAATTAGGTCAAGTTGTTTTTTCTTTATATAACAAAAATGTATTCTAGTATTATAAAAGTATATGATATATACTTTTATAATACTATATACGATAGTATGTGATATGAGAAAAATTGTTTTGATGGATTATATTCAACGGATGAATGGATTAAATTCAGAATCTGCAAATTTGAACTCTCAAATCAGCTCTCGATGAGTTTTTGCCTAAACATGCATAAAGAGAATGATTATTGCTAAATAAATAGATAAATAATTTAAAAAATCGCTATATTATTATCGTAGAAGAGAAAACAAACTATCTTAATTGTTATTTATACCAACCAACAAATAGTATTCAATTTCAACGAGGAAATCATGCTTCTATGCGCATTTTTTCTTTTTGCATCAAGACAAACAGAGCTAGGTACAAGTAGTGTTTACAAAAATATGTTTTAATTAATTTACATGTACAATAATTAATCATATACTTACCTACTTTGTTAATTAACGTTCATTTTACAGTTATGTGTTCTGATTGGATTAAGAATAATAGTTTAAAAGAACATACTTACTGTATCCAAGATAAAACAGATAGTACAGACGCCAGCACATCAAGCTACTACCTACAATCTGTCAGATTTCTTTAATAGATTTTCAACTTTAGTGCTAAAGCATAAGGTTCAAATTTGATTGGGAAAATCTGACAGTTTCAGGTAGCTTGATGTGCTGGAGTCTGTACATACAAAAGCTGGAGGTGAGTTTACAAAATATATTTGTAAATCCTAACCAAATGCAACTCATTATTTGTTTGTTGTTGAAAACATTAGAAATTGGTTTTTATGCCATTGATCCCTCATATCAATGTGACGTAGGTACTTTTAGATGCCAAATGATTTTCGTTCTATTGATTTGTTAAAAATGAATTTTGGTAATGCAAGTATTTGATATTCGTATGTTCGTTCTGTCGCTAATAACCATCGCTGGGGCTCTGTCTCGCATCGCGTCGCAGCATCATGCTTCCTGCAACTTGTTATTTTTTGTGTCTGGGTTTTTTCTTTGCGCCATGTTTACCGCAAATAAAGGTATTTTATATATTTTTTATATTTTTCACCAGCCTTGGATTAGAAAATTGCCGCATTATTTACATCATTTTTTATTTATTCCAGAATCAAAATATCACCAACCCATATCACCCCTTATTGTGAATCAATTACAAACTGCAAGAAAAAGGGTGAAGCAATTGCAATCTGAAGTCATCAGATTACGCAAGAGGAACAAAGTCATCACAACAAGACTGATCAATCCTAAGAACAACAGCAAGCATAATTGCTTGCAAAAAATTACGCAAAATATGACTGCTGCAAAAAATTTTACTCACATGCAGTTTACTCATA
The DNA here is from genome assembly GCA_949629135.1 of Eremobia ochroleuca. Lineage (NCBI taxonomy): Eukaryota > Metazoa > Arthropoda > Insecta > Lepidoptera > Noctuidae > Eremobia > Eremobia ochroleuca. The sequence goes on from OX451392.1 coordinate 9,937,565, forward strand.
CATAAAAAAGGAGTGGGGGCGAAGATTTGCATTGGAAGGACAACAACTGTGTCACTCCATTTACAAATGTAGTCCACAATGTTATGACCTTTCAAAAGTTTTTACGTTACCTTCCGCCAAGACTTTAAAAACGCATATAAGAAAACAATTTGATATTCAGCTTGGGCTTAGTAATGGCCTGGATGAGTGTCCAATCCAACCAGACATGTTTTGAGACGAACCATACCCATATATGCATTGTGGTGATATGTTTTGAGGCAACGATTGACTTCGATAGACTGGTTGTATCCTGAAGGAAACGACGGTGAAACGGTGGCGAGGAAACGGCGGTGGTTCGTCTCTGCTGGTGTTTATTATTCGACGAGATGTCGATTTCACCGCAAATTCACTATGATCCTCCCAAAAATACTTAAGGTCGATGTTGCTTGGCGCAGCTATACTAAAAAACCGGCCAAGTGCGTGACGGACCACGCACAATGAAGGGTTCCGTAGCTGGAATGAATTTATCCCAAGAACAAACTTAACATTGTAGTTAAAAATCATGTTCTCCCATACATTCCAACTGCAAATGTAAGTTGATACGCACAATATTGAGTGATTTACCATGTTATTTTTCATATCATGGACTTCTTATAGGTTTTTCCATAATCTATAAGTAGAAAAGTAATTTCTGTATTTTTTTCAAAATTTTAGGTCAGTAGTTTCTGAGATAAGGGGGGGGGGGGGGGGAATGGTCAATTTTCGTCATATTTTCTTGAATAACTTGGAAACTATTTATGTTAATATTACAAAAAAATATATTTGAGATCCTCATATGTACCAAATTTCTACTTAATCGGTCTAGTAGATTCGGAGATAATTGACTGTGACGGACAGACAGACGGACACACGAGTGATCCTATAAGGGTTCCGTTTTTTTATTCGGATGTACGGAACCCTAAAAACATGAAAAGAGAAATTAAACTGAGTGCAGGACTAAAGGTGACTAAAGCCCTAAATGGAAAGGGATTTTCAGTAACATCAATTTGTTCATAAGTATTATCAGGTACCTACTGGTACTTTTCCAACGACTTCGTCAACTTGGATATGGCATTAAACTTAAAAAACATGAAATCGTAATGTAAATAAAAATGTTTTTACTATTATCCTTTAGTACTTCATTCATAAATTTTATGATTTAATGTAATTAACAGTAGTTATTTATTCATTTACCGATAGGGCCGAAAGGTTCTGGAGCGGCGACCGCGTACCGGAAGACTTAGCGTTGGAAGGCCTTTCACAAGATGGATGTGAGAAGCACAGAACCGGTCGAAGTGGCGGTGCTTGGGAGAGGCTGGTGTCCATCATTGGACATCATTGGACACTATGAATAAGAAATCGGAACATCATTACATGATTTTTATGTAAAACTGACCGTGTTAATCTACTTCCGTTGCTGACCGCTCTTATGATTTGAGAACAACAGGGAGGGTTCTAAAACCTTCTTGGACGGCGACGGTTTTTAGAAAAAAAGAAAGTCGTGGCAGGCCAAAAAATCCTCTGTGACATTGACAACTGACAAAATCGTTGTCATTTTTTTGTGATCCACACGGTAAAAACTTGATTCTCATTATAGTTTGTTTACTGTTTTTTCGTAAAATTATACTTACAAATCATGGCTTCTTCCGGGCGAGTGGTACAAGAAAAGTCTAAGAAAGAACTGGTAGGTAATTATTTTAATGGTTTCTTTTCAAATCGAGCCCGACACTAGTCAAGAAGGGTCTCCTCAACAGTTTTGTTTGGAGCTGTTTGGAGACTGTAAGACACACTTACACACTTTGCGGTACTCGTGCTGTAAATCGCGTCTTTGTATATAGATGGTAGGTAGGTACAGTACTTTTACCACAGACGGCAACCTAAGCAGAAACCTTATTGTAACGAAAATAAAGATCACTGATTTTGACAATGATGCAAAAACACGTCGAGTTTCAATGCGAAAACATGGAGCAATGGTGGTCCAGCAGCGGTATCGGCCTCGACTAACGAGTTCGTGGGAACCCAAGCAGGCGCTTTACTTTGTGCAATGATTTCATTACTACTGCTCTTAATGTCTTAGAACCGAAAATTCGTAAACAAGTGACATCCACCAACCCGCACTGGGCCCGCGTGGTGTATTACAGCCCGCTCCCTCTCACAGAGAAGAGGCCTGTGTCCCCAGCAGTAGAAACATAATAGGGTGATTATGCAAAAACAGGATAACTGACAAAAGAAGGTAGAAAAATAACTGGAAGGAGGTACAGTCAACGCCACACCTATGGTAACAATTTGACATAGCGCGTCTATAATTTGTAGCAGTAGTAAAATGAAAACCGCTCCATATACCTACCCGTATGGAGCAGTTTTCATTGTTCATGGGTTAGGTACCTACTACAGTTCTACTGACTTGAGGTTGACAGTGGCGCCGATTCCCTTGTTCATAAAATAAACTAAATTTAAGTTCTTTCTATTTCATTTAGAAAAGGACAGAAGATAAATATAAGTTTATCGGAGTTTATCCTGTCAAATTGAGATACTCCATAGACAAGTTTAGACGTGATTATCATATTCGTTACTAAGAATACGTCAATTTACGTCAGGCGCTGACTAATGTTACAGAACTAAACTAATATTTACCTTCTGTCCTTTTCTTACTGAAAAAGAAAGAAAAAGATGCACTGAACTAAAGTTTAGTTTGTGAACATGAGAATCGGCGCCAGTATCTATTAGTGTAATTGAAGCAATGTGGGAAGCTGCCGTAACACAACCATGCCCATGTTATCTCCTCTAACATATCTCTCTTTAAACTAACTTTGTTATTTTAGGATCCTGAAGAGATAATGCGCCGTAAGTTCCGCGCAAAATGCCGATTCCGAGCACTTGCTCGCATGGTGATGGCCAACACTTACTGGATGATAGAGGCCGCTGAACAGTACGAGGGGGTTGAAGACGTCAAGAGACGAGTCGCTCAGGCTGTGCGCGGGAAGGCGAAGAAGAAACGCCTACTGACCATCAATGTTAGACGATCGATACATGATAAAGTTTGAGCGAGTAATTCCACTTTGCCCCACCAAGCCCGCCACCCTGGTGTGGCAAAGTGGACTGCCTAAAATTTTGCAGTGGAATATGCCCCACTATTCTGATTTGATGGGGCGGATAACACTAGCATAAACACTTTGTGGATTCTGCCCCACTAGGGTTGGCACCTCAGGATTTGTGTATGAAGGTTAACATGTATTTTTACATTTGTTTGTAAAAAAAATAAATGTATACCTATATCTGTAAGTAAAACGTTATTAGTGCTGGAAGCTTAGATTTAATACGTAGCGAAGTGGTTTAAATAAAAGTAAAAAATAAATAAATAATTTTAATGTACTATTTATTTCTGGAAGGAATCGGTTTATAAATCACAGATTAATTACCTTTTACAAATCAAATTTTACTAACTAAGATAAATCTTGATAATCACAAATTAAACAATGATTTGTTCTTATGATATGTTCTTAAAACGAAACATATTTACTACATAACTATTCAAAATCACAGATTCTTCATCATTTGGTATACCTTTTACAAATAAAATCTTACTAACTAAGATAAATCTTGATAATCACAAATTAAACAATGATTTGTTCTTATGATATGTTCTTAAAACGAAACATATTTACTACATAACTATTCAAAATCACAGATTCGTCATCATTTTGTATGGTTTGTGTAGATATAGGTATTTTCTTACTGATTACGTTATAAATAAAAAAAATAAATTTAAACTATATACATACAAACAGCCACTAAATTACTTGTTACAAAAAATAGAATCACAGATTATAGAGTCACAGATTATAGAATCACACATTGATCGACATGGTATAAAACAGTCTTATGTATTACCTTATGAATAAAAACAATTTATATGCAAAAAAAAAACAGCCACGAAATTACTTCCGGCTAAAAAACAAAAACTAAAATTATAGAATGATAAAATTTTACATAGCAAAAAGTCTTATTAATACAAATAAGAAACATCCTAACGAAAGTAGGTAAATACTGACTGTTGACAAAATAATTATCATAACAAACAGCCACTATATTAGTTTGAGTACTGACTATTTATAAGAATTAAAATCATCTAAAATCATAGATTTTGTATTTGTTTAGTTCACATTTTTTGGAAAAACTAAAATAGATTTCTTGGAAAAACTATCTTAGTTTTTCCAAAAAATGTCCAACCGTAATGTCGCCGTTTATGAGCTCCATTTGGGCATCTTGTATATTCTGATCGTTTTGTATATATTTATCAAGGCGTAGCTTGGAAGGTTGGTTCTGCATAGATTTAACTATTGAAAGCGTTATGTCTTCGTATAAGACATTAAGAAGTCTTAATAAACTGGGGCTTTTTTTAAGAATTTTTTTGTTAAGTTTATTATGCCAACTTTCGAGGGCATTAGTTTTGCGGTGTTTTGCCCCAAATACGCACCACACTTTTAAAAAGTTATCTTTCAGCCAATTGCGCAGCATATATTTTCTAAATTCTTTACTTTTTTCGTCATCTGGGCTTTGTGCGGCTATGTAAAACCAACCTTCAAAAATCTTTTCTTCTGGTAATAAGGGTAAGACTGCGCTAAGCGCTACTTGTTTTCGCAAATATTTAGATTTTGTCAACCCTAACCCTTTCCCCTTTTTCCAAATTGCTTTACAAAAATGAAAAAAGCACCCTTTGATTGATGCTGATTTAAAGACATTTTTAAAACCAGTCATAGCCGCTGCCTCAAAATCCGACTGAAAACTATGTGGTTGGCAATCCGGAATCTGTGATTTTATTACAGAAAAGAGAGCGGTGTAAGCTTTGGTTGATTTAGTACTCATAAGAGCATATACTAATGGCACAATATTTGTTGTTTGTTGGGAGCTACCCAAATCAGCATGCAACGAATACAATTGTATGAACGGTTGTGGGCAACTTTTAAAAGTGCCATCGCCAAAAAAATGTTTGCAGGTTTTCATCAAATTCTTAGCATGCTCTGAACAAAATATTAAAATAGAAATATCTTCGTCAATATACTTGGCAAGTAAAAAAGAATGAAATTTTTCAGAAACTTCTATTTCTGATAATGTATTGTAATATATTTTTTTTACATTAGCATTTTTGTTTCTGTATTTATACAATGCAGACTTTACTTTACAAAATGGAGGAATTTTACTCACAATATTGCTGTTGCTACTTTCTAAATGTAAGGAAGCTACATTTTTGTCGTATGTTGCTGGAATGCTTGGTACGTCTGCTGAAGTGATTTCTCTCTTTATTTTCTGCATTAATTTTGTCACTTTGTTTCGGTCAAAATCAGGTTGACATTGGTGAGGTTTTTCGTTTAAAAGTATATTTCCCTGAACACAAAAAAATGTAGGTATTAGAAAATATTTATAACATAGCACAACTTCAAGTAATATTATATGTATATGTATTATTATTATTTTAAATTGTATTAGACCCGTATTACTAAAAGTGAGTCAGTAAAAAGAATTACTAATAAGTAGGGACTTACTTTCACTACAATCGACCCATTGCACTTTTGTCTCCTTCTGTTTTTGCATTCCCAAATTTCAGATGCATTTTTGTACTTTCTTTTGAAATAGTATTGATGCCCAGCTCTAATAATACATTTTCCATCATTTATAAATTCAAGGCCAGTTTGCCCACTAGAACTTCCTGCTACAGAGTCTTCTGCCATTTTTGTAAAGCTGAAAAACACAAAAAATATCTTATTAAAAAAAATCTACACAAATCATCAGCATCCATGAAAAATAAATACGAAAATACTTACAATAAACTCAATACCACTCACCACCACTCCACAAATGCAAATGTCCGTCTATTTTGTAAACAAACAGAATGAAACAAAAAATGTCAGACAAGGACAACCGATAAGTCGCGGTGGGCGAGGCAGTGGTGAACCATAACCGGTTTAGTCATTTTTACTCCAACAGCATGTTTTAATCTCAGATTAAATAAAAAAATACTAACAAACAAATGAAGCCATGATGTTTGTACGTAAAGGACCTCAAAATAATAGACCTATTTTGACATTTGTGTTCGCGGCGTAATTAGTGATGTAACCATACGACTCGTAGCTAATTTTATGAGCTTATAATTACAAGTATTTATTTACTTTTTCGAAGCCGGGATAAAATGATATAGATTTTTTTTTAAACTTAAATCCTTCCGATATTTTTATTACTTTCGAATGCATTTCAACGCATTTTTTTATTATTTAATAAGTATTTGATTTATTTAAAGATAAAAAATAATAATATGACAATAATACAAGTACATATCACAAGACTTAATAACTAGACTTAATAAATTAACATAAAACTATAACTCTCATAAAGCGTTTCTGAACGCATTCTTTCACAATCTGTGGTTACGTTACGTTTCGATACTAGTAATATAGTATTTACGATTTCTTTTAATAATTATTAATTAAATTATCCCTTTAGTAATAGTGTTCTCGTACATTATTCTTCGTTTTTTGTTATTTAATAGTTATCAACAGTGATAATGTATCAATTTCTGGGCAAACATCTAAATATATTTTTAAATCATTTAATGTTTGCAACGGATGGATCGGAACGTAAATGGAATACAAATAGCAAATGTCACAGCTATGTCAGACTAAATTGAATAAATACAGCAAAACTATATAATGTATTTAATTAAATCCAGGAAGATTTAATATGTGACAGTTTTTTACAAAAGTAGAACCTTAATACACTGTTTAAATAACCATTTTGATGTATTTAGATTTACGTTTGCTTGTCTCAGACTTGTCAAATCCTAACGTCAGTGGTTACATTTATTTTTTTTACAAACAAATGTAAAAATACATGTTAACCTTCATACACAAATCCTGAGGTGCCAACCCTAGTGGGGCAGAATCCACAAAGTGTTTATGCTAGTGTTATCCGCCCCATCAAATCAGAATAGTGGGGCATATTCCACTGCAAAATTTTAGGCAGTCCACTTTGCCACACCAGGGTGGCGGGCTTGGTGGGGCAAAGTGGAATTACTCGTTTGAGCTATGAACAGAGTCATTATCATCGTCACATATCTGACACAGCTAAACATGCTTATTTGCTTATTTTATCATAACATTACACTCCGCCTGTATTTCCCGAAAGGTTAGACAGAGGCGACACCTACATTTCATCAATTATGTTTGAGTACCATGTGATAGGGGGCGAACCTATTGGCCTCGATCAGGCTCCTGATGTTCATTACGTATGTAGGTATTATCACTGATTCAATGCATAAGTACAAAATTGTTAAGGGAAACAGCATTTTATAATTAGGTTCCTTTGTAGGTGGGTACTTATGATTACATTGTAACTTAAATCGTGATTACTTCAAAAGTTGATTTATTTCAGGATAAAGCACTGCTGAATAAGCCAAATTCTGAAAGGACTGACCAAGAGAAAAAGTATATTTTCCGTATCATTGGCGGACTTAAATGTTTCAAGAGATACCCTAATGTAAGAACTATAGTGTTTTGTACAGACGCCAGCACATCAAGCTACTACAATCTGTCAGATTTCTTTAATAGATTTTCAACTTTATCGCTAAAGCATTAGGTTAACAGTTGTTTGGAAAAAATTGACAGTTTCGGGTAGCTTGATGTGATGGCGTCTGTACATGCCTACTCAACGTCCGATGAAAATGACTTTCATGCAAATAGCTAAAACAATATGATTTTAAACATAAAGATAACTTGTTTATCCTTAACCTCTTTAAGAGACGTCCAAAAACTGCTCATGTATTTTGATCAAAGGTTCTCAAAAGGGCAGAATTATATTTAAAAAAAAAATCCAATCTCTTTCTCAGCATGTAAAAAAGAAGTTAGCAGCGGTAACGTACTTCAAGTACTACTGTCCAAATAGTGTGATAGTACGTCAGCACCACGAGGCGCATGCGCTATACTTCATAGTGACGGGTGACGTCATCGTCAGCCAGATGATCTTCGACGAGCTGTTGCAGCAGTATATTTCTGTGGACATTGGTGTGATGCACTCTGGCGACATGTTCGGCGAAGTTTCACTGTTGCATAACATCCCTAGAACTGCTACTTGCACTACAGTAGGTTAGAAATTTCTTACTTACTCTGAAGTCTTTCGAATTAAAGTCTTTAGTCGTAATAATAGCTAATGGCGCCGATTCTCTTGTTCACAAACTAAGCTAAATTTAAGTTCAGTGCATCTTTAATAAAAGGACATCACATCATCATCATCTGCCTAGCCTTTTCCCAACTATGTTGGGGTCGGCTTCCAGTCTAACCGGATGCAGCTGAATACCAGTATTTTACATGGAGCGGCTGCCTATCTGACCACAACCCAGTTATTGGGTGTATACGATGCCCCTTGGTATAACTGGTTGTCAGACTTTCGGGCTTCTGACTACCCGTAACGACTGTCAAAGATCCACGAATGATAGCCGGGACAAGCGGCTTAACGTGCTTTCCGAGGCACGGAGGGTCTCGGTATGTAAAGATAGTCCACCCATCCACAGGCCAGCCGCAGCAAGCGTAGCTTAACCTGATCGATCGACCTGTGCGGCTGTTATTATTTAGCCAAGGGCCCCTTTAATAAGACACAAAAGATAAATATTAGTTAAGTCCTGTCAAATTAGTCAGCGCCTGACGTAAAATTACGTATTTTTCGTAGCCAATTTTTTAATCACGTCTAAACTTGTCTATGGACTATCTTAATTTGACAGGACTAAACTAATATTTATTTTCTGTCCTTTTTTTTAATGAAAGAGAAAGAAAAATATGCACTGAACTTAAATTTAGTTTAGTTTGTGGACAAGGGAATCGGCGCCAATATCTTTTTTTATTTTTTAGAGAGCAAAGATAATATAAGTTCAATACGAGTAATACATTGTTGTCGAAAGGTTCTGGAGTGGCGACCGCGTACCGGAAGACGTAGCGTTGTAAGGCCTCCCACAAGGCCGACGACCTCGTGAAGGCCGCAGGAACCCGTTGGATGCGAGAAGCACAAAACCGGTCGAAATGGAGGTACTTGGGGGAGGCCTATGTCCAGCAGTGGACGTCTTTCGGCTGAAATGATGATGATGATGAATAATACATTTAAAACTCGAACTGTATCACTGCTCTTCTAACATTTCTACTCCTGCTTGTGACTGTCCGCTTGAACGTACTACTTCCATTAAATACCTCGGTATTATCGACGACCATCTAACATTTAAACAACATTTTTTTAGTTATTTAAGGACTTTGGAAGAGTTACGGCTAAATAAAATGGTGATAAATAACAGTATAATAATTATGTATTTCCAACCTTACTGGCCGAATAAGAAAACTTATTCATACGAGATCTACCCACGTCTGTATAGCACAATGCTAGAAACATGTTGTAGTGTGTCTACACTACAACATGTTTCTAGCATTGTGCTATGCCAATCAATTCAAGTTAGTATTGCACCAGTGTGTGGGATAGTACTGGAAATACCAACTTGATTGACGTTGAAAAAGCGCTTCTTAATGTAACTTTTAAGAAGCCCTACCCGCCGGTCGATTCTGTAAAAATCTCACCGTGAAATCATAAGTGAAGTGAGCACTTAATAGTGTTAATCCCTACCATTAGGGAATGACAGAGCTCACTTCCCGCTCACTTCACCTAAGTTCTCACGTTGAGATTTTTACAGAATAGCACTGCTGTTCTTTACTCACTTAGGTACTCTATAGCGAAACGAGAGTCCTCAAGAGTCCGCCAGCTTTTAATTTTTCTGCCTGTAGGTAGGTACTAAAACGCTGCAAAAGAAACTATAGAATCCATCTGACAGCACCTCATTGCTAGCTAGACGCTCCCCGGCCTACTCTCATGAATGCGTACAATAAAGTCTGCAAACTGCGAAATTAAAAATACTACCTCATTCAGTTGCAAAAAAATAGTAGTTAAAGAAAATGTTGCCAAACATTATAGTTATGATGACTTCGAAAAATTAATAAATAAAGACACCGAACCAAACACGCGTACTTGCACACATAGGTACCATACACACATATCTTATCACACTTCAAATCACCTCTAGTCTCTGCTTTGGAATTCGTACCCCAAGCTCCAAGATACAGACTAACCGTTAAACCGTCTAGTTTGGGACTCACTGAGAAGTAGTAAAGGTACCTAAGTAAATACATATTGTAACCTAGGTAGGTACTCATGTCATCTCAGCTTGTTGAACATGCTTACTGTATTACCTGGACAATATAATATTTATATGTTATTTCAGTAGATAGTCATACCTACCGGAAATAATATGGCGCGTTTTTAATCTATCGACTTTTTTTTAATCCTTTGTATGAAGGGGCGTCGAAACAGGTCCATATTATTGGTATCGAACAAACTGTAACTGGGTAACTAACAAAGTTTCGTTTTCGACGTTACCACACCTCAGTCTGCGTTGTGTGTGAGACAAGTCATCCAAGTAATTGCATATTGCCACCAGGTCACTGCGAATTGCTGGCATTGATGAAGGAAGACTTCAAGAATGTTCTTCAAGCGTCTGTGCAGAAGCAATGGGATGAAGTGCGACGCGCTATGTCTGCATTCACCTATTTTGATGCACTCGACGAGGTAAGCGAAGTTCACAAAGGAGTCTAGCGAGTTTGCGTAGGAAAATGCCCCTCCTCCGACAAGTGCGCCCTCTAGCCTGAATAAACTAGAATGTGTATTGATACTATATCAAAAAATGTCCTAAAATGGTCTAGAAGTTACATTGAATCCTATGGGGAAACTGATTTGTTGACTGTTATAGCCAACGGAACCTTGCAATCGCAAATGTCTCAGCATAGCTGCATAGAAGTATATGGTAGTTATTATATTCAGAAAAGATTTCTTTCCGGTAACGTTTGGATGACCAAAAAAATCGAGTTCAAATAGTCAAACTTCGGATGACCTAATTACACGTAATCTGGTTAACCTTGAAAACCCCTTTTTTTGTTTCCCCCCTGACCTTGACCTTCACCTTCTGACCTTTTAACCTTCAAAATTATCTCATCAAAATTTATACTTTAGAACTGTATGATGGTGACATCTATCGGAGGGGCACATTTCGCTGAAGTCCTTACTTCATTATTTACAGAGTTAAAGTTACATTCAGTTTTTCTTTCTTCTACAGGTGGCTCAACGAGAGGGATGTATAGTGGCTAAAATGAAATCGTACCAAGCAAATTACACAATTTTGGGAGATGGCTGTGGCATAGCCAATTATGTTTACTTCATCCTGTCAGGTCAATGCCAGATGATAGAGACCCTTCAAGTCTGCGTCAAACATCACTGCGGACATACTACTTACTCACTATACGATCCTTATGTATGGTTTACCTATTTAAAACTTTTTTTTTTGTTTTTTTCATAACATAAAATCACGCTTGTATTCCCCGTAGGGTTAGGCAGATAGAGGTATATCTATTGTACAGACGCCAGCACATCAAGCTACTACAATCTTTCTTTCTTTAATATATTTTCAACTTTATCGTTAAAGCATAAGGTTCAAGGTTGCTTGGGAAAATTTGACAGTTTCGGGTTGCTTGATATGCTGGAGTCTGTACACCCACATTTCGCCAGTTATGTTGTAAGTCCCACGTAATAGAGGGCGAGCCCATTGCCATCAACCGGCCACAAATCCAGACTCCAGGCTGCTACTGAGAAATTCTAGATGGGAAAACCCAATAACCCTTTGCCCGACCCCGGAATCGAACCCCGGACCTCATGCTCAGTAGTAGCGCTTGCGACCAAAAGACCAACGAGGGAGCTTTTTTCATTTCCTCCCTAAAAATGTACTTGGACCCCTACTTGTTTGTTGGGAAAAACAAATGTGTAAAGTACCTCTCTATTTATTATTACTTAAGTAGTAAAATTTACTAAACTATTGAATTTATTTAAGGTTCCTAAAGAAGAAAGTGAGCAGGATCTCGATACGAAATATTTTGGTGCTTATAAAGATAAAGCTAAAGAACTCGAGCAGTCGTCTCTCGATAACGCTGAAATATCGGCGAGCCGATCCGGTTCCAAACGCTTGGAAAGTATATTGAAATATTCAAACTCTAAACGCAAATCTACTTCTAGCACTAAAAGAGAAAGTATTCAATTAGCACCAGAAGCGACGGCTTCTGAGGCGAATGCTTCGGCGGCATCTGCAGGCACGGCCGCGTCAGTACCTGGAACCATAACTGAAGCCTCTGAAGGTGAAGAGGCAGCAATATCGGAGTCGGTTGAACCTGTGAAATCGCAAGTGCTGTTACCTCCTACTGAACAGGGGGAGTATATGAGGTGTGGTAATTGTTTTGTGACATGTGTGTATAATAAATACATCTAGTCTATTGGTATATATTTAAATGTAAAATAGTCGACGTCTAGTGTAAACATTTCTTATTATTATTACAGATATAGTGTCTCGCAGCCACCACTAATACAACCTGAATTTCGGACTTACTATATGCAGGTTTACCTTTTTCTTAATCATTTTAAATAAGTGAAGGAAGATAATTGTACAGACGCCAGCACATTAAGCTACCCAAAATTGTCAGATTTTCCCAATCAACTTTGAACCTTATACTTTAGCGATAAAGTTGAAAATCGATGAAAGAAATCTGACAGATTGCAGTAGCTTGATATGCTGGCGTCTGTACCTTGCACCTATCCGTCTGATATTCCATTTCATTAAAGCAAATCTTCATTAGTTTGAGTTTATAGTTTTTGTACTTTTTTCTTATGACTTTTATGAACAGAATCAGCACCTCAGTGCCTATATTTAAGTACTCTGAATTATAAAAATCAAAATCATCAATACAATCCTCTAAATTCATATAATCCTATTAAATTACTATTTCATATGAAATCGCGAATCATATTTTAATCAACATTCAACATGGATCTGCAAATTGCAAAATAAAACAACAAAATTTGAATTTCGTGGGCTACCCCGGTGCTTCCCCATTAAGTATAAGTTTATTAAAACATGAAATAAAATAAAATTAGTTAATTCAAGTAACACGACTCATATACAAACAGATACATAAAAGGATACAGACAGGATAGCAAGCACAGACAAAAACTAACACTCACAAGGTATCCATATCTCTGCTGCAGCCTTGCGGGAAATAAGGGCAATCCAGTCTGTTGGTGATCATAGCCAGGGTAATTGCGTAACACACTATCAGTAGCAATGGGTTTCATTTTGACAGTTCAACAACATTCATTGCGTTATTTGCGTTGTTGAGCAGACACTTTGGTCAAACATATGGCGCAATGGATTAGCAATATGCTTCAACATTATTCAAATTGAGAGTAATATTGTGTTACGCAATTAGGGTGCAGGACGGTGCTAGCGCTGCCCCGCACTCTGCACACTAGAGACTATAAAATATATAGACTATACGAGTATAACTGCATGATTATTATTAGCAAGATCATAAAATGATGAATGTTTATGTATAAATAGGTGGTTCGATACAATCCTGGCTCAACGTTTGGTTTCGGTGAGAATATGCGAGACCGTCGGATTGTTGCGTTGACTCCGGTCGACTGCATGCTGATGCCCAAAATGTGGCTGCTGCAACGAAACACCGCCAATATCTGGTCACGTATACAACACTTCCTGGAAAAGAAGGTATAGAATATTGAGTTAAAACAAGTTTTTTTTTTTTAGTCAAAATCCGACGCAGAATCAGCAGTGATCTCCTTAAAAGGTTTTGTAAAATTAGGCTGAAATCCTGTATTTTAGATTGTGCTCGGTAAATGGCAATTATATTTATATTGCATAAAACCCAGAACCTATTGATTGGGAGAAGACACTGGCTCCTGTAACACAGGTATTGTTACCTAGCGCAGGATTCAGAGCTTCACTTTGTTTGTACACATTTTTTATGCCAATAAATTATTATTATTATAATAATTTCTATAAAATTGGACCCACACATATCGAATACACCGTTAGGGGACTTAACGGCGAACAATGAGTGCACCTACCGATATGTAGGTTCACCTTGGGGAATACCTATGTACCTACCTCTGACAGCACGCTCTAGACGGACAGGCTGTAAGTCTACTCACAGTTGACCGCATATGACTGTTTATTTTTGCCCTACCTACTTATCGTAAGGTAGTTAACGTGATGAAGGGATGACGTGGAGAACAGCTCAAATGAAAGAGCTCACTCTGCCGCTAAACAGCTTTGCTGTGTTCCGGCTTGGTTAACTCTGTCTTACAAGGTGGACAATGCACTTACGATGCCGTTGGTGGATACAGCAGAAGTCCATCGGCGGCGGCGTGAACATTTACAATAAGGTGGGCTGCCTGCTTGGTACCTAACTTGTAGATAGACAAGCCGTGTGCTCGATTAGATTTCAACTCATACCCTAGAGAGGATAAATAGGGAATTTATCTTTTCTAGGGGATGAATTTTCAAAAATCCTTTCTTACTGCTCACTTGCAATAAATAAGGAACTCTTGTGCAAAATTTCATGCTTCTAAACCTAGTGGTTTAGGATGTCTTTTGTCTGTCAGTGAATAAATTGAGGAATTTTATTAAGTATATTATTTCATTGATAATATACCGATTATTGTTTTAGATACCAACAAAGAAGCAGTTATTCCAGGATTACGTCTCTGCGCGTCGCTGGCTGGACTTCCGTGACCAGCTCGTGGGTGACGTCGTCGCGCGGTCCAACACCGTCAATTGGACTTCCTTGCACGATGTGCCCTATTCCATACGCATGGAAGAGATGACAGACATTTGAATTGTTTATTACCCTTTTTTAAACCTTCCAAATAAATTGTTGCACTTGAAATCGTTTTCGAATTGACCATATTATGTTAATTGTAGTTTGTAGTTACTTACTTGTAACGCCAGGGTTGTGAAAGGTTTAGCCTAACTTTTGCCAGGATTCAAGTGGAACGAAGTGACGCCCAGAATTTTGGTACTTATCTACCTAGTTACTATAAAGTAAGTGCGATAAAAATTAAGAAGGCTTTGGTTGCTATTTTATTGTAGGCGGATACCTAAGCTCCTATTTGGATTACGGGGGCGGAGGCCCCGTTGATTCACGTGCCGTATGATATATCCATGTCCATAAATGAAAGTACTGATAGGAAATATTGCAGATCGGTGACTGATCTAGTTAATTTGGTATAAACTCTTTACGGACCTTCACTAAATACGTAATAGGAAATACTCCTAGCCCTAGCCGGTCATTGGTTGAATTCCAGTTCCCAGGCAGTACCTATGGACAATTATTTACTTATTATCTGAGTACTTATGCTAGGAATATAGATGGATGGTTTGGAATGAACACTAGAACTAAGCATAGGAAGCACATCGAACCACAGTGGTCTCGAATAGTCTATTAGATGATTAGATGTAGGTGTCTATGGAGAACATCGAGAACAACCCATTCAAGGCCCGAGGTCGGGGTCTGTCAAGGTCTGCTTCTATTTATGTCTGTAATTTATATGGTGTACTGTACATAATAAAGAGTATTCTATTCTATTGTAGACCTTCTAACCTATAATAAAATTAGGTCACGTTTTGGTAACCTATGAATATTGGGTTGTTGTGCCTATTTTATTCGGGTTAATTTCCATAACCCCAACAAACAAACCTCAAGCATTCATGGTGATAATGCGCATGCGTGCATCGGGACGCCATGGTGGCGTCTCGTAACCAAGGCAACCGGTTTTGGCGGGAAGCGCCCACGCTCGCGGCTATGGGAGCTAATCCAGCGGAGACATTCATCAAATGGCTTACGGCGATAACTAAACAGTCACACATTCGACCGCAGTGCACCGCGCCGAGCGACCGCCGCGCTATCCGACGACAGCCCCGGCTGATCGAAAATTCGCGACTCTTAACAGATGTCTAACGTAAATAAATAAACTAGCTTAGAATTTAGGTACCACGAACAAAACGATTAGATTAGAGCCATATCCCGATATTGTCGCCTGATTAGATTCTTGTAGTACGAGTAGGTACTTGTTGAAATCAGAGCAGTGAGCAGGTGAGTCAACTCCTATTTTATTTATTAAATTTGTAAGGCCATATATGACATACCATATATAGGTATCAAGACATACCTACTTGTATATCCGTGGTATATTTAGTGAGTTATATTAGGTATTGCTCCAGTTCAATTAAAAAAACATACTAATTGATTAAGGGCTATTTTTATCGACAATAATTTAATTGACCGATAATTTTTATTCGTGGAATAAAATTGACGTCTGACTGTTTTTGTATGGAAGAACTGTCAAAAATTCAAAATTATTCCTCAGATAAAGTTGTCTGGCGCTGGAAAAATTAGACGTAATACTACTTGGGTTGGTATCTATTTTAACTTAGACTGAAGTTTCTGGAGCATTCGTTTAATAAAATCACTCCATTTATTTAATACGATAAATTTCTTTAAATTAACGTTACTTACTGCGTAGGTATTTTATTTATCTTTTTTTTTCTCTTCCATGTTATCTACAATCGGCTGTTTAGCCATAATTAAATGTAATCTGGAGTAGAATTGTTTTCACACATGTGGGAACATTTCAGTTCCTTTGGTCGAGTTCCAGTATTTTATTTATCAAACAAAAATAAAAAATCACACTGATATTTGAACGCTATTCAAGACCCAAGCACAAGTAGTAGCTAAGGATTTCCTATTGCTTCTCGAGGACATTGCATGGAGCTAATAATATTTAAGTAGACAGGTGTCTACCCTAAAGGCCTGGATACATAGGTACCTACCTATATTGGGAAAACCCTTCAGCGATATCTAAAAGTCTACCTATATGTATTCGTGACATAAGAGAGGCAGATACTAACTGCGAATACCACTTATGATACATCTAAATAGGTACCTAATCCAGGTATAAATAGGTACCTATAGGTAAGGTGAAAGTAATAAGTGGTGAAAAATCTGTAAAGAAGATTAAAGCGATACCTACTTGAGAAAATCTATATCTACATAATCTTATAAAGGGGTAAAATTTTTGAGTTTGTATGTAGGGGGTAATCTTTGAAACTACTGATCTGATTCCGAAACATTTTTCACTAATAGGGAGCTACATACAGTATTATCAAGTGTACGAGGGCGGGTCAATAAGTCCGTGACTTTTGGAATAAAACACAGATTTTTTGATAAATAAATCATTTTAGTTTTCAACGTAGTCTCCCTTGAGCTCTATACACTTTGTCCAACGCTTCTCCAATTTTTTTATCCCTTCCAAAAAATATGATTTGTCGAGGTCCTCAAAATAGGCCTTTGTTTGCGAGATGACTTCATCATTGGAGTCAAATCTTTTTCCACCAAGCCATTTCTTCAGATTTGGGAACAAGAAGTAGTCACTCGGAGCCAAATCTGGAGAATAGGTCGGATGAGGGAGCAATTCATAGCCCAATTCATGGATTTTTGCCATGGCAACTGCACATGTGTGCACCCTTGCATTGTCTTGGTGGAAAAGAACTTTTTCTTGGCCAAATGAGGTCGGTTTTTTTTCAAATCGTCATTCGAGCGGTCCAATAAGTTGGCATAATACTCCCCATTGATTGTTCTTCCCTTTTGAAGGTAGTCAATGTGGATTATCCCACGTGCATCCCAAAAAACAGTCGCCATAACTTTATTGGCTGACAAACCCACCTTGGCCTTCTTTGGCGCCGATTCACCCTTAGAAACCCACTGTTTTGACTGTTGTTTGGTCTCTGGTGTGTTGTGATGGATTCATGTTTCGTCCGCGGTTACAAAACGGCGCAAAAACTCCTCCATATTGCGATTAAACAACGCCAAACCTTCCTGTGAAGTTGTTACACGATTGCGTTTGTGGTCGACTGTGAGCAAACGCGGCACCCATGTTGCGGAAAGCTTTCTCATGCCCAAGTGATCACTCAAAATTGAAACCACTGAGCCATGCGAGATCCGTACGGCTTCCAGAATCTCTTGCACTTTCAATCTTCGGTCGGCCAACACCATATCGTGAATTTTTTCGATTGTTTCGGGTGTAGAGACCTTAACTAGGCGTCCAGGACGTTCGGCATCTTCAGTGCTTGTACGGCCACAACGAAATTCAGTAAACCATTTTTTTACCATTGAAATCGATGGTGCAGAGTCCCCATAATATTTATCAAGCTTAGCCTTGGTCTCGGTAATGGTTTTTTTTCGCAAAAAATAATGCTTAATAAGCACACGAAATTCACTTTTTTCCATTTTTTCCTCAAATTACTGGGTAGTCTGATAAAGATAGCTGTCAAACACAAACTAACTGACGCAGCAAGTTCAAATTTTGATAGGAGTCAACTGACAGAGGCCTGTTGACAGGAGTAGTGTTGCTTTTTCAGTAAAGAGGTCAGAAATTCAAAAAGTCACGGACTTATTGACCCGCCCTCGTACTTAACTAACTATATTTTAACGCGGGCAGAAGTTAATGGAAAATATCAGTAGCATACAAACAGGTATCCTGTTTAAAAAGAATACAATTTTTGTAGATTTCGTCAATTCTCAATACAACAGTTTTTCCTGAATGTGTTTACAACAAAAATGAACGTTAACTCAATCTCCACGCACTTAACTCAATTGACAGTGAGTTCTTCTAATGGAATAATCTTCCTATTGTGATACAAGGCTGTACGGTGTGTAAAACATTTTAGAGCCTTCTTAAGTAAATAATGAATTGCTGAAGTAATATTTACATATTTATAGTGGGTGCCACGCGTGCGTTTAGGCTTATTTTTCTGGTGGAAAAATTATACCAAGGATTTTGTAGCAACCTAAGTTTTTACGCGAGAATTCCTTCAATATGTATCTATAGTACGAGTATTGGTAAAGCAACTTAAAGTGTTATTTGTTGTGTTAATTAAATAGACATATTATACAACCACAGTAGCTAAATTATACTGGTTTACGCGAGAACTGTGACGATAGAATTACCTACGTAAGTTCTATACTCGTTGATTACCGATACGGTAGTGTTACATTCTAGCATTAACCCTTTACTGCATGATATATTAAATAAGTGACAAAACATTTTTTTTTTTATGTTAATTTCTTTATTAAAGCTTCAGAATTAATTTTAGTGTATTTTTTTTTTTTATTTTTTTTTTTGTTTTTTTTTTATTTTTTTATTTCCAAGTGGTATGTGATGATAGACAAAATAGTTGTGTTTTATTATTGCTAATGATATGAAAAACAAACCCCATTAGGATTTATACGCTAGTTTTTTATTTTTTTAGAGTAAAATAAACTGTAAACATGTCAAACCATATTATATGGTTTCCTATGCGGTAAAGGGTTAAAGCCTACAAGTACCACTAGTAGTAAGAGATTTGTACTTTATAGTTCTTATGTTAGATACATTAACATGATTGCTACTCGTCGTTCCGATGGTGAACACTCCAAGTATTTGCATACCCATGTCAATCAGTTCACGAGTATTGTTACTTATTTATTTGTCGATCAATTACCACGCATTATCGAAGATCTGAGAACTAAACGTGACAGCAGCCCCTTTGTGTGTCACTAATATTACCGGCACATAATATATTGGTCTATTGATTCCTGAGAGACGTCGTTGGCGGTTTTGGCACGCGAAATGACCTAATACTCATATCGATAACATGAAAGGAGTCGTGTTTACCCATCATAGGCTTGATTGTAATACCGACCTTAACATTTCGACCTCACGGCAAAATGTTTCCTGATGATGTTGTAATGAAATGCATGCGCTCGTCGCAAACCAAATGGTCGATGACGACATGCTTGGCCCCAGCCACTACCGGACAGGTTATCGGCAAATGAGCTCAATTGAGACAACGCTTGTTCTGATAAAAGACTGTTATTGGATAACTGAAGCTAGACAACCGTATAGAATACATTCAATGTCAAATTCATTAATACCAAGTTATTAACTTAGCGCCGATAGGCAATATGAATAACAACAAAGTAGGTAGGTATAACATGAATAAGTGTTATTCTGGAAATAAATAACTAATTGTGGTTTGATATACAAGGCCAGCCTTGAAGCGTCTGCCATTATTTTTTATTAAAAAAGAAAGTATCTTTCTATCACGCAAGGGCTGAAAAAATGGCACAAAAATAAAGCATCATAAATAAAGGTAAAGCTATGTATGAAAGAAACAGCATTCTCATGTAAAAGTTTGATTATTCGCGAAGGCTTCAGGACGCAGCGGATGGCCCAAATACGATTTTATTCATTTTTCACGACGACAGTGACTCGCACGAGCTGGCACTGAATTAGCTTTTCTTTCAGCCCGTGACAAGTTCTGTATACTTATGTGTTTAGATACTTATATGTAGTTGTTATTGTTGCATGTATAGCGGGAATATGTTGTCAGGTTAAGTTTATGATTACTACTTTTTCAACATTTAGAATTGTTGCGAACCACAGACGGGACGGGTTAGTTTGTTTCCTACCTACTTATAAAAATATATCTATACCTACCGTTTTAAAAAAAATAAAAATATATAAAACAAAAATAATAATAATAAAAATATAAATAATAGTTTTGTAATAAAATATTTATTATATAAAAACATGAACTATTCACGATTTTATTTTCCGCTCGCGGCGTGGCACTGGTGAATTTAATGTCATTGCTCTATCTCCAGTGGTTTAGGCTGCGCGTTGCCTGTCGGTTAGTCAGTTCGTCGAGAAGGGATTCATCCTAACTGAACGTCATATTTTTTTATTGAGATTTTCATACGAAAATGCCATCCAAATTTTCGACTTTTCATTTATTTCATACAAACCTTGCCCTGACAAATACAATCACAAAAAAAACAGCCAAATCGGTCGAGTGGTTCTCACGTGATGATCATTCATACATGCGGCAATTGATTTTTATTTATATAGACAGTAGTGTAGCGAGTTGTGGAAGAAGCAAGAAAGTCGCTCGAAATGGTCTGCAGGAAAGTAAATTAAATTAATAATGTAGATCTCTGGGGTAATTGTGAATCACACTATCAATAACAATGACTTTAATTTTGACAGTTCAACAACATTCATTGCGTTATTTACGTTGTTGAGCAGACAAATTTTTTGAACATATGAGGCAATGGATTAGCAATATCCTTCAAAGTGATTCAGATTGCGATTGACAGTGTGTTACGTAATTAGAGTGCTGATTACAACCACAGACCTTATGCTTATCGACTAGATGACCATTAGGTATTCCATTTCCTTCAAATGATTTGTATAAGTTAAAAATATCAAAATATCAGTATACTGGAAAGAATGCAAAAAGAACTGAGTGACGGTACCTACGTAATCACGAGCCCTAATCATTATACACTTAACAAAATTCAAAAGCGATATACTCGTGGAATAACAATTGTACAGACTCCAGCACATCAAGCTACGAGTACTACAATCTGTCACATTTCATTAATAGATTTTCAACTTTGTCGCTAAAGTATTAGGTTCAAAGTTGATTGGGAAAATTTGACAGAATCGGGTAGCTTGATGTGCTGGCGTCTGTACCTTTGAGATAAGACCTATTATATTTCTTAATAGTACATATGGGCTCCAAAATACTATGTACGTAACAACATACAAATGCAATCAATAAAGTAGGAGAAAATTACATCTAAAAGTTGCTCAGTGAGTGAGTGTTCGTGACTACTGTACTCGTATCTATGTGAAAAAATTGGGAAAATTTCCTGCGCTGGAAAAAGTCTACACCACTTTTTACTGAAATAAACTTCGGTTTTGGGTTGGGAAATGAAAAAATAATGTTTCTTTTAAATCAAAACCACCATTTGCTATTTAGCTTGATTTTAGTGATAGCTGAATAACTGAGTTATCTACTTGAAGTACTAATTAGTGAGTAGGATAGGCATGAGAAAAGTTTATTTATCTATTTATTTTTCTTTACTGGCCAACCAACAATTATTGTTTACACTGATATAATTTTATTTATTGATTTTATTATTTATGTACACACATTAAAATACATATGGATATGACATACCTAATAAAAAAGAAAAATAATAAAATAATAATAATGTTATACTAAGGCCGGTGTAGGTAACAATTTCGAATAGGTTAGTTATGAACGTATAATGAGGGGCCCGTGGCTAAATAATAACAGCCGCACAGGTCGATCGATTAGGTTAAGCTACGCTTGCCGCGGTTAGTCTGTGGATGGGTGCCCATTTTTACATACCGAGACCCCTCCATGCCTCGGAAAGCACGTTAAGCCGTTGGTGCCGGCTGTCATTCGTAGATCTTTGACAGTCATTACGGGTAGTCAGAAGCCCGAATGTCTGACAACCAGTCTTACCTAGGGGTATCGTATTACCCAGTAACTGGGTTGTGGAGGTCAGATAGGCAGTCAGGGTATAATACTGGTATTCAGCTGCATCCGGTTAGACTGGAAGCCGACCCCAACATAGTTGGGAAAAGGAGATGATGAACGTATAATGAAATATGGTACCTATTTAACTCGGTTATATACGGACACGTGTATGATAGTGTTTCCTAGTGTGCGATACGTAGGTTAGGAACGTAGGAACAAAATAAATCAGTACTTAACAAACCTGTCACTCAAGCTTTAGGGTTGTGGGCGACGAACGGAGGCGTTTCAATGAGTAACCCAACTAGTTTTACCTTATACATACTGTATGATGGCAATTGATTTAGCGATATCATGAATATGATCCCCATTGTTTGTTAAATGAAACTTCGAAGATCACACATTCTACCATATTATTTATTGCCTCATTTGTATAAATTATCATCCGTAAACAATAAAGCGGCATTGAGGTTATCTTTTGACTTACAGAGTACCTATTACGTAACTACTTTCAAACTTCTGTTTTTGAATTTACTTACAACACTTTCGCGAATTTTAACATTAGGTCATCTGTCTAGCATTTTTCCAACTATATTGGGGTCGGCTTCCAGTCTTTCCGGATGCAGCTGAATACCAGTAGGTACTTTACACGGAGTAACTGCCGATCTGACCTCCACAACACAACCCAGTTACCTAATGGGTAATACGATACCCCTTGGTAAAACTGGTTGTCAGACTTTCGGACTTCTGATGACCCGTAACGACTGTCAAAGATCCGATCCAAATGACAGCCGGGAACAACGGCTTAACGTGCTTTCCGAGGCATGGAGGGGTCTTAGTATGTAAAGATCCACGGACCAAATGTGGTAAGCGAAGTTTAACCCGATTGATCGAAACGTGCGGCTGTTATTATTTAGCCACAAGCCCATAACATAACAACATTATCGACATAAAATTATTTCATTATTATTTTTTATTAATTATTTATTGTTATTTTTCATTTAACATTAGGTAAATGAACATTATTATTAATATTGTATACAGTGGTGCCAAATGTCTCTAGAAAATTTAATATTATAACAAAGAAATTCTATCCACTAAAAATAAAATATTATGTCAACTAGTAGATAACGGTATTACCGAATAATAATAAAGGCACAGGCACTGATGATTCGGTCAATGTTATGGTTTAGTTTTAATCATGATCTGGCAGTTTGAGTAATTTATGCGGCCTACCTAAATGTCCTTTCATTGGTATTGTTCGTCGAATCGTAAGGCTCCTCAAGTTCTGAGTTGAGCTGTACTATTTTTGACAAATGCGTGCACTGACTGGTCAGGTCCGCTCAATCTGTGTGGTTCTTTACTCAAAAGACCATTTCAGACACCAATCTACATGGTCTTCACATGATCTGACCAAGATTATGTCTGGACTTTAAAAGAGACTGTGACCTCTGAGTTTGTTTCGGCCTTTCTTCTCAGAGTAGTCAGATAGGAAACGCCGACCTCATCTAGTTTTAAAAAAATATGATTGACATGTAAAAGTGTTTGTACAAACCTACTTACAGAAAATAAATCATTTATTATTTATCATTATCAACCCACGGTAGAAAGATCAAGAATATATTTGGCGTAGACCGGGTGACTCTTATTTGTAACCGAGTAACTACACAGATCGTTTATAACCGGGATTAACACATAGTTGGATACTTTTTATCCCAATATTCCCACGAGATCGAGACTTATCGAGACGCGGGTGAAACCGCAGGGCGCAGCTAGGAGAAAATAAAGACAAGGCGCATGTGCCTACAAACTTAAGTGTTTAATTTTCAGCATACTTAAACAATCGACACTTTTCGCGTAGTAAATAATTTAATGTGGAGTCCAATGGAAAATTTAACTAAAGGCCGTACGTATCTACAGTAAAAGATCCGGTCGTTAAATATGTAGGCCCAACACGACATGGGACCGACACGCATTCTAACTTACCTATGTATTAGTTATTCTGTGCTTATGTCACGTAAGCTGTAAAAGGAGTAACAACTTTCTACGATACTTACCTACCTAGATTTTTTGCGAAACGGCAGAATCTATCCATTTAGAGCTACAAATTTGGTGGGACGAACTTTTTTCAACGTTTGTTTTAATTTCTCATTCAAATTGGTGTGTTGTTTGTCATCAGTAGGTATTTTGGTGTATTAATGGTCTGGTGGTCGCCAGGATTCTTAACGACTCTTTAATCGCTCTGACATTGTGACTTTGGAACTTTAATTTTGAGATATAATTAATTGTTGTTAACTGCCGCGTGTGTTGCTGTTGACGTTTTTTTCTGCAAATGATTTGCTAATCTTCGTGACTATGGCAATTTACCTCCTTTCTTTTAAGTAGGTATGTTAATAACGTTTACTCACTCCACTCCATGTATAGTAAATAGATTCCAAGTTAAGCAGAGGACTTTATGTTATCCTATGTATGTACAGACGCCAGCACATCAAGCTACCCGAAACTGTTAAATTTTCCAATCAACTTTGAACCTTATGCTTTAGCAATAAAGTTGAAAATCTATAAAATTGACAGATTGTAGTAGCTTGATGTGCTGGCGTCTGTACATACACCTCTGTCTAGCCTTTCGGAGAAAACAGGCGTAGGTACTGCTATGCTATGTTAATATGAGCGAGTATCCCCACATAGGCCTAGGTATTAATTTTTTCAATCTTATTTGTTAAAAAATAGGTACTTAGGTACTTATGATTAGGGTTAGCATCTGCTAGATTGGAGCAGATATGAAAATATCCATAAATATTAATTATGTAGTCTCTTATCGCCAAAGCCTCTCGAAGACTTAAATATCCGCCTGTTCCTGTCTAGATTATAAAGGACCTTATGTGGTAATCCACATGTGAAGTTTGCTGATAAAATAGTTGCCTAAATGGCCTAATTAGAAGCATGACGCCATTTTGTATCGTGAGGCTAGGTGTTAACTAGTAAATCAACTAAACTAGCGTTTGTTAAAAATAGTTTAATTTGTAAGTTTATATAATACAACCTCATTAGTGTCCCTAAATGGAAAAATAAAAACAATAGGGAGTGTGTCAAACTTTGACATAGTTACCTATTTGTAACTTACACAGAGTACATTATGTAATTTCTAATTTATTATTTTATTGGGAATTGAGTAATCAGATTTTACATATTTATTTATGTCGTGATATATAAATCAAAATCATACTTTCATACACGTAGTTAAGATTTTCATTAATTATTTTTTTTTCCCTGTTGTCGTGAAGTATTAAGAAATGAGTAAAACAATGAATCAAACGCCTCGGCTGAACTCTGTAATTCCAGTAAGCAGCATTT
Organism: Eremobia ochroleuca; assembly: GCA_949629135.1. Taxonomy (NCBI): domain Eukaryota; kingdom Metazoa; phylum Arthropoda; class Insecta; order Lepidoptera; family Noctuidae; genus Eremobia; species Eremobia ochroleuca. The sequence goes on from OX451392.1 coordinate 9,963,303, forward strand.
ATGTATTTACTATGAAGCATTAAGGTTCATTCCCACCATCAGACCAAATGTTGTTGTTGGGGGAACACCGAGTGGTTTTAGTCAGTACGGGTCTGAAAGACCCCTCTGTCCACTCCAGGTAGGGTTTTATTTTTACGTTTACATTTTTAAAACCCTAAGTCAACCTTAACCTTTAATGACCTGCATGGTAATTGCTTAACACACTATCAGTAGCAATGGGTTTCATTTTGACAGATCAACAACATTCATTGCGTTATTTACGCTGTCGAGCAGAATATTTCTCGAACATATGGAGCAATGGATTAGTAATATGCTTCAAAATTATTCAAATTGAGAGTAATGAGAGAAATAGTGTGTTACGCAATTAGGGTGCTGGACATCCAAAGGTTCATGTAATCTAACTAATATAATTATAAACCTTTGGATGTGCGGACACCTGTTACAAGTACCTATGTTACTGACTTAAGGTATTCCTAAATAGATTTTTAGGGTTTCGTACCTCAAAAGGAAAAAAACGGAAACATTATAGGATCATTTTGTTGTCCGTCTGTCTGTCTGTCTGTGAAGAGCCTTTATCTCGTGAACTCGTCGAGGTATCGAGTTGAAATTAAAACCATAATAGTTCCTTGAAGCTGTGAAAAAATCAAACTTCTATGTTAAGATGAAAAAAAGATAAAGCCGTTTACGTCGCAAAAAACGTATATTTCGACACTTTCAAGGGAATCAAAATTTATAGGGTACCTACTTTCCGTTGACCTAGAACTATAAGATTTGTTAAGTATTATCGTCTTATACTACAAGTACGGGGAAAAATCTGAAAACTATACCTTTGTAATTAAATCATAAAAAAATAGAGTCTTTATTTCAAGTACGAATTGTTTTTTCCAAATTTTCCAGACTCGATTCCTGAACTATTTATAATATGTACAGCCGCCAGCACATCAAGCTACCCGAAACTGTCAAATTTATTATTTTAAGATGAAAATCTATTAAAGAAATTTGACAGATTGTAGTAGCTTGATGTGCTGGCTTCTGTACCTACAAAATTGTACTGAACCCTCGGTGGACGAGTCCGACTCGTACTTGTGAGGTTTTTTTAAAATAAAGTTTTCGTATTGCTAGATTCATCTCTGTATGAGTAGAGGTACCTACAAACATGTTAATCCGAAACTTGATCAAGTTTCTGAATGAAATCGCTGCTGTCAGAGCTATTAATATAGTGGTGAACGACCAACAGAAATAAAACAACAAGGTGATCAATTATAATTCGAAAGCAAAAAAAGTATAAAAGCATATTCTCTGAGGCATGAAACTATACTCTATGTATTGTGATGCTATTATTTTAGTCTTAATAATGAAGGAAATTTTAGGGGTATAGTAGAAGTTCAAGGCCTGCACGCACTGCGTCATCGGTATCGAGGATTATCTATCCGTGCGAGGGTCCGATGGGTGTTCGGCAGAACCCGTGGACTCCCACTACCCGCCGAGGACCCATTGCTGCAGAGGCGTCTAGTCCTGGACCTGCAGTCGTATCCCTACCCACTCTTATAGGTAAAAGAATACGCATGGCTTGTTTCATAGCATTGTACCTACACACCTTTAGCGTATTTTTTCTGCACGGAAACGCCTTTTCAAATCACGTTTTAGGTAGAATGGTAATGTAATTCCGCAACACACGTTTTGTAAAATAGTTGCTATTTTGAATTTCTTAATTTTAACCCTTAAATGCATCGTGATGGAAATTTGCATCAACCAATACAATGCCATATTTTCGTTTCCATAGAGCACGGAGATTCCTCAATTGTAACAGATATTCAACTCATTTTGTTCCCAGTAGATTCGTTCTGACATAATGATGTCCACCAGGCCATTTAAAAAATAAAAAGTATTTTTATGAATATTATTTTTTTAAATATTTTTTCCTTACTAATGTTACGTACAAATAAATTTAATTTGCTTAAAAAGTAAAAATCATGCAATTAAGGGTTAATAAATGACGGCAGTTAAAAAGATTGATTCATTGTAATGGAAGATACCACGTGAATTAATAAACAGATTCATATGACGAACCAAACATGAAATTATAATGAGGTAAACACTATTATACACTATTCTTCAAGAATTCCGCAGTTTTGTCCAAATGAACAAAGTGGTGGAAATTCCATAATTTTTTTAATGTAAAACAGGGATTGTTTCAAATGTAACGTGAAAAACATAATATATTTTAGTTCAAATACATATAGTATGGTGTGTTTGTATGGCTGTGTACATAGTGGATAGTGCCGGTATGGTGAATGGTCATTTCTTTCGTCGCGTTATTTCGACCGGTGTTGTTCACGTCTCGTGCGCTCGCGCTTACGTCACCCATCCCACTCTATTAGAGGTTGTGTTTTGAGTTGTGAGATTATCGCCTGCGCACCGCAACGCCGGCCTTGCTCGTCCGCGCTGTTGATATACAAAGTGAGATCATACTTAAAATGTTATTCGCCAAATAACTTCGCACATTTATTTTTAGTTTTATTAGTAAGTAAACTAGTTGAATTTAAATTGTGTATAGCACTTGGATTCTTAATAAATGTAAGTAGGTACTATAAGATGGTTCATAATCAAAACACATACATTTCATTCGCACCTTCATAACGACAATAAGACTGTGATATTCACTTATTGTTATATTAAGCAATTGTTTCTTATGAACAGTTTTAAAAGCATTTCTTTGAAATCTCATCGTCATATTAGTAAATAAGTGGAATTGTAAAAGCGTGGGTTGTGGACGAAAACATCGACCCCGTCCAAGGTGAGCTCCATCAGTGCGTGTACTACACAATATGGTGTGACATTGACCAAGCCACTCGTTTATACCTATTTTGTTATATATCACGTATTCCGCAAAATTGTCTATGTTTCTATAAATCAAGAAAAAAAAAAGTTTAAAACGTTCATTATTATTAGTAATAACGCGATAAATAAAATATGGATAAGAGAGAGTGTACCACCTACTTACCAGTTTTGAGACGCTTTATCAATGTCATTCAAGTTATCAGAGATACAAAGACATTTCATAACTAGATACCCCAGAAAGTCATGGAACGACGAAAGTATCTCTTTCAATAAGTCGAAATTTTCCCATCTAGAAATCTCCTGTAAGAGGTATTTGCGAAGTTCAACACCGGTTACATTACACACACGTTTGGGCATACACCAAACCTGTCTTCAAAAATGGTTATAGCAGAAGAAGCCATATTTGAATATGGTTTTAAAAGACAATCATTTTGTGACTTAAAAGGAAAGTGTGACATCCTCAATAGCTTTGGACTTAATGATGTGCTTCTCATCTCCTCTTGATAACTTATCCGTTTGATAACTTATCTAAAGGTATAGTTTATCAGTTTTCTGGGTTACCAAGGTCTGATAGCTGTATGGCCCCAAATGCTACAAGCTAACCTTGTGATCGATTTGGTCATCGTTTATATTAGTCCGGAAGAACGTCTTACCTCCCTACTGTTACCGAAGTGGAGCCAGGACTTATAAAATGCTTTGACTGAGGAAACGCTTTGACGTGAAAGTTAGTTTTTATTGTTGAATACAATTGAACTCATTTTATCCTTTTAAAGATAGAAAGTTGCATGGCATTCATACCGATAAAAATGTCAGGCGAGTTGAATCTATAATTATTGGTAGTTTCTAAATTTTGTTGTTCTACACAGGAAAACCGCCACAAGAATCTCGCAGACCTCGAGCCCCAGCTTTCACCTTTGGACACAAGCTTGATCCACCTGGCTCCAGCACCTCTAGGGCTGGCCCTGGACCCGCTACATACAACACAGAAGGAATGACAGCTAAAGGTGAGTTGTCTAGCATATATTATGAATGTGACATTGTTGGTTTGTCCTTCCTTCACACAACAACAACAACATATCCAAGTAATTTTTTTGCATGGAGATAGTTTATGGGCTGGAGAATGACATAGACATACTTTTTCCCCCGGAAAAATGAACGGTTCTTGTGAAAATTTCCATAAGTGTGACACTGCTTCCCTTATTCATGAGGCAAGCTCTTTCTCCACAAAAGCACAAAAGAGAAATCTGTCGTCACAGTTGTGCCAGTTTAAGTTAATCGATGGCATCAAACCTATAAATGAGTCGCGTGTTCAGGGGACATTTTGCTGAAACTTCTTCCCAAATCGCCTGCCTACGATAGTCACATGATTTGGGCGTCAAAGCGGTCGTTTTCAGTATATTAAAGCGGGCTGATATTCTTTGGGATAGTTATTATAATTTAAGGAAACTATCAACACATCTAATATAACTTTTGTATGTTAGTTTTATATCTACGATAAAACGAAGGTCAAAGTTTGACCGCTTAATTGTGAATATGTTGAGTTTACATTTCTGGCCTCGCCCACTCATGGCACATACCATGTAGCTAGTAGAGCACATCCCGCTGACGACTGCAGCGTATGGAACTATCGAATTTACTTGTATAATAAAATCGTGGGTCCGCAATTGTCGTTTACTGGATAATTGCTCGGGTTGTCTATGCTCGAGCAAAACCGTTCTATCTTTCTATAGGCAATTATACAGTCTACCGCCCACGAATTATACGCAGTATTTAGTCTGTTTGCCTTAACTTGATCATTAACAATCTTGTTTGTTTGTTATACGTGTAAGTACAAGATGTTAGTGATAGTTAAATGTGCATTTTGCAGGACTTAAAACAGAATCAGTTCTTTAAAATTATCTTTCAGATTGACTGAAATAAATATTTCTTCCAGAAAACCTTTAGGATTTATAATATCGTGATTCATGCTGCGACAAATAATCTGTAAGTGGGTCATGACTGCAGTCTGATTTACATGAAACGATGTCGTCTGCAGTGGTATTTTATACCTGTTCACTTAGGCACTTGAAATATTTAAAGTAGTTAAGTACGTGACTATTTTCATTTTCCTCATTGTGTAGGTATCTGCTACATTATATCCTTTCTTATATTTAGATATTGTGATAGGATTTTTAACATTAATAGTGGGTATATAGGTAGGTATGTGGATAAAAGGCTATCGCAGTTTTTACACAAAAACCTCATTCAAAGCTAAACTCGGGGCACAGATTTTTTCCAGTAGGCACAGCCATATAGGCGCCGATGCCGTTCTCATTCGACATATTCATTGTCATTGAATTAAACTTGCTATTTACAATGTAACTGACAAAAAACACGACGTGTAGGCGGCAAATAAATCTAATAGACTAATATTCCTGTTCCTATCTATTCATGTCAGTATTGCGCACAATCTTTTTCCTTCAATTAGTACCAATAAACTCGTTGATGGTTGATTTCGCTAACGTCAAGCCTAATTGGCAGCAAAATTGACGACAATTTGTAGACTAAATAATTAAAAATAAAAACAAAATCATCGAATCAAGAATGAATATTTATGTTATGTAGATATATCTTAGTCGTTTATGTTTATGTTCTTAATTGGACAATTGCTGTGGCATTGGATGATCGAACAGTTGCTAAGTTTCTCCGGCTGCTGCATTTGGTCGATGTCTCCAAATAAGTCCGTATGTGCGAAGGTGATCGGCTGTTGGTGAGTCAGAGAAGTCGTGTAGGTGCCGGTCGGACCCCGACAGTGTCGGCCCCGTACAGGCTCAGTCGCGCATCCAACTCGCTTCACTCGCCACTACACCGTACCTAGGGCTTGTTTAAACAAGTTGTGTTTAGGCTATCAGTGCTAGAAGGATCTCGAGTGCAGTGTTTCAGTTACGACTTGAACGCGAGGATTTATTTGGTAAATTATTTTATTTGGTTATTAATATTGTAATTAACTTGTAATATGTACTCAATTGAGAGCCATAGGTGTACAGTATTTTCTATTGGGTTTTATAGGTAAAGGCCAAAGTTAATTTTCATTTGAATGGTCGTATATTAACATGAGAAATGTCGAGTTAATATTTAGAGCAATGAATTATGTTGCTTTTGCAGTATGGCAAGTATGATTTATTATCTTACAAGAACGTTTAACATGTTCAAATAAGACCTTAGTGCGTACAAATACCTCTACCTATACGAATATTTAATAACATTGGAAGGTTATTTGCTTTTAGGTTGGACAATGAATATGCTGTGTCGATTTTTAATAGAAGTTAAAGTTAATCCTGCAAATAATAACATGAAATAAATAAATATACTTACTCATGCAACTGAATTGTCACGGCCTGAATATTTTCAAATGCAGGGTTAATACAAGCGTATACTTCGTGCTGCGTTCGCATAACTCACCCGAAGAGCTTATTATGCGGCTTTTATTAGTTTACTGAAGCTGTAAATACTGCAACAGTAAAAGTTTCATTTAATTCTGCATAGAGATTTCATGACTTGCTTGTGTATAAAATAGAACTGCTATTTTTCTACGTCGGAATAAATGTTTACTTTTTTACTTATAGGGTCACAGAAAGGTCAAATCAATATTTAAGGGTGGTTGTAGGTACATAACTAAAGAATATGAAAACAATTTTATATAATTTTTACCACTTTCTGACTCCCCCTTCCGCTGCGTAAGAAAAAATAAGACTTCGATGAACCAGGGGGTTCATCGAAGTTTCTTACCCCCTTTCTTTTTAATCTTACGCAATATCAGTATCTACCAAGTATTTACCAACATTGCAAAGAAAAAGTAGCAAACAATTAAAAACTTATAATTTATGCTTGCTTTTGTGATCTTATGTCAAGAACAGTCTAGCTAGACCCCTCCCACCCCCATGTAAGACAAAATAAGACTTGTTTGGACCCCACCCCTCCTCAAACCGTCTTACGTAATAAATGAACATACCCAAAGCGGAAAACTTGCCTATTGTCAGGTCAATAATGCACAACTAAAGTCGTCTTAGAATAAAATAATATAGGTGACGGTTTCAAAGACGTACACAAGAACGTATTTATTTATTTATTTACGAGTATATATATACTTTTTTATACACCACAAAAACACATTACAACATTTTTTTTATTGAAAACTAAAAATATATAAAGAGATCGCAGAATGCTATGAGACCACTCATAGCATTCTGCGATGTCTTCCAGGCAACCTTGAACGTATCGTTATTCACAGAGATTGAATATATCTTATAACATAACAATACTTATGTAGGTACAGTCAACCATACGTCCTTGGTAAGCATTCGGCAGTGCTTACTTCGTAGCCGTAAGGACGGTTTTCGTACTCCAAGTGTTAACACTAACATGCGGTTGAGCGTACAATATCTCTCGCTTGATCGAACAAGCAGGCCGGTCTGGTGCGCCGGCGGCATCTCTTCACGGTCGCTGGCCGCCGCCGCGAGTTGCCGCGACTCCTGCGCCGTGCGACTATGAGCCCATCAAGGCAGTCCGGGCCGTGTACGACCATGCTCCGGCTTTCTCCATCGGCCTGCGAGTGAACGTCCCACAACCCAGCGGCAAAACGCCAGGTTTCTTCACGAACTTCACCTAGCATGCGCCTTTGGTCATGTAGTTCAATTTTAAATAAATCTTGAATCATAGTGTATAACAGTATTCGTAGGTGTAGGTCAGAATAGCATGCAAGTCACTTTTAGACTTTCAGCTGTTCACAATGTAGTATGTCTGCATGGACTGTTCCAAAAGTATCTGATGATCATGTAAACAAATGGTTCAGAAAACGTATCTGTGCATGCCAGTTTATAGTGCCACTTACAGATTGAGTGCTTTGCTGTGATTATTTTAATTCTTACACCCTAAATTCAAAATATAAATCACCATAAAGATATTTCTCATTTGACAGTTGAGGTTAGTTTTAAAATCTTAAATTTCAATGATTATTTCTCAATCACAATTTAGTATTGTTATTCAAACAATAATTGTTGGCAAAAGTGGTGAGATATAAAGTTGAAACCATCTAGATACGGATGAATGTGTTACTAGTTCCCTTTGGAAGAAAAATCCATAAGAATTTAACCTGAACAGGGTTTGTTTACACTTTCATCAGATACTTTTCGAACAGACTATACATACATTTTCTAATATTTATGTTCTACGCGTACTTATGTTATTGGTAAGTGCTTTCAGCCTTTGATCGTGTAGTTCAACTTAAAAGTACCAAAGATGCAATTTCATGTAGCTTTGATCATGCCGAGCTGCTTAGCTGTACCTAGGTGAAATCTCTTGCAGACTTACAGTTTGGAAACATACTCGTATGTTCACACATTTTATTGTATTACAATACACGTCTTACACACTATGTTCTAGTGGCAGGCCTGGTGGTCTAGTGGTCAGTGGCCCTGACTGCTATGCGCAAGGTCGTGGGTTCGATTCCCACCCAGGACAAATGTTTGTGTGATGAGCACGATCATTTGTTCTGTGTCTGGATGTAATTTATCTATAATATGTATGTATTTAGAAATATATATGTATGTTTATCAGTTGTCTAGTACTCATAGAACAAGCTCTGCTTAGTTTGGGACTAGATGGCGTTGTGTGAAAGTTGTGGAATATTATTATTATTATTATTATTATGTTCTTACTTATGCGCTTACTTATTTTTCAGTTTTTTGTTCCATGCTTCGTTGTCTGATTTTAAATACTTAATATGCCACAAGTCACTTGCATCAACGCTTAAATTGTTTAGTTTGTAGTGCTTTGTTTTGAACCTTTCAGTATTTTGTTTTTGTTACGTCATTATTATGATAAGAGGCTGGGTCATCAAGGTCGTAATCTAGCTTTCCCGAGATTCATTTAGGTATGTAGCTGCGTCGTTTCATCGTTTGATGCCTGATGTCATTTTTATTTTTTGTTCGTTCGTTGTTTTTGTGACACATTGTTTTGTTACGCTATGATTTATTACTCTGCTTTGTAATGTTAGCATTATTCACGCGATATGTAGTTAAGTACATTTTATATATCTAGTGGGTATTTATGGCACCCGTTAAAACCCGCGGTATTGATTAGGCCACTTGGGTATATCATAAACGTTTGCTCGTATAATTTTCAGCGCCGAATACATATTCCATGCCCCCTGTGCTTGGAGAAGCAAAGGAGGGTGGTAAACGAGCAGCACCAGCCTTCAGCATCACGGGCCGTGGCAAGACGTTGGAGTCCAAGCTCCCGCTGCCGGGACCTGGCACCTACACCACCGACAAAGCTGCTGCAGTACTCACCAAAAGGCCTCCTGCGTACACCATCGCGCCAAGACGAGAGACGAAGCCTCCGACAGCCATCGTCCCCGGACCCGGAGTATATTGCCCCGAAAAGGTAATAAAAATGTTTAATTGTTAGGAATTCATGGTAAAATAACAAATCGACGAAGGATAATAATTATGAGTTCATAGATGACATCATCTATGAACTCATAATTATTATCCTTCGATATTAGTATTAAACTGCTTCAAAAGATGACAGTCCTATCATGAAAATTAATCATCTGACCAATGAGTAGGTATTTGATGTTGTCCCGTCTTTATTTTATTGCTTACATTAATCATTGTCTGTACCTCTGTGAAATAATCCGAGTCGAGGCGAGGCGGATGATGTCAGTGCGCTCGTGAATTTTGTGCATATATTAATGTCAGAATTGAATGCTTCCTAAATTCTCTCCACGCGGAAGTTTATTTCAGTGCTGGTTATAACGCCCGCACAGAGGGGTTGAATTGCTAGTGGGCGCGCATTTGCAACTAACAATAAAATTTAACAACATCAATCTTCCGCCTACTAATATCGACTTTGACTAATGCTTTTAACAAGCGATACATTATTATTTTATCTAAGAGCATTTCAACTGGAGATAGATTGGCACCCTGTGTTCATCTCTCGAAAATATCGTTAAAAATGTTTTCGTGGATCATTTATATACCAATGCTTTCTGGTGCATTCCGGGTCCTGTTTAAATGCTCTGAGACTGTCTGTTCCTACTTACGTCATGACATGTACTAACATTGGGGTGGGTGCAGGTGTGCGTGAACCTGCCGTGGGCGCCGGCGCACACGTTCGGCATCCGGCACTCGCAGTACGCGGGTCAAGCCACCCTCCATCCCGCGCCAGAAGAGATCGCCGCCATCTAACCGACATCTGTCTGTAACAAGATTTACTCATCCACCTCATTCACCGCTGTGCATTGTGGGAGCTGAAGCTTTCCATCTTTGCAGTACTTATTTATTTATTTTGTGATGTACATAAAATTGTTTATTAAATATTCTTCTAGAAATCGTTTTGAAAATAAAATTATGTATTATCAGAAAACTAAACCTTTCACATAACCTACTTCAAACAACTATGACATGTGTTGCCTGATGGCAAAACGCACAGGCATTATTGCGGTGTTTAGAGATCATATTTAACATATTATTTGCATGTTGTCGCTGCTTCTACTGATCCGCTATTAACCAGGTACTTGTTTATTTTAATACCGTACAGTTGTGTAGATGTTTATCATTCAGTTGCATAGTATTCAATATTTTCCGAACATAATATGACTAATAATGATTTCTGTAATTTCAGGGTAAAAGAACTGTGCGCGACAACACCTTTTCAAGAAAAATGAAGTTAGAAAAGTCTGAACAAGTTCCTGCTCCTAACGCTTATAGCCCCGAAAAGGCAGATAGAATGCTTAGAGAAAAATCACCCGCATTCTCATTCGGAACAAAAACCGTAATTATAAAAAAACATAACGCACCTGCTCCAAACATTTATTCACCAGAAAAATCTTTAAATTCGCTTAAACATGGGCCTAAATATACTTTGGCTGGTAAAGGTGTAGCCGAAAAGCATGAGGTAACTCCCGGTCCAAACTACTATAGCCCTCAAAAAGCGGATAAAATATTACACGAAAGTTCCCCTTCATATACGATGCGTTCAAAAGAAGTAGTCGAGAAATTTGAACAAACACCTGCTCCGAACGTCTATGCTCCAGAAAAGTCTATGCATATGTTGAATGTTGGACCTAAGTATACTATCTCAGGCAAAGGAGTATGTTCTAAGCTAGCAGAAACTCCAGCTCCAAATAGCTACAGCCCCGAGAAGGCTGACAAAGTCCTTCATGAGAGCTCGCCGGCTTATTCATTCAGGATTAAAGATCAAACTGTTGTGAGGAGTGAGTCACCAGCACCTAATATGTACGCTCCTGAAAAATCCATGCATATGTTGGACGGAACCCCTAAATATACTATGAGCGGTAAAGGCCACTGTGATAAAATTGATAATACTCCAGCTCCTAATGCTTATTGTCCGGATAAAGCTGATAAAATCATGCACGAGTCATCACCAGCCTACTCGTTCAGAGTAAAAGATCAAGTTATGAAAACTGACTACACACCAGCACCTAATGTGTATGCACCAGAGAACTCTGTGCAAATGTATCATAGTTCACCGCAATTTAGCATGGCGGGAAAAGGTCAGACACCAAAAACAGATTATGTCCCAGCGCCCAATGCGTACAGTCTAGATAAGGCTGACAGACTTCTTCACGAGTCATCACCCTCGTACACTTTCAGGCCGAAGACTGCTACGGATAAGCCAAGTGATACACCAGCGCCGAATAATTACGACCCGCACTTATTAGATGGCACGCCTAAATTTAGTATGTACGGTAGAGGCCACGATGCCAAGCCTTCAGACACACCTGGGCCCGGCGTTTATGATCCACATTATATCGATGGAACACCCAAATATACTATGTCGGGAAGACATCCCACAATGAAACCGTCTGAAGTGCCAGCTCCTAACGCATACGACCCTCACTTGCCTGATGGTACTCCAAAATTCACTTTAGCCGGTAAAGGACATGATGGGAAGCCATCTGATACACCTGGGCCGAATTGCTATGACCCTCATTTACCTGATAACTCTCCGAGGTATACGATTTCTGGGAAAGGGCATGATGGCAAGCCTTCTGATACGCCTGGTCCAAATGTTTACGATCCACACTTGCCTTCCAATACCCCTAGATTTACTATGTCAGGCAAAGGGCCAGATGCTAAGATTTCTGATACTCCTGCACCTAATAAATACGATCCCCATATTTTAAATGGCACACCACAATACACTATGGCTGGTAAAGGGCAACCCGGAAAGATTGATAACTATCCAGGTCCAAACGCATACCATCCAGAAAAAGGTGATAAGGTTTTGCTGGAGAGTTCCCCAGCATATTCATTTAGAATTAAACATCCAAATCATAAACCAGAAGATACACCCGGCCCTAATTCGTACGACCCCAGCAAATATGACTATATGTTAGATGGCGCGCCTAAATACAGTTTTGGGTTAAAAGGTCCAGCTGATAAACCATCAAACTATCCCGGCCCTAATGCTTACAATCCAGAAAAAGGCGACGGAATGACACATGAACATGCGCCATCTTATTCCTTCCGACCGAAAATAGATGCTGCTAAAATATTTAATACACCAGGTCCGAATGCTTATAATCCTGAAAAAGCGGATGACGTTACTCATCACCATTCTCCAGCCCACTCCTTAGCCCCGAGAGGCAAAGACGTTAAAATCAACGACTATCCCGCTTGTAACGCTTACCATCCGGAAAAAGGTGATGGAATGACACATGAGCATGCACCATCTTATTCCTTCCGACCGAAAATAGACGCTGCTAAAATATTTAATACACCAGGTCCGAGTGCTTATCATCCCGAAAAAGCGGATGATGTTACTCATCACCATTCTCCAGCCCACTCCTTAGCCCCGAGAGGCAAAGACGTTAAAATCAACGACTATCCCGCTTGTAACGCTTACCATCCGGAAAAAGGTGATGGAATGACACATGAGCATGCACCATCTTATTCCTTCCGACCGAAAATAGACGCTGCTAAAATATTTAATACACCAGGTCCGAGTGCTTATCATCCCGAAAAAGCTGATAACGTTACCCATCACCACTATCCTTCCCACTCCTTTACTCCAAGAGGCAAGGAAGATAAAATAAATGATACACCCGCTCCTAACGTTTATAATCCCGAGAAAGCTGATAGGATTCTGTTAGACAGCGCACCTCGGTACTCGTTCAGGATAAAGACCAATCCTCATAAGCCGGAGGATGTTCCTGCACCGAATAGCTACAATCCCGACAAGGCTGATAAAGTGTTGCTGCATTCTGCTCCTCAATACACGTTTAGGATCAAAACTGACAACGTAAAAGCCGCTGACACTCCAGGTAAATATACATTCATTGCATTGACACTGATGACGATTCTGTTGTTCACAAACTATTTGTTTGTTCCTGTCAAATCAATCAGCGCCTGACACTACTCCATACAAATTTAGACGTGATTAAATACTTGCCTACTACAAATACGTCAATTTACGTCAGGCGCGGATTAATTTGACAGGATTAAACTAAAATTTATCTTCTGTCCTTTTCTTAATGAAATAGAAAGAAAAAGATGCACTGAACTTAAATTTAGCTTAGTATGTGAGCAAGGGAATCAGCACCATTGTCATTGTTTCTAAATCTGTCTTCTGTCAAATTCAGGATTACTATATTTCTCCATACTTAAATATATTCTAGCTCCGAATTCCTACAATATTCCAACGCCGGTCGAAACTCCGTTGTATACGATTTCGGGTAGACATAAGGAACCAATAGACGAGCGGTTGAAGGTTCCAGCTCCAGGAACATACAACCCTGAGAAGGGCTACAAGTTCATGTTGAGTTACTCTCCACAGCATACTTTTGGTATCAAAATACATACAAATAAATTCGCTGAAACCCCTGGTGAGTAATAGTTTCGCAGGCAGTAGTGGTGTTACTAATCACAGTAACAAAGCATGGGGGATTATTAACTAATAAATAATTGGATTTCAATAAAAATTAACAAAATTTTACAGTGGGTGTAACACATAATACTACTTATAGGAAAAGCCGAATAGGTCAAGCGATTAATCATAACAAGAGGACTTGGAATGCTGACAATACAAATGTTTACTAATGCAATATTTAAATGCTTTTGCTACTATTTTCAGCTCCGAATACGTACCGCATTCCGTCTGTGTTGGACACCCCGGTGTACACAATATCGGGACGTCACAAGGTGCCTGTGGACGACCGCACGCGAGTACCCGCGCCTGGCACCTACTCCCCCGAAAAGGTAAATTAACTATCAATTATTGGAATAAATGCTTTTACAAGTCTGGCTTGTACTGCAAGCAGAAATACTCACGTGGTCATTTGTTCAGTAGATGTTTTGGAGTTCGTTTTTAACCATTTAACCAAGTCCGTCACATGTAATGGGGCGAGTAAACACACATACAGACTCCTGGCTGCTAATGAGAAATTCCAGCTAGAAAAACCAAATAACACTTTTCCCGACCTGAGATTCGAACCCAGGACCTCGTGCTCAGGAGTAGCGCTTGCGACCACTAGACCAACGAGGCAGTCAGTTTATAGATTCATAATATTTTTATAAACTAAAAACAAGGTTTTTTTCAATAATCATATTCAGTTATTTTTTAATGAAACACTGTGGTTACAGGTGCAGATCAACAAAACGCCGCAAATAACCTTCGGTATCAAACACTCGCCTCTATTGGGACAGCTGAGACCATTAGACTCCCAGCGCCCGGCTGAGAGAACAACCCCAAAATCCACCGGTAATACCAGGGAAGTCACTCAAGTCCAAAGGACTGTTATCCAACAGAATAGGGACCAAGTTGAAGATAACAGGAATGTTCATCAGCAAAATATTGTAGAATCAAACGAGACTAATGAAATCTACAACACTCGTGCGCATGTGACTCAAGTGAGACACGACAGCGAGGTCAGAAGCACGACAGTATCGCCCGAACCAGTTCAGCACCGAGAAACTTTGACGCAAGACATCGTGTGGGTTCCTGAGAAGCCGATCCGTCGCGGTTCTTACACTATCGACACATCCGACGGCAACGGATATTCCGAGCACTACCAGAACAGTGAAGTCATTCCTGTTGAGAATGGAGTCATAAGGACCGCGGAACAGGGAGAAAGTGGAGGTAGGTGCACTGAGGAAAGGAGTAACAAAGTGATTAGAAGGGAAGGCTTCGAACAGAATGTTGAAAGGAATGTGAAGAATGCAACTGCTCATGAGAAAAAACAGGCAGCTACTGAAGAAGTGCGATCTAACACTGATGTCCAAAAACTTGCCAATGGTGGTGTTTCTAAGACAACGACCACAACTACTATTAGGAAGGTGGGGACCGCGGCCAGAACCGCTAACGAATCCACTGCAGTGACCCGCACCGCCACCGTGGTGACGTCACGCGACGTTGGCGTCAAGTAACTGGAGCCAGAGGCCCATTAACTGTAGTCATGATCCTACCAACATAACCTATTAAATAATTTACAATATTTTTGAATGATTAACCAATGTAAGACGCCTTGATCTTTTTACGATTACGAACGCTTTATTTTACTCTTAATGCAAGCTATTTATTAATTTATTTACATACAATGTTTTTGATTCGTCGTTCTATCATGATAGAAAAGCGATATCTCTTGATTTACAATTATTTTTACTCGTTTCTTTATAACGCTATTGAAATTTGATTTTATGTAAAATGTTTTTTGACAATTAACATTAAGAACTAATATTGTTATCCTATGAAAATTTTATTAATAAAGTTTTTATTACATACATCGTATCTTATTTCAGTATGTATAAAAATTGTGTGGAGCTCGAAACGTATTGCTATTGTTCGATGTAGATTGTTTGTAGGCCAGGCAATTTGACTGAAATATTCCTGTTTACAACAGTTTAAATCACTAGTTGCAAACAGCACCCTAATTGTGTAACACTCAATCTCAATCTGAATAATTTTGAAGGATATTGCTAATCTATTGCTTCATAAGTTCGAAAAAATTGTCTGCTCAACACGTAAATAACGCAGTGAATGTTGTTGAACTGTCAAAATGAAACGGATTCCAATTGGTGACGTGTTACGCAATTGCCCCGCAGTTTAATAAACAATAGTGCCGATTCCTAAAATGTTCACAAACTAAACTAAAATTAAGTTCAGTGCATCTTTTTATTTATATTTCATTGAAAAGGACAGAAGATAAATAGATAAATATTAGTTTAGTCCTGTCAAATTAAGATACTCCATAGACAAGTTTAGAAGTGATTAAAACATTGGCTACCGTAATAAAAATACGTCAACTTACGTCAGGTGCTGACGAATTTGATAGGACGAAACTAATATTTATCATCTGTCCTTTTCTTAATGAAATATGAAGAAAAAGATGCACTGAACTTAAATTTAGTTTAGTTTGTGAACAAGGGAATCAGCGCCACTGTCAAGAATTACATGAATAACCTAAGAAACGATAGACAGGCCCACCTTTAGGCCCGTTGTACACACGTTTGTCTATTTTCTGTGAAATAAATGATAATTCTTGTCGTGAAAAACTACAGTTTACTCGCCGTGTCTAGGCACGGTCGTCAGTGTTGGATCACTATGGAAGCTTGTTGAGGAACACGTTCTTTCTACGGCGCGGTTTGTGCGCCGGACCGTAAAGAAACCGTGCCGTGTATTAAAGGACCTAAGGGCCGGTATTTTCAAACGGTTGGTTAACGTAACATAGGCACGTCAAATAATAACGTTTACGTTTTCGTCAAGGGCATATTTTTGTAATTGTAATTTGAAACAACGCTTTTTTGGCTTGACGATATTCGCGTGCGTGAAGTGGACGTGAAACAACCCGCCCTAAGACTGTGTTAATTGTGCATGGTATGCAAGTACATCATTAAAATAAAATATGTGGCAATCGCAAAAAGTCTTTGCTACAATGTTTCTGAGAATAACTGACAAAACAAGCGGAAAACAATGTCGATATTTTTTTTACATTTACACTTTATCGTTCAAAAATATTTACATTGTATAAAGTTGTTATTTTTTTTTATCTGACTCACACGTAATCATGGCGGATGTGTGGCCACGGTCGTACTCGCTTCGAAACGGAAGCTTTATGAATGTAGTACTGGATAAGTGGACAGTGAACCGAACTATGCGCCCACGCAGCTCCCAGCAACAATAGTGACAATTGACAACAGCGACACAATGACGCCTAGATAAACGTGACATGCCAACTAGAAATGGAACAAAAAATGTTCAAACGAGACTTAGATAAGTAGTGTTTGTAGAAAAAACCCACAAAACATTATTAAGGCATGATAATATTATTTATTATTCCATTAAGTAGCTTATGTACGCTTGTGTGCTTCTGGCATTGGGCTATTCACAATTATGATAAAAATTTTAATACTCCCAGAAACGACCTATTGCAATTGTCAATATTGACATGATTGATACATATTGATGCTCAGACTGTCCGTGTACGAAATGCAATCGAAGCGACATAATTGATAAAATCGATCAATAACAAATTGATCAATTGCGTTTGGTCTTTCGGGGACCCTTAAGTCACTAAATATAAATAGGTAGGCAGTTTTTGTTATATTTTAATTTTGAGCTAGCCAGCTATATGTATAATATATAAGGTCCCATTAAAATAGGTGGACAAACTTTTACAAATCATTCAGACCACCAAAATAAGGACAATGGTAAAAAAAAAAATAAGAAAAATGCATTAGATACTTTAAAAAAAAAAAAATCAGTTAGCGAAAATGCACTAAACATTTTGGTTACCCAATGCATAAACACATCCATGTCTGCTATCTCATAAATTCTGATTCTACGAAATAATGGTCCAGGCGCACGTGGCCATGTCACCACCCGCCGGTTTCATTGTTCAACTCATGCCATCTCACTCTAACATAGCCCTTCACCGCGGGGATGCCCGGGGCGAAGGGCCGCTGACGTAAAATATGACAAATTGACAATGAAGCCATTTCAGTTTTCGTCGCGCAACCGAGCCAACAGAACATGTTACATGAAAGTCTGCGTGTGTGTTGTTACGTAGTTATCACAATCGACAACAATGCCTTATTACGCGTACAGCAACCAAGAATACTTGGAAATGGTCCTGTGTTATCGTGAGTGCAACGAAAGCTTACGACAAGCCCAAATCCTTTATCAAGAAAGATTTGGAAGGCGGCCGAGCCTCACCATAATCCTGAGAGCAGTACAGCGCCATCGTGAATGTGGCACCTTCATGCCACCAGCGGTTGACGCAGGAAGACCGCGCTATCCGGTGCGCCTTGAAGAAGACGTTTTAGATTTCTTTAGAATACACCCCACGGCGAGCACTGCCGATGCCGGTCGTGTATTCAACGTCAGCGATTTTTACGTGTGGAAGAAGCTCCTTCGTGATAAAGGCCACCACCCATATCATTGCACTCGTGTGCAAGAACTGAACAAATTAACATTTTGTAGGTGGCTACTGCAACAACCCCAACGTCACATTCTCTGGACTGATGAATGTACTTTTACACGTGTTGGGTTATTTAACATACATAATTCCCATTACTGGACAACTATTAACCCAAATAAAGTGAGACCGGATTATTACCAAACACGGTTTAGTGTAAATGTGTGGGTAGGAGTGCTAGACAATAAAGTTTTAGGGCCTGTTTCTTAACCGTTTAAACAATAATACGTACATAGACTTGTTACGTAACGATGTTGAAACAATGTTAGAAGATGTACCCCTGGTAGTCTGGCGTGACCTCTACTTCCAGCATGATGGCGCGCCAGCACACTTCGCTGGAAACGTAAGAGACTATCTCAATTCTCGGTTCGGAGACCGGTGGATTGGTCGGGGTGGTCCTGTCCCGTGGCCTGCTAGGAGCCTGGACTTGACTCCGCTTGATTTTTATTTCTGGGGTCGTGCTAAAGATTTATTGTACGGTGAAAATGGACACTTAATAGCCAGCGTGAATGAGCTATGTACGCGAATCACCCTCGCATTTGAAACAATAAAAAGTGAAAGTGACACTCTTTTAATAGTGCAAAGAAATTAAACGCGCTCGCAAGTGCATCGCTCAAAACGGTAGGCACGTTCAACAATGAATGTAATTACGTACCTATCCACCTATCGTCGTAGAGTAAGTAGTATTTATATTAATTATTGTAAATAGGGCTGATTCTAATTTTTAACCATGACTGATTCAGTGTTTTACTGTTATCGAACTTTAAATAAATAAAAAAGATTCATAACACTACATTGTATCCACTGCGCGCTTGTTTGTTTACAACTTTCTGCATTTGCTTTAATACTTTGATAACAGTTCAGCACGCAATTAGACAGTCCAAAGCCTGGTAAAGTGTGATGGGAAATTAGAATCTTTTCTTTTCGTACCTAGACGGTTCATAATCATGTGTTCAAGGAAAGTTTATTCACCCCCAATATTAGCCTGTTTTCAAATTGCGCGTCTTAGGTTATTTATTTTCGACTTTATTTTAAGGCTCACAATGTTGATTTTTGTTTGACACCTCGCCATATGTGTCGGCCCTAACAGTACTGGCCGCCCGAGTGCAAGTACTTACCCATAAGGATGGGTTTATTCTAGAGTGCCGGCTGTGGTGCCGAACAATTTATTATTTTCGATCAAAATAAAATCACTTTAATCATTGTTTTTTTTGCTTGGATATCTTTGGTTAGACGTACTGAACGCTGTATTAAAATTTGTCCAACTATTTTAATGGGACCTTATATATAAGGTCAACTTTTATTAAGTACAAATATTTTAAGGATAGATTCAATAACTTAAGATAGACATTTCTTGAAAAAATAATACATTTCTATACGCTAGTTTCCAAGAAAAACACCAAAAACCATTTTGTTTAAAAAGTAAAATTCAACATCCTGTGTATTAATGGCTAACGTACTCTAAGCAGATAACAATGGTTTCTTGTGTGTTGATAACAATGGCACACGTGCGGCGGCGGCATGTCCCCGTCTTCGCCCCGCTGCCACCGCCTGGCGCGGCCAATATTGAGCACGGGAGATTCTTTCAGTTCGCTAAAATCAAGTTACTGAATTGTGCGTGTTGTCTGTGCGAAAATTTTCGAAATGCCGTATCGGTATTCATCCCGAGAATACATGAATATGGCTATGTGCTCTCACGACGCAGGTGAAATAATGTTGCGGACACAAGAACTGTACGCCCAGAGATTTGGACGAGTGGTCAATATTCGTACCATTCTTCGAGCCGTGCAGCGCTTCAGAGAGAGTGAGAACTTCCAGCCTCGTCTTATTGACTCGGGGAGGCCACGACACCCAGTGCAGCTTGAAGAGGAGTGGCAGCTCCTGCTCAGTGAAGGGTACCATACCTTCCATTTCACTCGGGTCAGAGCTGCTGCTGGATGTGCTTGTGTGGTGCCGCAGGTACATGCTTCTCACCTACTTGGACGAGGCGTTCCAAAGGCGATGGATTGGGCGTGGTAGCGTTATCCGCTGGCCGCCACGTTCACCTGACTTGACGCTAATGGACTTCCACGTGTGGGGTAGGGCCAAAGACCTAGTGTATGGGAACGACGGTCGTACAATCCGTACAGTGGAAGAATTACGTGCGCGAATTGTGAGTGCATTTGTCGTGTTGTCCAGTGAACATCAAGTGCTTACTGAAGTGCGGAGACATTGTCTCAATCGCGCTAGACAGTGTGTGCGACAACAAGGGCGTCACGTCCAGCAATTGATGTGATATGTGTAAATAACTAGTAAATTGTGTAAATAAGTGTAAATCTGTTAATGAATTTTGATTATTTTTAACACGCCAAGTTAATGCAAAACGTAAGGTAAGTTGTTAACAGTTTTACATTAAATCAATACTTATAATACTTACTAAAACAAAATAACAAATTGTAAGTATTAACTTGTCAGTCCAAAGCCTGAAAAAGTGTGATGGAAAATTAAAATACGATAGATTAGCGCAAAGGTTAATATCGTTTCTTATAGTCTACATTAATTAGGTATCATAGCTTCGAGTAGCATAGCTAGGGATGGAGATTCGACCACAAGTCAGTGCAGTCCGAGCGATGACGTAATACCGGGTGTAATGACCGTGGGTTTTTTGGGGGTGCAGACCCAGAACAATTGAGTCGGTATACAGTATGCTTTTAAAAATATTATAATTTATGTGTTAGAAAAACTGAAAAAAAAAACTAGCCTGATTATTTGAAAAAAAATACTAGGACCGTATTTCTATCGTATAGATAGACGTTCTGTTTAAATTTTTGTACTTGATAAAAGTTGACCTTATATATATATACAACGTGTAACGTTAAATGCGCAAAACCGAATTGAAGAATTATCTTCAACTCTCCCGTTTTTGTAATCTGCCCCGTTGCCCGTTGGTCTCGTGGTCGCAAGCGCGACTGCTAAGCGTGGAGTCCTGGATTCAATTCCCAGATCGGGCAAAGTGATATTGGGTTTTACCATTAGGAATTTCTTAGTAACAGTCCGAAGTTTGGAAGTTCCTGCGCCTGTCTCTCCGGTAGTGTTGGATTGCGTGCCGTCCCATCGAACTATGAGAGTAAGGGAAGAGAGAGTACACGCAGTTCAATATTAGGCATTCAACAACCTGCCATCGCATTTAGAAATTGATTTATTTTGTACGAGTGCGTTAATAATCAGGAAAATCTTGAATAAGGAATATTTCAATGGGTGAATGTTTGTGCTTTATCGCATACCTACCTACCTATTTTCCATGCCTTTTTGTTTTTCTTTAATGTTATTTTATAGTAATTAAAACAAAGTGTAGCATTAGGTAGGGGAGCAGTGTTGGCCCAGTGGTAAAATGCC
Organism: Eremobia ochroleuca; assembly: GCA_949629135.1. Lineage (NCBI taxonomy): Eukaryota > Metazoa > Arthropoda > Insecta > Lepidoptera > Noctuidae > Eremobia > Eremobia ochroleuca. The sequence continues at coordinate 9,984,997 of OX451392.1, forward strand.
ACAGTGTATTAATAAGCCCATCTTTCGGACATCACATTTTTACTAAAAAATCTGATGGTGATGTAATCATTTACGAGTGCATGATTTCGTATTATCAGTTAACTAGCACGTCTAGTTTACCTTTCATCCGGATATGTAGAAAATAAAATAATTACTCTTAACTAGAGTCGCTTTCACATTAGGACGTTAGCAGTGCGACAGTAGCGAGATAGATCCCTTCACGCTATAAGAAGCGCGGCTGCCGCGCCGCAGTTTATATAATAATAATATTCCACAACTTTCACACAACGCCATCTAGTCCCAAACTAAGCAGAGCTTGTGCTATGATATGAGTACTAGACAACTGATAAACATACATATATATATCTAAATACATAAATATTATAGGTAAGTTACACCCAGACAAAGAACAAATGATCGTGCTCATCACACAAACATATGTCCTGGGTGGGAAACGAACCCTCGACCTCGGCCTGCAAAAGTCCTGCAAAAGTCAGTGTGGTGCAGTACATTTCAAATTGGAATCCTACGGGGAAACATTGTTGCTCCTGCTTTTGATAGTACTCCAGCTCATCGCCGACTGAGCGCACGCAACGGCCTCGATGGACGAGCGCGGCCGCCGCGCTTCTGTTTATAATATGAAATTCTGACTGGGCGACGGTCGCGCGTCTGTCGCGTGACTGTCGTAGGCCTTTGCCCAGGCAAAGACCTCCCCTTTTTCCTCCCAAACCTCCATGCCTTGAGCGATCCCTGGCCATGTTGGCCCTACAAACCTCGTTAGATCGTCACACCACCTCGGCACCCCGTGGTCTACCTCGACGGCAATGTCCTCCTTCAGGCGTCCAGTGAGTGACGATCTCTGCCCATCTCTCCGAGTGCATTCGCGCGACGTGTCCGGCCCAACCCCACTTCAGACGGGCTGTTTTTTCTCCAACACCCGCTACTTGAGTTATGGAGCGCAGCGTGGTGTTTCTGAGTCGGTCTGTGTGCTTGACAACTATTATGCTGCGCTTCGTTGCTCGTTGGCGAATCTTAAGTTATTGTTATTATTTTGGATTCTATTGTCAATTTTTTTTTCAATAATGATTATTAAACATAAGAAATATTTAAAACTTAACGTTCATACTATTTTTTAAGGTTGCGTAGTTACAATAAGAAAAAAGTACGTATACTGTTTTTCTAAATTATAAAGGTTGAGGTTTTCAGATTCCATGGAATTGGAATGAGAAAATTTTGGGCCCGCGCCCTCTCGAGGAGAGGAGGCTTGTGTCCTAGCGGTGGGAACATTATAGGCTTATTATGTTATTTAATCTATGCCTGAGGACTCATGGTGGTTTCTACCACAACCCCATTTGCGAGTATACCTCGCAAATTTTAAATGCCTCGTTGGTCGTGTGGTCGCACGCGGGACGGGCAAAATGTTATTTACTGGTTTATCCATCTGGAATTTTTCAGTAGCAGTCTGGAGGCTGGATTGGCTGGATGGCCATAAGCCCGCCCCCTATTTCATGGGACATAAACATAGCTGGTGAGCTCTACGTACCCTTCGGGGAATACAGATTTGATGTTATATGTTGATTTATAAATTAGAAGATATTTGTACTACCTAAACGTCAAAAACTTATTTTCTACGATGCCATCTGTCCGACCTTCAACATTTCAAGGTTGAACATTTTGAATCGCAATTAATATAGAACGATTAACTTAATAAAAAAACATGAAACAACCTTCCTTGACCTTTTGATAGCAACCATATTTTTTAGGCCCGCTGCCTCAACTAAGTTTTTTTGTCCTTGTGCCGTAATACCAGTGGACAAATTTTACAAATTGTTTGAGCTTTTTAAAAGTTCATTTGTTTCAATCAGAAAGTAAATTGAAATCTAACTATTCATAACCTAAAAACTATAGTAAGATTTTGATAGATTCATAACATTTTTGCAGCAAATAATATATCTATGTCTTCAGGGCAACTTTATTGGTGAATTACCATAAAATCTACCTACGTCATCGCTATGGCTTTAAAAAACCCACAGGATGTTGGGAGCGAATTCTACAAACCTCCTATTTACGATTATTCGGAAATCTTCGACTGCCAAGAAATCTCCTAGAGATCGGTAACAATAGAAAAAGTAATTGTGTCTCCTTAGTGACAGCTGAGCTAGTACGCTGCAATACTAATCATGCCTATCTAAACGGGAGTGTCACGTACGAATTGTCCTACTACTAGGAGACATACGGAGGGTCCTACTACTAGGGGACATACGGAGTGTCCTACTACTAGAGGACATACGGATTGTCCTACTACTAGGGGACATAGGGAGTGTCCTATTACTAGGGGACTTACGGAGTGTCCTACTACTAGGGAAAATCCGTACATGAAAATTTTACCTGTAGATAGATCACTACTAATAGCTCTCCATACCGAATTTCGGCCATGGCACTCAATCTCAACGGAGACTACAGCCGGTCGATTCTGTAAAAATCTCACCGTGAAATCATAAGTGAAGTGAGCCATTAATAGTGTTAATCCCTAGCGAATGACAGCTCACTCCACGCTCACTTCATCCAAGCTTTCACGGTGAGATGGTTACAGAATCGTACGGCTGTTCTTTTCTAAGAAGTTTTGACGAGTCCAATATATTGTATTTGATGTCGAGGGTCTGATGATGGAACCAGGAGGTGGATAGTGAAATTCTTCAGTGGCAACTAGGAAACCCCTCTAGTTTGGGGTCATATGATTCGTTTTGAAGAATCCAACAGATTGCACTTGGTGTTGAGGGTCTGATGATGGAGCCAGTAAGTAAATAGTGGAACGCTTCAGTGGCTACTAGTAATCCGTTCAAGTCATTACTTCGCTGACTTTAGAGTTATTAACGTAATGAAGAAATTACTGGAAAAATTAATAGGGAAAATTAAAAACATGTAGTAAAAAAAAATTCACTCTTTTATCACGCACCTCACTTTTTGAATTAATCATTTGGATATAAAAAAGTGACAAATTGCATAGGTATTTATATTGTAATGAAAACATGTAATTTTAATTATTTTATATTTTAACTTTTGCAGTTATCATCGTTTAACTATTTTTATGAGTGTATCTGTTTTTGTTCCAAAATAAACTATTTTTATTTATTTTTTATTTATTTATATTTTTTAGTGCGTAATAAAAGCGTTTATGTTTTGTATGGATAGTGATTTAGAAATGTCAATGATACGCGCATATAATATCAGAAGGACCCTTTGATCTAGTCATTCATAAATATATTTTAAACAAATGAGATTTCAGACAGCGTTTTTTTTGTTATATTTAAGCATAAATCCATACTGTATCATGGTGTGCATTGACGTACATCTATTGTTTGTTTCATAGACGCAACGTGGAAAGAGCAGCGTTAACTATACAGGTCTGAGAAAGCAAACATTGTATGTAACACCTATTTTAACTTGTTTGGACGTGGCGATAAACAAATCGTTCCAGTAAACGTCCACCATAGAACGTGGGCTTCCCAGATTGCTGAAATGAACGGTCATAACTATTAGGTTGTCTCATAAGTTCTTGCCATATTTTATTTTTGTCGAATTTTCTCGTATTTAAACTAAAGTGAATTCAAGAAAGTTCTAGATCTTTCTAGTAAGGATGAGTATATTTTATGGTGAGGGTATAAATAGGCGCGGACGCAACGCAATAAAGTGAAAATGTATCAGCGTCAACTGCGAGCTATTATGCTATATGAGCATCGACTTAAAGTCTCTTCAACAGAAACGGCTAAAAAGATTAACATTGCATTTGAACAAGGTACTACATGAACGAATGAATTTAAGATGTTTATTAAATAGAAGATACTAATTATACACTTTTAAAGTCGCATAGCAAAATCGATTGTACGCTAACGATAGAGAATAATATTAGGTTGTCTCATAAGTTCTTGCCATATTTTATTTTTCTCGAATTTTCTCGTATTTAAAAAAAATGAATTCAAGAAAGTTCTAGATCTTTCTAGTAAGGATGAGTATCCTTTATGGTGAGGGTATAAATAGGCGCGGACGCAACGCAATAATTAGTCTTTAGTGAAAATGGATCAGCGTCAACTGCGAGCTATTATGCTATATGAGAATCGACTTAAAGTCTCTTCAACAGAAACGGGTAAAAAAGATTAACACTGCATTTGGACCGGGTACTACTAGCGATCGGACTGTTCGTTTCTGGTACAAGCGTTTTGACACGGGTGATATAAGCTGCGAAGATCAACCTCGCCCAGGCCGACCCACCAGCTTTGATGAAGATGCTTTGCGTCACGAACTTGAGCTACATCCAGACTATAGTACGCGCGATTTAGAGAAAGCGCTTGGACAATCCCACACGACTATAGATCGTTATCTCAAATCGATGGGATATTGCAAAATGATGTCACGTTGGACACCTCATGCGTTAGAGGACCATGAGCGGGCCGTTCGTGTGGCCATTTGTCAAAGTTTGTTACTTCGTCCGCACAGACGAGACTTTCTCAAGGACATTATTACATGTGACGAGAGCTGGATACATTATGAAACTAACACGCGTCATGCCTATTGGATTCCTCGCGGGGAAAACCCACCAGCCCAGCCTAAACTTAATGAACACGGTCGTAAGCACAGAACATATATACCCTACAGAGGGAAGAATAACTGCTCCGTACAAATTTTAGGAGGAAATTTTTCCTTACCGACTGGCGCCATCTATATTCCGCCCACGAAAACTAAGGAGTAGAAGCTAGGGCGCGAATTTTGAACTACAGTGCATTTTATAGATACTTTGTATTGCATTTTATGCACAAGTACAGTGCGTTTCTCGATAGTTTCCTACAAGATGGCCAATTTTTGCTCAGCAATAATTGACATCAACAATCACTATCGAGAAACACACTGTACTTGTACATAAAATGCTAAAATTTATCTATACAGAGCAGTCTAGTAAAACAAAGATTAGTACTTGACTTTTTTATTTAGCATGTGAATAATTATAATTTAAATAACAGATTAATTATTATATTACGACTGATTTTGCTGCTGACTGCGAACTCATCGCGAAATTAAACACAAAATCAAACAAGAGTCACTGTCTCAACACCGAGTCTATATCTCACAAATACACACTTAATTTCACCAAAACACAGGAACGCAGGAGCAAGCTCGACTCAACGCTATCAATGTTTGTAGAATTAAATGGAACTAGTCTATTTATTACAAATAAACAAGTACAACATAAAATGGTGCGCAAGCGGCGGCAGACATTTTTCTTGTGACGTCAACGGTCAATGTCATAATCAATAATGACGTGCGGACGTTAGTGTTTCCACACATTATCCTCCATATCATTTTTTTATTATGTAATAATCAATTACATATGTTATATTCCTCAATGAAATATATTTGTGTAGTATCAGAATATTGGCTAAAGGTTTTTTCAAGGGTAATTTATTTTAAAAGTCAAATAATAAACTCATTATTATGGAAAATACGAAATTGTTTTTTTAGTGGCAACATTATATATTCATCTCTTTTACTCTGATGGCGTTGTCTTTTTCTTGTTTTCAAGCCCACCTACATACAGTTCGTAGAACAAAGTTGACAGACCCTGGTCGTAAGATTATGTTGTCTGTTTTCTGGGATTGGCAAGGAATGATTTTCTGGGAACTCCTCAAATCTCATCAGACTATTAACGCCAATCTGTATACGCAGCAGCTTCGCAAACTAACAGAGATGTTAAAAATTAAGCGGCCAAAACGACTTGGAGTCCAACTTTTGCATGACAACGCACGATCTCATTGCTCCAAGTTAACACATAAACAGCTGGAGGAGCTAGGATGGCTGACTGTTCCACATCCACCGTATAGCCCGGATCTTGCGCCTTCAGACTTTCATTTATTTCGAGCTCTTAAATTTCATTTACTAGGAAAAAAAAATCGAAAATTCAGGAAGTATTAAAATTGAACTTGAAAATTTTTTCGAGTCCCAGCCTGCCTCATTTTGGGAGAAGGGTAATCAAATTTTGCCCAGTATATGGCTGACTGTTGTTGATAACGAGGGAGACTATATAATTGATTAAATGTATTTTTTATTAAAAAAAAATATTAATAATAATTTGTCTTTTAACTGGCAATAATTTATGAGACAACCTAATATTATGGTTAAAGGTATTCCTATAATCACTGGGCTTGGTTCAAACAATTGGCTTATTTTCTTGTATGTACCTATTTATTTATTTCTTGGAATTGGATCACCAACAGATGCTACACAATTACATAAACAAATACAAGTGTGCGCTTCCAGTTATAGGAGACTAAAACATTCATTTACTATCTAGGTAGGAACAAAAAGTTTGAGAAGCACGAAAACATTCAATCGTATGTATATGTTTATAACCAACCTATTTATGTATTTGTCTAGTTTTTTATTTTTATCATCGTCGTGTCAACCAAAGCACCCGCCATCGAATCTCTCCACCACCTTTGGTTGACTGGTAGAGAATGCCTAAGGCATTAAGTCCGCCTTTGTACCATTTGTGAGAAAAGTTTAAATAAATAATAAATTAAAATAAATCGAAATAAAATACTGGAAAATCATAAAAAATAATACAGGATCATTTTAAACAAATTAAAAAAATACCATAGACAACCTAAAAATAGCAGACAACCCGGGCAGCCGGGCGCAGGGTCTTAGGGGGCGCAAGCCAATCGCCTACACATACCATGCGTAATCAAACGTTCTCGAAATTGAAATGAATAAAAAACTACTTACGATTAACTACGATTCAAGATAGATTGACAAATTTAGCTATAGTCGAATTGAAAGTTGTTTACAAAAAAGACGATATCATAAAAAATACCGACTCTAAAGCCGGAAAAATGAAATTTGCTGTTTGAAAAATGTATTATTATTTATTTATTTAATACTTCAAGCACATAAATATACAGAGGCAGACTTAATAACAGGCATTTTCTACGAGTCAACCTTTGGGATGTATCTAATTTTGTTGTCGAGTAAGTATAAAATTAAACACAAAAATTAGGGCGCAGGCTGATTTTCGCACCCCGGCGCCCAATATAGTTAAGACGTTCCTGAGTGGACTGCAATAGACTGAGTTGATTGATTGAACCATAGACAACAGAAAAAATAAAAAAGTACTGTGCCTTAAATATTAGACACTGTACTTTTAACATGTGCGATCCATCGCCGCCTGATCGATGTCCACCGTGCACAGGATGGATGGAAAGCAGCACATGAAGTAATTTTTTGCTCCGTTGGTGTAATTGCTGAATGGCGTTCCAGTGTGAAGATAAATAAATAAATAACACAACACAGAAAATTACTAAACATTCAAAGTAATAATCAAGATTGTTAATCTTGATTGAAATATGATAGCGATCAATGAGATCATTTTTTTTTTAATGTTAAATCCTTATTCATTTGGACTACCTACATAACTACTGCTAACTTAGTCTTGAGATAATTAAGTTGGTACTAACAAAATATGGACATTACTTAGTCTGAAATAAACAAATTTTATTTTTTATTTGTATTGTTACAATAGTTGAGTAAGTAATAAAAAGTAAGAAAGATAAGCAGGCCTATTAAATTTCACCCGTACCAGTCTACAATACATCTTCATTACTTTAGCTAGCTTTAGAATGAGATAGCTCATTCTTCGTTACCTTGACTTCAATTGAAAATTTTACACAATCCATTTTACAAAACACCCCCTCTGACGTCACAGAAAGTAATGTAGCAGTGACGTAATAACATTTATCGATTATCAACACCCTTTTAACACCTCAAAAAATAGTAATACAGTTTTCAACACTTACGAATCTTAAACTGCCGGTCGATTCTGGAAAAAATCCCACCGTGATAACTAAGGTGAAGTGAGCTTAGAGTGAGCTGTGAGTCATGCTGATGCTAGGGATTGACACCATTGACGACTCACTCCACGCTCACTTTACCCCAGTTTTCACGGTGAGATGGTTACAGAATCGCACGGCAGGAGTTGAACTGTAAATAATGATTTTAACTGTTTACTCATAGATGTGTGTAGAAATAGTATAAGTGGTTTGGTCAATAAATAAATGGGTTTGGTTATTTCCATCACGTATATAGTTTAGTAGAAATGTAGAATAGGTATGTGGTCGAGTTTTATTAGGGCCTCGAGTTATTGTCCAATGTTAGTTTATGATACTCTTATCTTCCGTTTTGTGGTATGTCTTGTACTAATTTGTTATTATGAGTCAATGGATTATTGTAATATGTTATAATATGTCTCATAGGCTTTTAGATTAAGCAAGTAGTGTTCAATTTAGGGCAGATTTTTCAATAGCCAGATAATTTTTAAATGAGGAACAAATATGATAGCTTGACATATTTTCTATACAAAATCTGTAAAACAGCAAAACTCCATAGGTATGAGATATCGGAATACCAATTCTCTTAATTAAAAACTAAAGTTCAGTGCATCTTTTTCTTTCTATTTCATCAAGATAAGGACAGAAGATTATTATATTAGTTTAGTCCTGTCAAATTAGTCAGCGCCTGACGTAAATTGGCGTATTTTTAGTAGTCAATTTGACAGGACTAATCTAATATTTATCTTCTGTCCTTTTCTTAATGAAACATAAAGAAAAAGATGCACTGAATTTGAATTTAGTTGAGTTCGTTAACAAGGGAATCGGCACCAATGTCAGAAACTTGTCAAAAAATGTAGGGAAATCAGAGGTATTTTTGACAGATTTAGACTGAGACCAGACTGCTAAAGTTTTTAAAATCACGAAAAATGCCACTCAGACTAATTAAAAATCAGTCCTTAAAGGGCTAGTAGGTATTTTAGGAAAATGCAGGTATTTTAGAATAACTTAAGAAACATGGATGGCTTAACAAAAATAACTGTGTAGTAGCATAGTAAGTTTTTAGCACGAGTTATTAGCATATGAACAATATTTACTTCAAGCTTTTCTTATGCGAAACGTCAGAAATGACTAATTGACTAAATCGAGGAATTCGATTCAGATTCAGTTATTGGAAATGCCAAACCACTTAATTTCTTAACGCCTACAACGGAAACACAATTAAACCATTCGCACTGGTTATTTTTTTTTGTTTTTCAGGATTTTTTTTTTAGCGTCGTCTATGGAAAGGCAAATCGAATAATTATCAATAATTTTAAAACGATCTGATAAAAAGTTGGTATAGCTAACGTTAGCTATATGTAGTTGGTATACCTACTACATATAGCTATATTTTTTAATCAGCTCGTTTTTTACCTCATTTTATAGAAAAAAAAAATGGCCGCTGCTCATATTTCAAATCTTAAAAAAACAGGAAACGCTCGTTACTTGATTGTGGGTGGTTCGATTTTTAATTGGAATACGTAATAAAATGGTTCGTTAAGTAAATTTCCTTTGAGGAAATAACAGGAAACGCAAGCCAGTGGGCGTCTGTAGGACATTTCGGCTCTAATTAAGTTGCAAGGGAAAATACAGAAGTAATGTAGTGCTTACTCTGATAAACTTTATTCCCGTTGAGCTATTGAATGAATGGGTACGTAGTACATAGTATATACTATGTAGTAATATTAAGTAACTTACAAATACTCGTAACTTTAAGTAAGAGAGTAGGTACCACTCTAAAGAGAACCTCTAGTTTGGACAAATTCGTTACATACAAAGCTCTCAAATGATCTAAATGCATGGCATTTTTTTATGTATGGCTTCTCGGAGTTCAACCTAGGAGGTTGGGACTTGCCTGTGGATGTTTCCATAAATTTAAGCCTCCAGCCAGTGCTAAATAACTAAGCGGCTACACGCTAAGGGCACCTCCTGTGGGGTACGGGCGGCTTATGGCGTTGCTGGGAGAGGGCAGCAAGGGATATGCTGGATCTGAATTGTTTAGGGACAAGTTTGAAGCTACATGATCAGCAGCGTGGGCTTTTTACCCTGGTGAGGTTTGAAGAGCCTTAAAAATGAAAAAGCTGGCCACAGCCAATGGGTTTACCACCTGTGATTTCCAATTTAGTAAGCTTGTCGCTCACCCATGCCTGTGCGACGCGACCAGTTATTTAGCTACGTATGGACTTCCAATCATTTCAATGTAAGTACTAAGGAATGAATTTATTCTCCAATTCCATTTTCAACTACTATTTTATTTTCCTTGTCACAGTGGAAAGCGAAGAAAATTCTAATGCACTGTTTGCAGGACAGCCAGTAAGTGCGGGGCTAATGAAGTAGGTACAATCACGCGACACAGACGGCTGATTGACGTAATAGCACCAACGCACCCCGCGCCCGCGCCCCGCACTCCGCGTCCCTACTGCCTGCCACCCCACAATAAACCAAATTAATGTTTGTCCCCGATAAGCATGTGTAGGTTCGACACCGCACACTATCAAGCTTATCGCAAAATCTTAGTTGTGCATTTATATTTTGCCGTCATAATAATAGCCCAAATGTTTTACTGAATGCTCTTGGAGTTAGGAAGTCGAATAGGTACATAGTAATCTAAAAGCAGATTTTGTAGCTTTTCAGCAGGCTTCATGCGACATCTAGTCAGCATTATGTACAGACGCCAGCACATCAAGCTACTACAATCTCTTAAATTTCTATAATAGATTTTCAACTTTATCTTTAAAACACAAGGTTCAAGGTTGATTGGAAAAAATTGACAGTTTCGGGTAGCTTGATGTGCTGGCATCTGTACATACGAAACGCCTACGAGACGTCTACAAGACGCATACGCACGTCTACGAAACGTCGATATGACGTCTAGCTGTACATATATCCGACAAAGCCTATTCTAGAGATTCAAATATTTGCTTTAAAATAAATAGAAAAAAAAATGTTAGATTATAACCTCACCGTAATTTATTCTGTAGTAGTTTGATTTTTGTGCGTATCATTTTCACCCTTTGAAAATCACATAGATTCCACACAACCTCGGCCGTGCTCTCTGTGGCACAGCGTAATTGCGTTATGATCTTCACCCACCCACAAACTAGTGACCTCTAATTGTATATGACTATTGATAGGTACATATGTATAGGTAATACACCTATTAAAGGCGCTTACCAAACGTAGGACACCGTTAAACTCTCGGTCTTTTGTCGACAAAAACTCAAACACAAATACTTAATTCAAACACTCAATTTTTTCCTGGCTTGTCAGCCCGAAAAAAATGAGTGTTGAGTGTGTGTGAATGTTCTAAGAAAATACTTATTCAAAAAGATTTCATAAAAATAAAATAGTATCATGAAATTTTTGTCGCATAATTCTCAAAAATTTGAGCGTTAACTATCATATCTAATAAAGAGAATTCAATCAACTAAAAAAATACTTAAAAATTATTTGAGTGAGTCGTGCATTAATTTACTGTAACATTTCTCTCATTTGAGTGGTCATTCGATTCAACTAGCATCAAACGCATCGTTGTTTTGAAACTTATTTGTTGCCGCGATTCGCTATTGTCAACTATTATATTATTACCTAAAAATTTACTTCTTACCACGCCTTAACTAACTCACACTACCTACCGAATATTTGCCTTATCTCGGGACATTTTGTTTGCACCAGACAAATTGGGTTTTCTAAATGAACTGTTATAATGCGTTGTATTCCTCAGTAGGTAAACAACGCATTATAAAGCTGCGTCTACGCTAAAGGAGCCGAGCCCGAGCGGAGCACGAGCCGAGCACAAATTCGTGTAGTGTGGACCGACTTACGGGCCTCTAACGAGCGCGCTTCGAGCATTTGGTTCGTGCTCGACTGTGCTCCGCCAATTGTCGGTTTTTTGACGAACACAAAGGGTTTTGCAACGCGCTCGCAGTGCGCTCGTGGACGTGTTTAGTGACAGACGGCTAATCGCTCGAGCCGAGTATCATGGAAACGTGACCAGAAGATTATTTTAGACTGGTCAATGATTCACCACTTGCCAAAAAACGCAACGTCACCGCCAACCTTTGTTGAGGGTATAGCCATTTGAAATCTGGTATTTTGTTTTGTAATGTGCAGTCCAATTAAACGTAGTAAATTCTCAAAGTTTGTTGATGTCATTCGAACAAAATTCTTAAATTGGCCAGTTGCTTCTTGACCTTTCAAAGTAGTTAAAAAAATCGAAATTTTGTTGACTGGATCTGCCTTTATTTAAATTTGTAGACCCCCATCGTCTTGGCCTTTTAGCTTTTTTTCGGCTATAATAATCGCCGCAGCAGCAGCTGCGGCTGCTGCAATAGCAAACTCGTCCATATTCGCTACGAGCAGCGAGCACACTGTGGAAAACTACGTTCGAGGACAGTGATCGTTGTAGGTTCGTTGTACGTCCACACTTGACACTACGAACACGATGCTCAGCTCGTGCTCCGCTTGTGCTTGGCTCGTCTAGCGTAGGCGCAGCTTAACAGCCACCAAGTCAAATTAAGTCAGTCATTTGTTGTCTTTATGGAGCAGTCTCCATAAAGACAACAAATGACCGACTTAATTTGACGTGGTTGTGTAATTGTTGAATATTAACGTCACCGTAAACAGCACTTACGTATGATTACCGTACGCGTGTATGCAAATACTCTATGATCTAGTATCCATCCAATTTATCGTAATTATTTTACTGCGTCAGCAATGGGTTTACGTACGGTTATTAAATAACTACTTATATCATATACACGCGGTTTATAGTTAGTAAATAATACACCTTAGAATGCTTTACTTGTCCAACAACATAATTATAGTGTATGTGTGATCAACAAAATAGATTTAACTAATTAATAAAAATGGACCAAGCTGGCTGAGTAGTGTAACTATAGATAAGCTGGACTTCAAGGAACAAACTGTTTGGTTAAACATAAGATACTATGATCGGATGTTAGTACTCATTTCAAATTTAATAATGTTATGCAATATTAACTTTTGGCAAAACAGACATGGCCATCTGAATGTATTCAAGAGTTCTTGTTGAAAAATACAAGGTTAACATCGTGTACTGTTACGTTCAATTAATATTATAATATTTGTACATTTGGGTGACGTGTGGATTTAACTGAAAAACGCTAACGGCAAGTTTCCAGGCGGCATTTGAGTTAGCACGCGACAGGTCAAGGTTACGGTTTAGCTAAGGGCTGTAGCAGATATGCTGTAAGCCTCGGATACACTAGGGAACATTTTGCCCCGCAACATGACGCGCAATACTCAATCTACGTGTCGCTGCAACGTTGCAGTGTCCCGCAACATGACGCGCAATAATCAATCTACGTGTCGCTGCATCGTTGCAAAGTGTCCCACTTTGCAACAAGTTCCGCAACATTTTACGTGACGCGGGGCATGTTGCTTGCTCCTGCTCCGAGAGCGAGTGCACGCCGTGACATTCTCTCGGGACATTCTCATAGTTCTCGAGCGCCATGTTCCGCAATATGTCGCTCCATTTGTCCCCTAGTGTATTCGAGGCTTTATAGTCTCAGCAATCGGCAATTTCGCCGTTTTTCCGAAGCAATACATTGTACAGTGACTGAACGCTAAACTACACACACATTGACTCATTTTTGTAAAGCATCTGCTTTTTTTTTCTCCACTCAAATAGAGATGCTAAAATGCCATTTTTTTATTGCAACGGAACGTCGAGTCGGCAAAACGCGAAACAACTTGGTGAAGTCTTAAAATCGCCAGACGCTGATGATTATAGTAGCACGTCTGCGAAGGCCCTAAGCTAACAGCGACCGTCGCGACCGACCCAACCGAACGACCGACGACCGGCGCAGAGGTCCCCCCGCACACCGCAATTGTCATTTAGACCAATTTGTGGAATGAATGTCCGATGGTGCCACCATTGTACATATATGATTTAATTAGTGTGATGTTTCGTAAGTAATATTTTCACGTAAAATTTAACGTTCTACGAAACAGAGCCACGGCGCACAGCGTAGTGTTTAAATATTTTGAAACGTAGCAAATATTCCTAATTGAATATTGTAGTAATTGAAGGCTTAAAACAAAACTGAAGGACAATTCTCGTAATTTAAAACGTTCAAAATCTATTCGCAGTCTCATCTCGTCGACTAACAAATGTCAAAAGATTGTCAAAATGTAGGGAAATTAGAGGTATTTTTGACAGATTGAGACCGAGTTCAAACTGTGAACGTTCTTAAAATTACGAGAATTGCCCCTGTGATGTCGGGTTTTGTTTAAAACATTTTTTTGGCGCGACATTGTTAGGGCCCTTTCCCACGGCAAAATTTCGTGTTTTGCAGGTGCGGTTTTTTTGCAGGATCCCGTTTAGTAGTGTACGCAATTTGCAATAACCGGAAAACAGGATGCTTGTGTGAATATGTATTTATATTTAAACACGTACACTACTAAACGGGATCCTGCAAAAAACCATACCTGCAAAAAACGGGATCTTGCCGTGGGAAAGAGCCCTTACCAGCGCGGATAGAACCTGAATGAAGCTGGTGCAGGAACGTGGGGCCACATTGACATATAGGAAAAGTGAGGCCCAGAAATGGGTGAAGTCGGGCTGTGATTTATGTTGGCGTGATGTCCCAGATTGTATTGTAAACAAATTTTCAAACAAGAACAACTGTAAGCACAGATGTTAGCCCTAATCAATGAGATTATCAATTATATTTATTGTCATTGCTTCCGATAGCAATTAATTTTATTGGTCCCAATGGAAGAATTACTTAAAAGCGTCGTGTTATTCCATACGTGCCCTAACCCAATCTAATAATGGAATAAGAATGTGTATAATACAGTTTTATATCGATAGGTACATTATCGAGCTCAGTGGTTTGCAATGTCGGGTACAGTATGTTATTGCTACTGATGATGATGGCGATTGTAAAAAAGTTCATATTTTTAAGAGCAGTGGTTTCCTAGTGGTAGCAGCCTGTACTTACGAGTTGTAGGTCGTAGGTTCGGACCCAGACAGGCGCTTTACTTTGTGTTAATTATTTCATCACCATTGCTCTCAAAACGGTGAAGAAACCGGCACGCCCTAGAACCAAACTTTTTAAGGGTGCATTTCCACAGAAGCGGAGCTGGGCGGAGCGGAGCGGAGACGTGTAGAATCGTCCAATCACAGACGAGACGAGTGACGCGATGAGGATTTCAACCATTGTGATTAGTCGATTCCTGCACGTCTCTGCTCCGCTTCGCCCAGCTCCGCTTCTGTGGAAACGTACACTAAGACATGCGATGTCTACCAACCCGCACTGGGCCCGCGTGGTGGATTACGGACCACTCCCTCTCACAGAGAGGAGCCCTTTGTGTGAAAATCTGTAAGTCAGCTGTGGAAAAATTTTGTATGTCATATTTTATTCCAGTACAAAAATTGGGAAAAGTACTTTCTATTCTATACGAAGGAAGAGTGCAATAACCATGTAACGAGCGTACACTAAAATAATTACAAATCCCAACGATTTTATCAGTCGTCGCTATCGGTGCGTAAACACAAATGAGGAGATAGCAGCATTTTGCGAGATGTCATATCATGTGGACTACACAAAGTATATTTATTTCTGATTGCACTATCAGACAACGATAACTGAACAACTACATCTATATTATACCCTTTTAGGTACTACAATTTTGTATAGTTTTTTTTTTGTATTGCATTCGGTTCACAGATAGGCAGTCGTTTTGCCTAAACGATGACAGCTGGTTAGTTGATCGGACACGTGCATTGGAGTAACCTATTTCCGCTGATTGGCTTCTACAAATTGCGTGGGGAGATAGTAGCTGATATACCGTTGTTATCATTATAAGAAGATATCTTATTATGGTTTGGAAAAAAAAGACAGTAGCACCTACCTGAATTAAATTAGGATAGTGGTAAGAGAATAGTGATGATTTTCTAATTATGCTTTGGATCCCGAAGAAGGAAGGGCCCGTGACTAAATAATAACAGCCGCACAGGTCGATCGATCAGGTTAAGCTACGCTTGCCGCGGTTGGTCTGCGGATGGGTGACCATCTTTACATACCGAGACCCCTCCGTGCCTCGGAAAGCACGTTAAGCCGTTGGTCCCGGCTGTCATTCGTAGATCTTTGACAGTCGTTACGGGTTGTCAGAAGCCCAAGTCTGACAACCAGTCTTACCTAGGAGTATCGTATTACCCAGTAACTGGGTTGTGGAGGTCAGATGGGCAGCCCTTATAATCTTCTCAAAGAGATTGAGCGTTATCCTCATGTAATAATAAATCTTGATGTATGCATGTTGAAATAAGAAGTTTGAATTTTTTTTTTTTTGTCACTCCATGTAAAATACTGGTATTCAGCTGCATCCGGTTAGACTGGAAGCCGACCCCAACATAGTTGGGAAAAGGCTAGGCAGATGATGATCCCGAAGAAGGGAGCTTTACTCAAACAGAGCCATTTAATTTACTATTATACAGCATGATTTTTTTCCGGCTTCAATTTTTTATAGGGTGTTCTACCCATGAATATGAACAACTTTCAGTATGGGATCAACTCCGAGATCACGAAATAAAAATCAGCGGTTTCACAAATTTTGGTCAAGTAGGTATTAAACTTTTGTATTAAACAGCTGATTTTTTTTCGTGATTTCAGAGTTGGTCCCATAGTGAACGTTTTTCATATTTCTGAGTAGAATCTGGTGTAAAAATTTGGAGGCTGTAAAAAATCATCCTGTATAAAACTTTTTATACGTGTAGCGTAGCGAACATATAATTAAATGAACTGTAATTCCACCAAGATTTCGATTGAACATTCAAAATTACACAAGTTTATGTTGCTTACAATCAAGCAATAAGTCTAAGTGTTTGTGTCATGTAGGCTATACTAGACTTTATCCTTGATATTTTATTAGTTTTCTAGCTAATTTTCGTTTGGTGACCTCTAAAAGCAGGTTTTACTATGTGACACTGGCGTGGCTAGTGTTTGTGCGTGCCGGAGCACTTCGTCGTAAATTAAGGTGGAGTACTGCAAATAATCTCACACATTGGATTGAATCGCAAATAATTTGTATTCGTGTACTCGCAAGGAATACAAAAAACCTTATCCACATTGATTTGATTGAAAAAAAATCTTTTAATCGTTAAGTGTTTTTAAAGAGTAGCAGCTGTACAGTGAGGGCACATTGATTGATAGTTTATTTGTGTTAACTACGCATTAATAAAAATAAATAATAATATTATATTATAATTGGTCAGCCAGGAGACACAGTCCTTCCATAGATTAAGGTAACCAATCCACTATAGCCACCCAAACCCATAGCTCAATATACCTATTTTATTTCCATGTTCTGAAAAAATCCTGCACCAACCGGGGGTTGTTCTTGGGTGCACTTGGATAGTGCACACAGGGATAATCGTCTATTGTTGCCTCCTCATCATTTAAAATTGTCTAAGGGGCCTCTGCGAGTTGGCTTCGGCCCCTGGTACGCATTCCAAAGGTCCGAGACCCAAGCGTCTCGAGATACGTCAAAGATAAAAAAAAAAATGATCCATTTATTTCAAGCGACGCAGGCCTATAGATAAATACCTTAACCTACATACATATTATCTGCAAGTCGAGCAAAAAAGCGACACCGTACCATCCTTTTCTCGAAACAGTTCAGGCCATTTTCGACCCCCCTATAACTTCGTTGTGGTTAAAACTAGAAGCCGGAATTTCTCACAACTTTTTACGGTACAAGAAATGAGTTGCAAGAATTGGTTTTTTTTACAAGTAATGTTTTCGACAGCATTTTAATTATAAAAACCAACTATTGTGCACGAACTGATGACTGTATCGGCGTCGTGGTACGCTGCGTGGTGTCGCGTAACCTTCCACGAAAACGTCGGTACGCCACACCTTTCGGCCAAAACTCTTCCTTTATGAAGGTTTCACAAACGATTTGAAGTTTATGTTGTGGCGCGATTCCAATTTCTCTACTCTCAAGACCATTGGTCTTGATTTTGATGTATTCCACGATGTCTTCAGCCACCGTATAGTGACGCAGACGGCATACTTACACGTGCGTCGACGGTGTTGCAGGACGCAGCAACATATTTGCACCCGCCAGTGCAGTACCACATCGATTACGGCAAGTGGGCATTCTACGCTTCGACTCCACCGTCACGAAGCCCTCCTTGTCTGATTAGGTAGGTACGTAGAAGCTTTATTATTGGTATAATTTTCCTGGTAAGACCTGTTCTTCTGAACAGCACAACCAACTATAATTGACAATTATTACCGCAAAGAATTTCAAACACAATGTTTATAATATATCTTCACATACGTAGGTATATTCCTATCCTACATAATAACTGATAACGTCATTTCCAATAAATGGTGATTGAGGACTAATGATAAATTATATTCAATGAATCGTGTAATCTGCATTCGCGATTTATATGTCAAAAATGTAAACAAATATGAGTTTTTGAAAAAATAACTTTAGTTCCTAAACAGTACAGTTCAGTTTACACTACAACTTCAAACATTTTTATAGCTTTTTAAATAGTTCTACCTCTGAAATAAACTTAAAATAAAGTTGATATTTGTTTAACTTGAAATAACATCAATTTGAAACATAAATTTGAATAGACTTTAGATATATGCATCCGTATCAAAACAAGATATCTATTCTTGCAGTTTTAAGTAATCAATATATTATCAGGTGAAGTGTGACAAAACGTTCAAAAGTGGGAGAATATAAGAGCCGCACGTGCATGTATTAAATCTATTTATTATTAAATTGTGTTATTTATGTAACTAATGACATCGTAAAAGGCCTAATAGGAGGAAAGTAATTAAGAAAAAACAATACGAGCTCGTGATCTCATTACATTTTAAAACAGACAATCCGAGGAATTTCAATCATTTACCTACTCAGTTTATTTAGTTCATTGGAAAAAATAATATTTAGCTGTACAAGAGGAAAACACCTTTTAATACCTACACACATAAATATTCATAATATGGTAATGTTAGAAATAATTCTTACATAGGTACTCATTTTCGTGTAGGTCGTGTCAATTCCAAAATCGAATTTAGCCCAGGAAAATATGGTACCTAAATAAAAACCAAATCTGTGAAGAAATCTGAGTCATGACGCGCGATTATCTTATTAACATTAATTTGTGAAAACTCGATTAAGTACGTAAATTAACGTAAAACTAATCCTTTTCGAGATTTTTGCTATTAATTGAAAAAAATAAGTTCTCAAAAATCCTTTTTTTTTCGCACCTGTTATCACAATGGACTTTTCACACAGCATTTTCAATAAATAAATAAAGATAATTCCGGTTCTTCTCTAGGATTTTTTTCACAGAGTAAATCTTGGCTATGACGTTTCAATTAACCAACATACAAGGAGGATTTCTGAAAAATAATTAAGAATTTTGACGTCATCGTTTTAATTTATAAAACAAGAGAATTTTCCACGTCACTGTTCTGGTAAGTTCCGACGTCATGACTGTTCCATTTACTCATTAGTGAGACCGGATCAACTGTGACTCATTTGTCGTAACTTTCACTTAATATAAGAAATAATCAGTAGATTGTGGCGGCTACAAAAAATACTGTACCAAGGTTTAAAACCTTACTATTTTAATATCATGAATGTATACCATTCATGATGTTAATTATTAATATACAAATTAACTTCGGCTTGTTTAGATACATAGATAAGTCAATATTGAAAATAAAAAACACAACAAATACAAAAGCGTAAGTCAAAAACGGTACGGAAAAATAAGTAAAAAAATATCTTGAATCAGGGGCCGTATTATGACGTGTACGACCATTATTTCAGTGTAAGAGAGAGACTAAGATATAGAAGGCAACGGCTTTCTATAGCTTCGTCTCTCTCTTACACTGGAAAAATGGAATCATTATTCCATTTTGAAAAAGTGATGATGTTCGATTACACCATCTCTTTTTAGAAATGCATTAAAACTTCATAATCCGGTGCTAGTACCTAATTTGTACCTTAGACGCCAATTGATCGTCCTGAAACATTTCTTTTTCAAGGAAGGTAAGTATTAACTTATCTTACGTAAAAACAAATGTAATTTATTTCTTTATCGTATAGGTAGTGCATTTATCTAAATATATAATAAATAATTAATGTTATTTAGATAAATTACATTAATTATTTATTATCAAAATATATATATGAACTTACTTTAAATACTGGTGCGAAGGCAGGGCCCCATAAGCTTAGGAACAATATATTGGTTGCTACCGTCATCATAGCCACTAGCCGGCATAACAATGACTCTTATTGTTACTCTGTAAAGTAATGATTCAATTTTCTGTTTGGAACGTCAGTAGCAACACTTGAACAACAAAAACCGCTCTCGCTGCTATAGGTACAATAAAGACGTTATCCCTAACGAGCAGTTTGGTTTCCGAACTAAACACTCGTGCATCCAACAGGTCCACCGAATCGTAGATCACATTAGCGGCAGCGTTGGCTTCCAGTGCGCTGCGACGACGAGCGTATTGTTCTACATAGCGAAAGCATTCGACAAAGTCTGGCAAAATGGCTTATTATATAAGCTCTACTTACTAAGAGTACCAGACCATGTCATGCTCATCTTACGAGACTCTCTGTCGGATCGCACTTTCCGCTACCGCATCGAGGGTGCACTCTTCTCCCCTCACCCTACCCATGCCGGAGTCCCACAGGGATGCGTGTTATCTCCCCTTATGTTCATCCGGTTCACCAGCGACATTCCCAGTAGTAAAAAGGCTCAGTTGGCTCTATTCGCTATGTAGAGATATACGCTGTCAGGACTCTATTGCTAGTAGGTACTCTCCAGATCTCCGCAAGCGTCTTAGGCGCTTGTTTCCGGAAATGGAGAATCAAGGTCAACCCCGATAAGAGTGCATCGACTCTCCTCCATATATGGCAAGCCGATCCCTTGCGAACCCTTGGGAGAAGCAAGCTAAATACTTAGGTGTTATCCTCGACCACAATCTTACTTTCAGAGAGCACATAAAGACGGCTCGTTCGCGCGCCTGTTTCGCTCTCAGTAGGCTCCACTTCATACTGACCGCCCGCAGCAAATTGCCACTCAAGTGCAAATTGCGCCTCTACACCGCCGTCATCCGTCCCATCATGACTTATGCTTGCATCGTCTTCGAACACTCTAAGCCATCACCATAGAATACATACCCTCCAGAACCGTTTCCTCAGAAAGGTCAGGGAAGTCCCCTTCTATGTCCACAATGAGAGTCTACACTTAGATCTCAGAATGCCCACCGTCCAGCAGTTCATGAAACGCCTTTCCAAGCGTTTCTTTGATACTGCTCCAAAGCACCCCAATTCCCTGATTGCGGCGGCCGCCCGATACACTCCTGCATAAGTAGGATTCACCGACCGAGGCATACCCTTACCAACCCCGACGACGCCACGACTCTCCTATAGAAGAGTAGTAATGCCACCAGTACTCTCAGAAAGTACAACTCCCGACAGCCGTCCTTCCGTCCTCGCCGTTGAGGCCCGTCGCGACGCCCCATACAATGTCCGCCTCGACCGTTGCTCGAGTCAGCTCACGCCGCTGAGCCTGTAGTTTTGAATTCGTCTCTAAATAATTTCGACCCAGCCTGTCCCTTGCTGTCCTCTCCCAGCCACGCCCTAAGCCGAGGTCCGTACCCTACAGGGGGTGCCCTAGCGTGTAGTCACTTAGTCTTTAAATTTTTTAAGCCCTAGCTGGAGGCCTTAATTTATTGAGGCATCCACAGGTAAGTCCCGTTAAGCAGCCGACAACTTCATAGGTTGAACTGCGAGATGCCATTTATGTAAAAAAAAAAAATACACATGGGTGTGCGATTGACTGTACGAGAATATCGTCGTCCACGTGCGTAGTTTGGGAAGGGCATTCTATCAAATGGGAAGGGAGCGTGACAGTATGTCTACCTCGTCTAGACAATATTTTCAGTCTGCATGTTTACAGTTTATGCATTTAATAGTATTTACGTGAACATACGGACTCTGAGCACCTGTGTTGTGTCTATAATTCACACACCACAGGGTTTCACAGTCTCTCGGGATCTCGTAAATTAATTAGGTTGCAACAACACTTTAACAAATTAAAAAATATTTTCCCGTTGTTGCTTATAGACATGGCTGTAGATTGTTTAGTTATTTTGTTAATTATCCTGCTTTTCAACCCGTTGTTAGTTTGTAATCTTTGAACTGTTTTTAAGTTTATTTTTAACTGTAGTGATGTGTATTGGTTTGGGATAGCAAGATATTGAAACAAACCAATTTTGCCTGTAATTATTTAATTACGTGATTTAGGTAAATTAGGATAAGGATAGTCTTCGCCAGTCTTTCCCAATTAAACACTTACTGACTGCCTTTCATAATCTTACTATTATTTTTAAAATTATTCCGTGGAAGCACTTCGTCATTGCATTATTTACGCATATTTTTTTGACATGCCTATTATTGCTTGAGCTATTAAATGAAAGGGCTATGAATAATTAATATTGTTACGACACAGTTTTAACCGACTATAGGGGTGAATCGCTCGGAAGTTTACGGCCCTGTGTATTTAAATTTCAAATTTTGTTGAGTGTCTATGAATAAAGTGCTATATTGTCATGAAATTGCATTGCGAGTACTTCGAACGAAACTACTTTACATATTATTTTAACAAAAACGTTTTGTCAATGTTGATTAAAAGTACCTACTTTTAATCAACATTCATTGTTAAAGTTACTTCACATACTTATTTTCATGTAAGTAGTGTATATATTTCTAGTTAGGTAAGCGATTGCGTTGAATAGTCAAATTAAAAATAATTCAACGATGGATTTACATATACGGTAAGTACCTATGCAAGTTGTTTATGATAATGTACGCTACATATTGATCTAAAAAGGAAAAATATTGTGTGTGCGGCATTGATGTATTAATACATTAATGGTGTGCGGACTATATTCAGCCGGCTTTAGTTACAATCTACTAAAGGAAATAGTTATTACCATGCTAGAAGGTGGCGTTTTAGCAAACAGCTACTTTGTGACAGGTACTGTCGGGATGTACACCAAACATGCTAACTTCTACAAACAGTTTGGTTATTAACACAGCCAGTTGATCATTTACAAACAAAAATATAAACGATCGTTTCTTTATTGCTTAAGACGTTGTCATTTTTCATAAAGAATTCCAGAAACTAGCTTTTAAGTATTATATTTGAGGCATGTTTTGTACGTAAACTATACTCCGAATTCTTAATCATTTGTGATGGTATTCTATGGTGTACTTTTTAGTGCGGAGACGCTACACACTGGCTATGTGGGTCTCCTTCGCTCATGGTGTATTTTATCTTTTCGTCGGTGCGAGGTCGAGCGAGCACGCGAGCGCGCTAGCTACGCGCCTTATTTTATATGACATTCCGTCGGAGTGGATGCCGCGAAACGGCCGCGTCATACACCGCACTTTGTAACGTTTCACGTAAAATATAGTTTGTTAACTTTCGTTTTAACCTACCCGTGCCTCCGATGCACTGCCATCGTCTACGAAGAAAGTTTGCATAACAACAGTGATCACTTAGTTTCACCATGTGATAAAGATGGAATATATCCATTTCTGTACACAATTACAACGCGTACTTATGCTATGAATCTAAATGACTCAGTGTTTTTAAAAAATTAAAGTGTTTGCAGCTATAGTGTTCTAGACTTAATCAGTGGAATGTGCGCTCTTAGTTCTGTTCAAACCAGATACGAGAGCATAAAAATAGAACAATTCTAATATCCTTGCTGTGGATCAGACAGTTCTCTATTATGGGAGAAACTGATTGCGTCTGTTTGTTATAAGTTACAGTGTATTGAATCGTGAGCAATATGACGAACAGCTGGGGACGTCGTCGCCGGTACACTGCCGTGCTCATAATATACATGATCTCGAGCATGAATGCAGAGTATTGTCCAGATCCAGGTTAGATCATTTTTATCTTTTGACACTAAGTGGATCTTCTTTCCGACACAGCTGTTAATGGCGATGAATGATTAACTTCCAGGCTATGTCAAATATGCACAATTAACAGTGGCCAGTCACGTTTACAACTTATTGAGTTAATTCATTTCATACTTAATCGAACTGGAGATTGTAACGCATGATATTCTACGAATGAAGAAATATCTTTTAATTCACAAACATAAAACTCTTTTGCACTGTTTCCTTATCTCAGTGATCAGAGCCTGCTACAACTTGTGGATTCCAAAGTGGTTAGTGGTCTTCTACTAATTACCTTCTAATGTGATTTTTATCTCGAAGTTTTGTTTAGTAAAATCACAAAACTGTAGGTACACATATTTTGAAATTTCATTTAAATTCCTTACAATTGGGTTCTTATTGTTTTTAATAAATACATTGATTTCAAGCATCGTAGGTAATTACTAAATAAAAATGAATGAAAACAAAGGAATAATATTTTATTGTGAACTACAAGTTGAAGCAGGCGCTACGAGGTATCAACCTCACTGACATCAGGTACTAAAATATAAAAGGCTAATGAATGTACGAATATTCTAACAGCATTGTGTCTTTTTGACTTTGTCACTTTTCCGCGTACCTAATACTGGCATTTTGAATTTGTTTAATTATGGTCACTAATTTGTAATTTAAGCTTGCTACTGACTTAGAATAGCTCCAACTGAAGATTGCTGGATGTATATACTCGTAGAAGATAGCTTTGCAAGGGTATGTATAAAAATAAGGGATAACGTATGACGCTTCATGGATGCCAGATGGATACCGGCAGTGCTAACAAAATGCGCACCGTTATTAAACCAGATGTTATTAATATTATACAAGTCACTAATACTGAAACCATACACCAGAGGCTATATAAATCAGATCCTTTTAATGGCTTAACAAAAGCTTCAGTACTGCAGAATTGAAAAGGTTACTTTGCTTAAAATCACTTAGTACCTAACGTGCTTAAAAAACGTTTGGTTCAGGGCTAAATTCGACCGTTAAAAGAATGTTTAGTTTGACTACGTAGACATTACATGCGTTGATTGCTATAAATTCTGTTTGTTTGACTGCTCTGGATTTAATAAAGACTAATTTGGATTGCGTAGATATATCACTAAAAATGATAAAATTAGTAACAACAAAAAGAAAAAAGACTGTTGAATCTTAAAAGAACACCCATGATGAAATATTGAAATTCATTCAAGTCCCATTTAAAATGTCCATAGTGAATAATATACTTACCTACTTATTAAAATGCAAAGGGTGTATCAGACGTTCGATGTTATTTTTGCCAACCACTATTTTGTCGATGGCTTTGAAGTAAGGAATTTTGTATATTTAATTTCTATTTAACACTAATCTAAAGTAGGAACACGTTTTGAGTTGGTTGGACAACATCGATTCCGCTATACAAATGAAATCGATACTTCTTAAACACAATAATAGCTTCATAAACTGAACTGTTTTTCAAACCCTAGGTTAATATTTTATGACGGCACAAAATAAACTAGTTCACGGGCAGCGAAACGACAATTTAGTCAAACGCAATATTTTGTTCAATCGAATGAATCAACATTATAATAGAGTTTATCATTAGTGGTTGAAGTTCATGTTGATATACGGAATGAAAACACACGAGGCGGTGACCTGTCATAACCTTTTCACTACCATAAAGTATAGTAACAACTTTTGAATATATTTTGAGCCATAAAACGTTGTTGCTAAGGTTCAATAAAATTTCTATCTCTGCACTTTGGGATAGTGTACAGAATATGGATTGATACATTTGGCTTGTGTAACCGGCGCCTACGCAACTATTGATATTGTAGACAGTTTGGCACTTTGCCAAGTATCGAGCTGTATCTGCTCTAATTGAAACAATATTGTAATAATCGCATCATAACTATTTTAAAATAATATCCTGTGATTTCTATAACATTTTGCAGAAGTCCACTGTAACGTAAGATATTATAATACATATATTAAGGAAGCTCTTAGCTCGGCTATATGCAAATTTAATACTAAAAAAAATACTTACTATCTGAAGTAGATTTTGGCAAATTATTTTTTACCAAAACAAGAACGCAGAAGGCATAAGCCTTCTGCGTTCTTGTTGTGGTAAAAAATAGGAGGTACGATTATTATATCTCCTAAAGAACCTAAGCAGTTCGTAAATCATTCATAATTTTTATGTTTTTACTTGAATTTCGACTTGTCAGGAAAAAGGGTATTGAACGAAAACGTGATACATTGATACCTAAGTAGATACGTAGATACGTTTGAATGCGCACGTTATCTCTTTCATGTGAATATAAGGTTTGTGAAATCGTTCTCTGTTTGCTTAGAGTTATAAATAACCCAATTGATCTGCACCTTGGAAAGTTATTATAGAAATCTTGGGAAAACAGTGCAGATCAGTTGCTGATAATATCAACATCCGCTAAAATTTGCGACACGGAAAATCCCAAAAAATATTAGTTTTATTTCATATATACGTGATTGCGTTATAGTAGGATTTGGTATGTATAAATAATTTATGAATGCTATATTTAAGAGTTTATCAGAAATAGCTGTTTTATTATTAAGCTTAAAAGGATAAATCCTCACCAAAAAACCATAACCTAACCTTTGGGGACAATTTATTTTATTAGATATACGTAAAACATACTTAGTTTGGAGACCATTGACTTAGGTATCGCTTGCAAGAAAGCGATTATTTTTCATGCACTGTCTGGCCGCTCTTGGTTCTCTCGTAAACATGTTCTATGTCAATCAATCAACTCAGCCTATCGCAGTCCACTGCTGGACATAGGCCTCTCCCAGACTGCGCCACAACACCCTGTCCTCCGCCTTCCGCATCCAGTCTACCCCAGCCACCTTCTTTAGGTCGTCCGTCCATCTAGCTGGGGGGCGTCCCACACTACGCTTGCCGACACGCGGTCTCCACTCCAGGACTCGTCTGCTCCACCGGCCATCGGCCCTTCGACAGACATGGCCAGCCCACTGCCACTTTAGTTTGCTTACTCTGCAAGCTATGTCGGTTACTCCGGTTCTTTTCCGGATAATTTCATTCCTGATTTTATCCTTCAAAGAAACTCCGAGCATAGCTCGCTCAGCGCGCTATGGACTCGCTGAGCGACTTTGAATTTGTGTGCCCGACCGTCAGTGCCCACGTTTCAGCACCGTATGTCATGACGGGCAGGACGCACTGGTTGAAGACCTTAGTCTTCAAACACTGAGGGATAGGCGACGAGAAGACTTGACGAAGCTTTCCAAATGCTGCCCAACCCAACTGGATCCTTCTGTCGGCCTCTTTCTCAAAATTGTGTCTACCGAGCTGGATGACTTGCCCTAGGTAGACATAATCCTTCACAACTTCGAGAAGCGACCCTTCGATGTGGATTGGACTCGGCAAGACGTGCGAATTGTATATGACTTTTGTCTTGTCCAAATTCATGCCGAGACCAACCCGCCGGCAGGCTCCATTTAGGCTGTGCAGCATTCGGTCTAGCTGTTCCAGCGTCTCTGCCATTATGACGATGTCATCGGCAAATCGAAGATGTTCTATGTGTACATGGGAATTTCATAAGATTTGATTGGGGCTTTTCAAATATGGTGTGATTCAGTGTGGCTGCCTTCTCGAATTCGTCTTCTTAGCAAGACCCAAGACTTGTTATTTTAACTTTAACTGACGATCACGGTATAAGAAAATCAGAGAAAATAATGTAGCTGAGTCTGACTCAGAAGCAGTTACATATTTATTTGTCAGCAAATAACCGTTTGACTTTGTCTGAGAGGGGCGCCAGACTAGGGTTACCAATATTTCCCCGGAAATAGGAGGAAATTCAATAATTCCATTGCGAGTATACGAAATCTTATTTTCTGGAAAACAGGAAAAATTAATTATTTTATGAAAAGATTCTCTTAATTATGTTTTCAATATTGATAGAATTATTAGAATTTCTTAATCCCTACAATCTGTTAGCAAGTTAAGCTCATACTTTTCAACATGAGCCTTGGTAAAGTAAATAAATGTAACAATTCAAGTGATTTATTTCCTATAAATACATAACGTGAACATAAACTCACGCTTTCTGCCCATGGGGCAAAAAAAAAATATTATTTTGTAATCCCTGAATTAGGTACCTTGTGTACCTATACAATACATATCACATGATCTGGTCAAGATAAGGTCTGGACTTTAAAAGAGACTGTGACCTCTGAGTTTGTTTAGGCCGTTCTTCTCAGAGTAGTCAGATAGGAAACAAAATGTTTATCGTAATTACCTCATATAGTTTTTTTAAATATGATGACGTGTAAAAGTGTTTGTACAAACCGACTTAAAGAAATAGAATCATTTATTATGGTATAGATATCATAATATTTCCATCACGTCGAAAAATGTGCCTACAATTTTTTTGAATGAATTATCCGTTTTTCCACTGACGCAAACTGTTTTGGATAACGGGAAGGAAAAACTATATAATCGATTTATTATCATACTGATCGTAGTAGCATAGTTGTCCTGAAATGGGCACTGCTTGTATTATCTTGTCCTATACGGGGCAACCTTGCTTACCGGTCATGACTCAGTGGCTACCTAAGTCATCAATGGAGTCTCGGATGAATTCACAACATTTTAAGAGAAACGTGTGTTGTAAGTTGGTGAGTCATTCTCTGTCTGTACCTACAGATGTTAATCATTTCATTGATATTTCATCTTGAGTAGTTTTTTTTAATATTTCATGATTGCACGGTATTTCGTTAAAATGGAGAGCCACGATATTTATATAAAAAGTTGGATACGAGTAGTAAAATGTAAAAAAAATTAGGACCGTTCGTGGTTTTAATTATATATTTAGCACTTTAGGTACACAAATATAAACAGACCTGAAGAAAGGATCAGAAAGGTGATGCTTATTTGTAAAGAAACTTCTTCCAGTATACATGGTTTTATAATAATAATTATTAATAATGTGTAGTCTAGTCTAGTAGTCTAGACTTTACTTAGAGGTGTGGTATTGTTTTAAATACCAGGTGAACACTGTTAGCGTTTTTTTGCTTCGCAAACAATCGTTTTATTTGTCTCGAGTCTGCGTGGGAAGTTGTTCATAACTTGACGATTACTTTTATTATCACAGATTAGAGGTCACTATATCAATAAACATTATACATATTTACATAATTTAAAAAGCTAACAGTTTTAAAATAATAATTTGTACAAGTGTATAAATAGGAGGTCACTTAGTATCAAATTCTCAATCAATTCAATAATAAATATAAAATAATTAATATTCAATTTTTGAAGAACTACTCACAAGACCGAGTCATATTTATAACATGATCTCGATTTGAAATCTATGCGATATCGTTTCAGCTTTTAACACACAAAAAAGTCCGACAGATAATAATTGATTAATTTAAATTTTGAATTAATTTAAATTATTATCTACAGTTTAAACATTTCTTATAAAAACAATAACAATGATACTAGTCTTCGAATAGGCCGAAACCCAGGGTTACTTACCTACTGCGATAGTCTGAGTTGATTGATGAGGAGTTTACCATTTGTTTGAAGAAAATGACATAATTTACTTATATTTTATTTATTAATATGGAAACACTGAAAGATGTGGAAACAATGACAGTGATAAACATATCGCAGTCGACACATCATCTTCGATAAGATAATGTCCAAACAGATGTTTGACTAACAATAAGTAAAGGAGTGACAAAATAATCACACTAAGTGCTGATTTTTCAGTCATCTGATATCTTTATTCGAGGAACAATTATGAAATTTTGACAGTTATTTAAAATCTATCAAACGCCAATTTTATTATTCGAATAAAAGTTACATAGCGATGGGAAAATTAGCCCTAA
Source organism: Eremobia ochroleuca (assembly GCA_949629135.1). NCBI lineage: Eukaryota > Metazoa > Arthropoda > Insecta > Lepidoptera > Noctuidae > Eremobia > Eremobia ochroleuca. Next base: position 10,014,828 of record OX451392.1, read on the forward strand.
AATGAGCATTTGTTTCATTCACGGGAAACAAGACACTGTTTGATATAAAAAAAAAATTAATGATTTAATTTTCTACCTGATCTGTTGGTTATATATGTGAATGGAAAATTTCAAGTTCCGAACACTATTAAGAAACATACCATTGTTGTTATGCAGGCATACTTACTTGATTTTCTACATTGTTGGACAGGCCGACGCCCTTGTCTTAAACACCATCCAAAGTTTGGGTAAACCAGTTCACCTCAAGGCTTGTTAAGCATAGGTTGTCGTTTACACACACTAGAACGTGACAAAAACTGCTTTTATTCATCGTAATGAAGTATCAATAGCATAGCTGTTAATAGCTATCGAACTGCTATGAAGAAGAATAATATACATAATATTAAAGTCGGTTTTCGTGTCTGTCTGTGATACCTCGTTGTTATTCTAAGCTTCGCAACGGATTTTGACATACATAGTTATCGCCATCAATAAGAGAATTTATTCTGTAAGGAAAAGAAAAAAGGCGAAGGTGTTTAATACATTTAAATTAAACTTACATATGATAAAGAAATCTTCATGTTTCGTCAGCTCATAAAAAGGGTAGCTAGTATGAAAATAACACGAGAATGCTACGTGAGAAGGCAGACAGAGCGATTTAATCAATTACCTACCTTCCTTCAATAGGTACCTACGCCGGTAATTTTTGCTGTATGGCCTCAAAACATCCATCAAGGTCGTCTCGACTATATTTAGCTAGCATAGACAGTCTAATGATGCATACTACTAGTTATTACAAATTATGAACTCTATTCTTACACTATTTTGATAAGATCACTAAAATTTTATTACTGCGTAACAGCAAAGGACCGATAGTTCTATGACGTAATGGCCTAGTTACGGACTAAATATTTTGTGATAATTATTATCTATAATGAGTGTAATTTTAGAAAGCGTTAAGTGTGATTATCAGTTCGCCTTAGCTAATAGTCTAATAGGTTTTGTTTAGTGCATAGACCTTTGGAATTCCAAACAGGCAAAAGGCGCTCACAGATAAAAAATATTGTACCTTATTAGGCATGAGGACTGGGATTGCTTTAGTAGTAAGAATGGATACTACCTCTGTGTTGGGCACGCTTATGGTTAAACATAATATTAAACGTGAATTATGATTTGCATGTTGACGAGATACGAATTATTTATTATTTTGACTGACGAATTTGGCAACTTAATTTGTTAATCAAACATTATTATGTTAATTGAATTCGTCGCTTATACGCGATACCGATTTAAGGCTGTCAACAAGGAAAACGTTGTAATAAAAAGAAAATAAGGAAACAACATTGACAACAAGGATAAGCTCTAGGTAAGGTAAAAAAAAAAAACTAAATTTTATAAATATTGGAAACGGGCATTTTCTTTGTTTACAAAATAACTTGTGACATTACAAACAGAACCAAATTGAATGAATGTACAGTCAGCATAAGCATCGCATAAGCGAGGGATAATACAGGCAACTAACTCGTTATAAATAATCTATGTAGTAAGTATTAAAAAATTGAAAAGGTTTACGCGTACTATAACATTGAATATAAAAAGCATACCTAGGTAATCGTTTTACCCGTAGGTGCCTAAATCTTTTGTAGAATGTACTATTGCAGCAGACTTAGAAATATAAACTTATATATATGGTAGCAGATAAACGAGAAGTAGATTTTCTGTTAGGTGTCGGGTCGTAGATAATATGTTAGGTGTTGTATAGGCCATCATTTGTCACTGTCCCCTTTTCTGATATCTTCATTCACTTGTCCTCAGAAACTCCTATTGTGTTTTGAAGTATTCAGCTATTACTTGCAGTTCTCTCGAAATTAATTATCTGTGCTATCATTTCATCTATTTGTTTAACTCTATTCCTTATCAGGCGTCGTTCAATCGACCTCGTGGATGTGATATAGTTTTAATTTGATGACACATTCTGGGTGGTCGTCAACTACGTAGGTGTTTACAGCTTCCAGGGAACATTTGCTCATTATCTACGTATAAAAAAGATCTGCCTCTTAATCAGTTTTAGTAGAAATGTTGTTGAAAATGGAAAAGTTTAAGCTTTCGGTAGTTCTTTGGTGACACGCGCCTATTCTTAACAAATAAGGTCTACCGTTGATAGATTAGATCAAGAGAGGTTCACTGTCCGTGAAGCAAATAAAATAGTTAAGCAGCACTATGACCCATATGTCCAATTGTCCATATGTATGTGTGGGTCTCGTGACTGGGACAAGCTTAAATGATCTTATTATCAGATGTTTGTAAGAAGAATAACTATACAGCATGTATCAGAAACGTGATGGTGCGCACCACAACCATGATATGATCACACCTTTCTGATCTAAGCTGTAACTTTAATTTGTATTTTTTTTGTCGGTTGAAATCAATATGTGGTTAATTTTGTCTAAGCTAGGGATTACAGAACGGAATTAACTTTATGCTATTACTGAATAAAACCAGCATCTTTACAGTTTCATGTTCTTTTTTATCACAAATCTTGAGATTTTTTATAAATTTCTATTTCATAATGTCTCTCTATCTACATACTTTACTGCTTCCAATCTCAATGAATTTTACAATCTGAAAACTTTATATGAAACTAGCGACCCGCCCCGGCTTCGCACGGGTGCAATGGAGAAACACTGATAATTTTAGAGCCATTATTTCTCGTAAAAAGTATAGGATAAAAATGGATATTGTGGGTTATCCCTAAGAGATAGACGTATACCATCGCGGAGTTTTTTGTAGACCTTTTTAAGGTGTACAATACTGTAGTACATTATTTTGATCTATCTCGACGGGTTCAGCCAGCGTTTACAAAGTAAGCGCAAAAAAATGTGTTTATTTACGACATTACATTAGAAACCTCTAAAATGACCAGTGTTTCTCTACTATATTATGCATGTATTATACATATAAACCTTCCTCTTGAATCATTCTATCTATTAAAGAAAACCACATCAAAATCCGTTGCGTAGTTTTAAAGATCTAAGCATATATACAGACAGACAGGGAAGCGACTTTGTTTTATACTATGTAGTGATATAGATAGTAAAATCATACATTTTAGAAGAATTTAAAGCTGATATAGCAGACTGTTGAATTGGTCGCATAATGGTTATTCTACTAAATTATGTAGATATATTAAAGGGCTATAAAACTGAAATACTAATGGAAACTTCCGAATTTTTGGAGGATCTTTTCTAAAAAGCTTTTTCATCTAATCCTTTTTGACTTTCGAATAATTCGCAAGCATAATTTTATTCTGACTCACATCCACTAAGCATTGGCTTAAGAGATGTCGAAAGCATAACTGTCTCATCTCTTGAATCAAATTTATTAGCTATTTGTTGAATGTGTTCTTTAGCGCCATTACAAACAAATCAATGTGTAGCTGTATAGCAGCATTTTGTTTTGTTTCACTAAAATGACGCATTCATTGATGAGGCGCAAGCACTGAATCATCTCCTATTTGTGTCTCTTGCTTGCTTAGACTTGGTTTACTTACCTTGATTTTATTCATTTTAACGATTTCTTCAGTTTCTTTAACATGTAAGCATTCCTTGCTAAATTAAAGGATTTTTATGATTACGCTACCAACTGCATCATACTTTTCTCTTCATCATTCTAACCAATTCGTTTATATCTCGTAATTAAAATGTCACCTAAATTCTTTTCTGTGGTTACGAAACCGTCTCGCCATTTTCATAACCTAGATCTTAGGTTTGTAACTTTTATAAAATAGCTGAGGTTAAGGACGGAGTTGGTTCCTAACTTATATAACGTGTAACGTTAAATGCGCAAAACCTCAGACACCCCAACTGATTTTTAATTCAATTGACCTATTTGACAGAGAAAATAAGTCATTAAAAATATTGTTAGGGTTTTATGTGCTGTTTTAGTTTTACTGGCCATTCTGATAATTTCTTGCGTCTGCGGACGCTTTATCGAGGGAGGAGTCGTCACCTCGTCGTCGGGCCTCTGCACCGTGCTGACATTGGCTTTCTTGACCTATTAATAAATAGACACGGCAACATTTTTAATGAAGATTTTTTGAAAAATGTGACTTATACTAAAAAGTGGCTCAATTAATTCTGCTCGTTATTCTGATCAAACTATTTTCAGGTTTTGCGCATTTAACGTTACACATTGTATAAACATCTATGAGCAACCCATTTTTTTTTATCACCGTTTTCGTTTGGTGTCTGTTTCGGCATTACTATTTTTGTATCACTGGCAGATAATTTTATAAGGACCCCTCTTCCTTCCTCTTCTTTATTTTACAAATCCGGCGCAGTGCCGGAAATATCAGTTATACTTTATGAGTGCTGCCCTCCATCGTGATATTAAAAATTTTTTTCTTTACTTATAAAAAATGTGTCTACTGCAAGTTTTTGAGTTTGGTTTAAATTTATTTATGTAGGTATTTTATGAAATGCTTTTTCGTACCACTTGCTCAAAAAAGTGACATTCTATGGCACAAAAAGCGAACATAACAATAGTCATTTTTAATCTGTTAAAAACAGGGAAAGAAAATTGTACTGAATTTCATTCATCCTCGAGGGGGAGAATGTGATTTAAATTTGGAATACTTACCGAAATTTATACTGAACTACATCTGTGTTTACACCATTGAGTTTGTATATAAAGCATTATACATATTTTTGAAAAAGGAATACGCATTTATTATGCACTTATGATTATTAAATAAAATTACGAAAACCGACGAGGCCGTATGAGCTTGATGCCTTTGCTTTTCCGACAAAAAAATATTAGTCTAGGAATTTGCCGCGTTTTTGTTTTCTTCAAATACATAAACGTTAAGTTTATTTTAATTTATTTTTAATTGTCATTATTTTTAATAAATGTCGTATTATTATTGTGTTATTTTTTTTCGCAAATGGTATGAAAAGTAGAGTATTTTCCTCGGTGATAAAGCTGTCTTAGTCTTGGGTGAACTTAAATCCCTCGCTACACTCAGGGCTCGTCTTAAATTCCTCGCTTCGGTGTTAAAAACTTAAATCACGATTTAAGTTTTTAACACCCTCGCTACGCTCGGGAGTAAACCTCAAGTCCTTTATTACACTCGCGATTTAAATCGTCACCCGCGACAGAAGACACTGCTTTATCCCCTTGGTTAATAATCTACTATTTCCCACCTCCTTAGATGCTAGCCAAGTAAAGTTTTGCCAAACTTAAAGCTCGAAAAATGTATGATAATATAGAGGATATAATAACTAAGTACTGGTTGTAACTTTACTCCACGTGTATTAATAATTCCTTATTAATACACGTGGAGGACAGTGTATAGTTGAGGAATCCTCTTCGAACTACTTTCAGGCTCCAGAAACTCCACTTATTTCTTCTTAGAGTCTCCTTCATTGGCCTCGCCCGTTCCCGGTACGCGGGGTTGGCTTTCCCAATCATGTGACGCCATTTATTTCGGTCTTGTGCGTCATCTTCCGTAAGTTCCATCTCCCTCATGTCCTTTTTGACCTTCGCCATCCATGAGGTTTGAGGTCATTCTCTCACCCTCTTCTTTGTAGATATGGAAAGGCACATTTTCACGACATGGTCATCTGTTCGGCGAAATACATGGCTGATTTACTTCTTCTTAGAGTCATATCATCATTTATTAATTAAAGCAAAAAAGGATAGGAATTCTTCTACGTAAATAGTACTTAGTTAAATGGCGCGGCGTCGTAAATCGCTCTCTGTTATTTTTGCACGGTTTCATTGTTTAAAGTAAGTATTACCTAATTTAGACGACGACGTAGCTAACTGCACAATTTCAGCCAAGGTTGACTCACACTAGAGTAGCTACTGGAACTGTACCTTTTCTCGTAAATGCATTCCGTGTGAAATACTAGCAGTGCTTAAACAGTTTCTAGATTTCAAGACTAATGGGAACCTTTGCGTCATAACAGACTTAGCGTAGGAGTAACAATTTATAATAATAAAATGGTTTGCTAGATGACATTATTAGGGCAGTGTGGGTAGGGAGTAGATAACGCAGTAAATGTGCGACGATGGAAGCCACTACTTGATGTAATTACGAAGTACAATTAGCAGTTGCTGGAACAATGATAAAAGTTTTGTAAACACGGATATTTCTAGACTCTGGTACCATTGCATCTTTATCTAAGCATGGGTTTGGATAAGTCCATGTGAACTCCTTTCACACTTATTTTACCTATGATTTTGCACCACTGTCAAAATCACGGGTTTGCTCAAGTCTGTGAAAATCATTGTGAGCTTTATTCTTGCTCCAATAAGGTTGCTTATGTAGCTGCTGTCAGAAGTAAAATAATTGTGAAGGGACTGTAGTGATGTTGATTAGGTACGGAAGTAATAGGTAATAAAAACGAAATTGCGTGTTATCTTTTATGTAAAAAGGTTATCCAAAATTCGGTAACTTTATATAAATTATAGTACCTACCTAGTGTTCACGAGCCTAAAAATGCTAAACAGGATGTTTGTGATAAAAATTATTTGGTACACAAATATACTGGATGCTTTTCTTACAGGCTTCAAATTTTTACAGGGTGTTCTACTCATGAATATGAACAACTTTCGCTATGGGACCAACTCTAAAATCACTAAAACAAAATCAGCTGTGTAATACAAAAGTTCAATACAAACTTGACCAAAATGTATGAAACAGCTGATCTTTTTTTCGTGATCTCAAAGTTGGTCCCATAGTTAAAGTTGTTCATATTCATGAGTAGAACCCCCTGTAAAAATTTGGAGCCTGTAAAAAAAGCATCCAGCATATAGGTACCTACATTAGAAATTAAATATGTAAAAAAAAAATCTCCCTAAAAATATATGATTTTTAAGGCATGTAAGACTTTTATCAAGGTCTTGTCTAAATTAATGTGTATTGTTCAGTGCATAAAAGTTAAACATTATGATTCATGAACACTAACTTTGATTCATTACTCAGTTCAGTAAGAAATCATAATAAAACTACCTGAGGGAGGTAAACTAAACATTCCCCCATAGGCCGTGGATAAAATTGCGTTCACTAATGGCTAATAAAATTGATCGTCGACACTTTTATTACACAAATCAATGGACGAATTCTGCAGCTCTCGTAAATTGACACTTAACAAGCTTATTATTATCAACGAATGCTAATGGACCCATTAATATTATTACAGTCTTCGTCATAATAATCTTTGTTCCTATTATTAACACCACGATGCAATTGATTTAAAAATAAAAAAGGAAACATGTCGCAAAATAGCACTTTTAATGCTATTGTTTAGTTTCAATTAAGAGCTGTCGTACTGAAAAATATACCATATCTTGCAATCATATATAAAAACCTATCCTGTTAGCCCATATGTATCACACATGGTTTCATTTAATCGTAACATTTGTATCTGGTGATATATCGAATGACGTGTCACCATTCTAGCATGTAAAACTTTAGGTACGGTATTTACACATGAATTAACTATGTAGATAGAAATTGTAAGTAATTATTTATCGATTTTATTGCCTCCATCCATAAACGGGATAGACAGATAAATATGGATCTACACTAATGCTGTATAGCCACAAAAGTTGTAAGGGATTAGAGTAGGATTGTTAATTTTTGACTCAAATAAATATACACAAATATATGTCATATCACTTTTATGTGTAGTTTTTCCCATTTATATTTGGCATTAACAGCAAAAATGTAAAGCTAATTGTAAGTACCAGTATCCAGTGTCTCCAGGTATAATAGGTAAGAACAACAGACGCTGAAAACTAGTAGTTCTAAGATATGCCTTACTAAGTTAGAATCTAGGTATATATTCGTTTAATACATATCGATTAGGTTTTATCGTTTTAGTAGCGTGTAATAGAATTTTCTCAGAGGAACATAAAGAACCTTCAGTCATCGTCCAAATGGTGTATGAATTTAATTGTATGAGCATGGCTGAATGCGCAATCTGGCTCCACAGTTTAGAAGAACATTATGGTTGTGTTGTGCAATCCTACCAAGCCAAGATATTTAGTATGCTCGATACAAAACTGTTTCTAATGGTCTATTTACTGTGTGTTACTTTAGTACGACCCTGGAGCCATAGGCTCATTAAAATTTGATAGTCTGATCGGTCTGATCATAAATTAAAATATTTACATTAATGACTTTGTTGTGCGTTAGGACCATTGTCTATTTGGCTTTGCTTCTATTCGCATAATTGACAGTCAAAATATGCAGCCAGTGCCCGAATGGACAAATGATACTAAAAATTAATGGAGACTGGGAAATACCTGAAAGTCATGGTGGTTCAAATTTGAAGAACAAGGAAATGATTTATATTAATTCGAAACCTATTTCACCACTTTGTGTAAATAAAGTGAAGTTGTTAGGTACTAACAATTCATGATAAATAATTTATAATAAATATTTATCACCAATTTTTTTTTGTTTTTCTATAATTTATTTGTGAGATGTTTGTCTAAGTAAAAGAGTAACAAACGTGGGTGAATCAAATACAACGTGTAACGTTAAATGCGCCAAACCTCAGACACCCCAACTGATTTTTAATTCAATTGACCTATTTCAGACAGAAAATAAGTCATTAAAAAAATTGGGAAGGTTTTATGTGCTGTTTTAGTTTTACTGGCCATTCGGATCGTTTCTTGCGTCTGCGACGAGCGACGCTTTATCGAGGGAGGAGTCGTCACCGGGCCGCTGCGCCGCGCTGACATTGGGTTGGTTGACCTATTAATAAATAGACACGGCAACGTTTTTAATGAAGATTTTTTGAAAAATGTGACCTATATTAAAAAGTGGTTCAATTAATTCCGCTCGTTATTCTAATCAAACTTCACTACACTACAACTCATTTTCAGGTTTTGCGCATTTAACGTTACACGTTGTATAGACCGGACTTTTTTTATTACTGGTCGCTGAGTGAAATGACGTGGTGCTGTTCTATGTATTAGGGGGGATCATCTAGGGGAGGGGGGGGGGAGACACTGCTCCGGTTCACTATAGTTTATTGCGCGCCAGTAGTATCATATCTGAGCAGGAGGTACATAAGTCTGTGGAGCAATGACTTATCATTTTTTAACACGGGAGGGCATAAAACCTTCCGAAATATTGCATCAATTGACTCTACAGTTCGATAAGAATACGCTTTCAACAACTCAAGTGTAGGAATAGCACAAAAAATTTCAAGTGGAGGACGCCGTTTTCACACTGACCAGCCGTGCGATTCTGTAACCATCTCACCGTGAAAGCTTGGGTGAAGTGAGCGTGGAGTGAGCTGTCATTCGCTAGGGATTAACACTATTAAGTGCTCACTTCACTTATGATTTCACGGTGAGATTTTGACAGAATCGACCGGCAGATAATGGCATCATTTGTGTGCAATTGGCTAAAGGCACGACCGACTACATTCTTCGATAATGGCATCAAGAAATTTCCCCTGCGCTGGCAAAAATGTGTTAATAGAAGGGGAGATTATGTAGAAAAATAAAATATGTTACATTTTTTTATAATGATGCATGCGTATTTTTTTTTTTACTTAATTCCGGTTTATATTTGTTCTATCCACGAAAATAATCACACTAAGGGCTGATTTTTCAATCATCTGATAGCTTTATTCGAGGAAAAATTTTGACATTTTGACGGTTATTTCATACAAAAACTGCCAAACGTCAATTTTATTCCTCGAATACAAGTTGTCTGGCGATGGAAAAATCAGCCTTAAGTAGTGAAATAGCGACCTGATTGATGCGAATCATTTTCTTGTTCTTAAATTTTGATTTTATGATAAACAACGTCTATCGAAAGTAAGAAGTCATAATCTACTGTCCTAAATGTAGATGAGACTTCAAGAGATATATTATTATATTTTTTCTAGTAAATTGTTTTACGAAAAAATGTCCGATTTTAGTGCAGTTAGTTAGTCATGCCTGTTTCTGCGATCATATTCAGATCAAAAATCTCAGATCTCTCAATCAACCGAAACAAAATCAGAGATCTTCGAAAGCTGACTATGTGTAGTCGTTCTATTTTGCTCTGATTACACTAATTTGTTGTAAATTAATCCTTTTAATTCTCGCTCTACCCTATTTGTTAAATGGTAGAACAATTTTATTTTTTATCAGTTTTCAGCCATGATTCGTAAATACCATTCTAATTTCTAATACATAATGGTTTTTCTTTGAATAACTTTTTCATTTTGATTGGTGATCATGATAGTAGCGATATTTTGGAAGGCATTGTAACTTTGCGAGCTGATTTGCTTTACCTAATTCTAAATCGAATCGCGTGACTAGATAGTATCAATGTAACTTATTAGTAAATAAACATACAGGTGAACCAATTCGGGAAAGGTAATCAATGCTTTTACGTTAAGCCATTTATTTAACCTATTTGTAGAACTTATATATTCCTTACGTCCACACACTTTTCTCATTATAGAACAGAAGGAAGTATCTTGTTTTACAATAATTTTAGCGACAGGATGCACATTCTCATATCTTAACGCAGACTTCCTGTGCAAGTTTTGTACATACTCTTTTACCGGATGTGTACGCTGTTGTTCGTTTGTTATTTTATATAATTAATAAATAAACATTATTAGAACTGCGTTGCAGTCATCATTCATTGTGTTTATTAATAAACGCATACCGATTACTTATCAACTCGGTATCAACATTATTTCCAAGGGGTTTTTTTACGTTAAAGGTTTAAATATGTGCTTGCTTTCTTTTCTTTATCTATGTAATTAAAATGCAGCATAAGATATAATACTATCCCGTCTTATCAAAACAGTCAGCAAGCCAGTGAAAATCGTAACGTATTCGACCAAGTAGGTGTTTGTGCGAATACGATATATAGATGAGATGCGTATACATATTTTACGTAAATATGTACACGAATCTAATTAAAAGTATATAGATGAGTTTAAGCTCATAAATGTATTTACTATAATATTATATTTATTTAGGAAAAGTTTTGATATTTAAAATCCATAAAACTGTTACCAATGGGATAAATTTGGTTTTAGCCAAATCGGGTCTCCACTTTGTTGTGTTTTCAGTCCTAACGTTATTTTATCAATATAATATTAAATAGCAAAATTTTATCAATAAACCACAAAATCAATAAACAGTATTTTCAAATTGATATTATAATAATCTACGTTTAGACATTAGCTTTGAGGTGTGCAAAGTAAATGCTACCAACGCAGTCTGAGGTCAGTGAAGTTATTCAAAATCCAAATAGTACGTTTAATCGATAAACACGTATTGTTAGGATTGTATTTAGGCATACAATACACATATTTCTTATTTGGTAGAGTCCGTTGTTGAGTCTCATGACGAAGGCATTTATAATTGGACCAAGTATACTACCCTGCGAAATTCTGATAATGTTAGTATAGTAGTAATCCATTTAAGCGGTGCACTCTATACGTGTTGCACGCATTTTCACGAATAGTTACTTGGCTGTAAAAGTATAAGGGATCACCTCTTATTTTCTCGTAAGTGTCGAACGCTTTCGAAAGTCTAAGAAAATGATGTCAGTGTAAGATGAACTACCTACTCACAAACTGATTAGTTTGTTTTAAGTTTATTCTTACTGACTTACTTCTGGTTCATGCTCTCGGTGCTCGGTGATTCTACTTGAACTAGAAAAGTTCAAGTTCTAAGTAGGTAATATCTTAATACCATTTTTTGAAATGACCAAACCAGTTGAGGTTTTTTTTTATCAAAAATGTAACAACATTTGATAGTAGCAAGCAAATATAAAACGAATGTCTGTAACTTCGTGTCCCGGGACTAACAGTCAGTAGGCATGAATTTAATGGAAACAACACTAATTTGATTTTAGTCTACTGGCTGCCTCGCCCACACGGGAGTTAACGGGACGCTAAAACATACTTACGTAGGCAAGTTTTCCCACGAACAGCTAGTAGATAATATATCATACTGACTGAAAAAGTCGTCACCGCTTGCACTTAGCGTGATGGGATGACCATTAATTTGTTGATAAGTAGAGCTGCGGGGTCCTAATCACTTAATTGGTCGCTGTTTCCAGGGTTTAATACGATCAATTGTTATCAGCGAGGGACATGACGTTGTGGTTCATTTGCTATCCTACTGGTAGGATTAATTTTCCGAATGTTGACCGCACCTGTGTCACGCCCTGGACGCGAACACTGCTAATTAATAGTGTTTTCGATAGGTGTGCAGTAAGAGGCGGACTGCCCGCCGCCGCCCCGCGCTGCGGCTCACGTTACAAACGCAATTAGTAGGATGATAAGCTCGTCAAGTTCCTACAGCTCTACTGCCGTCACTCAGTTACCTACTTGATGATATATTACCCTTCGATTAGCAAGTGGAAATTCTAAACTCACCCTTGTAAGGCCATCGATATTTGCTTATGCATCTAAATTGATGAGTTATACGTCTTTGACTATGATAAAATGACTATCATATTAGAACACTTTATTAGAAACTTATTAAATTATTCAGAAGTTTATTTGTCAATCACTGAATAGAAATAGGGTTTATGATTTTAGCGGTATAGGAAAATTATTTTCGATGCATTATTTGTTTGGTCACACTACGAACGCATAAATATATATTATATAATTAATTATTTTGATCATACTTAAACCAAATATCAAATGTTGTTAGCATAATATACATACGTAAATAAGAAGTAATCGTTAAAAGTTTGCTCCCATTGTCGCTTTCAGATGATCTACGAACAAATGGCCCGATTATTAGTCCATGTAAAAGCGAAATAATATTGCAGAAGGGGCAAAACTATACGCTTAAGTGCAAAGGAAAAACAGCAGTACAGATTAAGCAACAGGAAGTACCCGAAGAAGTAATCGGACCATTTCATATACAATCGAGAAATACGTCTGGTCGGCTGGTCGGCGAGTACTGGTTCGAGACAGTCCTCGAGCTGTACAACGTCGACCAGTTCGCGATTGGCTATTACGCTTGTTTCGACGACACGGTGAACGGTAGCGACATACTAAATAACCTCACTGATGAACCAAATAACACGGAGCATATAGCTTTTATTTATATTTACGTCGCTGGTGAGATTGGTTTTGTACTGACATTCAATAATTTTTTCAACTCCTGTGTTTGTATCTCATTATTAATAAAACTTTTAGGCTCGGATAGCTTGTTTGCACCCATGAGGGAAGTCATTGTTCCAAGAAAACAATGTAAGGTCGTAATTGAATGTAGACCAACGACACCAGATATTGAAGTTGTCCTGATGTCGGTACGTATTATATATAAACTGAATGTAAACGATATCATAATTACGTATATACCAGTAAAACCTAAAAAAGATTGAATTCTTTAGAAATGAAAATACAATTAATTAATGAATCAATTAAAATTTGTCATAAGTTTATCAAAAACTTGCGCTAGCGCTACATCAACCGCTTATTGCATCTGCATGATAATAATAATTTACAAAATTAAATAACACAATATACTGTCATTGTGGCCTTATAAAGCAAAGTTAATTATTTTGGCTACTTTATACATAACATCGACTGTTGTAGGTAATTAATTTTACTGTTAGTGTTAATTAAAATTCACAAATATCAACGTTTTCACACTTAAAGCTTAAATAACTAATGCTTATTGCTAAAGACAGAGCAGATACTAAAGCATGATAGATTGAAATAAATTTATTTCGTAATAACATTCTTAATATTCAGATTCAGGACATTGCAGACCCAATATATCAGCAATATAGTCCCAAAATCGGGTTCGTCATCGATAGCGACATGCTCTCCGATCCTCTCGGATCGATTTCGATGTTTCGCACTATCATCTGTGAGTTTGCTCAGGGACAAGACAATCGGATAGAAAAACCAGTTGTTTTCCAACGTAGGTGAATAGCAGATGTGTGCGTTTTAACATTTTTATAATATTTTATAATTACTATACCACATTCACGAGAAAGGGTGTGTCGTTGCCTTGCTCATTGTGAGAATAACTTCAAGTGACACGACAACAGTCGAAATTAATTACTTTTTCTGAATGTGGCTTGTTGTGTTTTTCAATTTCATTATATTAAAATAAAGTACTTAATGCATTAAAAAAATAATAATCATTATACATTTTGAATTGAAAAACATAACTATAAATCCGTACTTACTAACCAGAATTTATTTGGCAATACTACAATAGTCGCAGAGTAACAGGACACCAGAACAAATAAAGTATTCTCCAAAGATTGGGTTTTTAATGAGAACGTGTAGTAGGTCTGCGTACAAATGCCAAGGACAACGCAGAAACGAAACCGAATGGAAGCGTATCCGTAGTAAGTAGTGCTACAGTCTTGATGTCACCTAACAAGGTAGCGTGGTGTGATGGTTTCATTCACTGGACCAACAACTTTAATACTCAGTGTTCCACTAGATGACCTTTAATATTACGTGATGTTTTGTGTTACTAGCTTGAAGCTTACTACTCTTTCTATAATTTCTACTTCTTTGGTGTGTTGCTCTGCGTAACTCCTGTATCTCTATGCATGTTACACGTTTGATAAAATCTACTAACACTGTTTTGTTCTAATTTATTATAATTTAGGGAGTTGATGTTATGTGGTACTTATATTGTAATGTTTTCAATTTCATGGAAGGTGGATTTTAATATCATAAATTCTCGTTTTTCACTGTTTTGCTGTGAATCATTATTTGCCTGCCATGAGATTATAGTTTTCGTGTAGAAACAGCACTTTATTTTTTTTTTAATATAAAAATCATTAGATGTTATTAAATGGAAGCTGCTTGATTTTTAGTCATATGAATTAATTAAATTAACGATATAACTATGAATTTAACAGTTACAAAAATATACTTATTAGCTAGCTACGGTTGAGTGGCTTGATTTTATTTTGCAGTAGCTACTATTAATTCAAGTTTTTTTTTATTATTTTTATTAAAGCAGCATTGCACCTATTATCCAAAGTACATATAAACCGTTTGATACAATATTAATTATTTATGTAGTTACATAATTTAATAAACTTAAGTAGTCTGTGAGAGCATCTTGCAAGTATGATACGATCAAAGTTACTAATTTAAACATAATTATTAAATAATACATAACAGAAATGACTGTAGGAATGACAGAGCGTCATTTAACAATTCGTTTATTTTAGCAGGCTAATCTCACAGACAGTTTATTATAGTACAACGAATGTCAGAATAATGAACATTTTGTATCTTTTTCAGACGTTAGGGTACCACCACTTCCAAAAATAATGGGGGGTTCTAAAGAGTTCTTGGAAGGAGAAACGTTTTCAATAAATTGTACTGTAGATTATCAATCTGATTCTGTAGTCAACATAATTTGGAATTATCCTCCGAATGTGCCGAACGTAAGGACTATTCGATTTTTTTTTTGTATCTTCCTCTTCCTGCCTTTGTCCCATGTTACTTACTTGGCACAACATGATTTTTTCCTTCCATTCTCTCCTCTTCTATCACTCACTTCTTTTCCTTCCATATCTCACACAATCTATGCATCTTTTCTTTGACTTACCTCTCCTTCTCCATCCGTCAACGTTTATTTTCAACACTCTTTGAGTTACATGCGTTTCATCCCTCCTTATCACATACCCATACCAAGACAAATTATACCCTTTCAACTCCCCTCAAACCTCTTTCAGTTGATTGTTTTGTTGGTCAATTTTCTTTTATTATAAAAAAAAATTTTAAAGATCATCTGAACCTTCTTTTTCCGAGCTAAATTTCATTTAATACCTAAGTTAAAATGGGTTGAGATGTTAACAATTTGTTTATTTCTAGGGAACAATAGAAGAAAACTCGAACGAATATGAAGTGACTGGTGGAATGTTATACAAAAATCTAACTGTGAGAAATGCGTCAAAAGCACATGGTGGAAGCTATACGTGTATTGCCCGTAATAATTGTGGGCAAAAGGAACAGTCCTTTAAAAAGAAATATTTAGGTATCTAATTATCATTAAAACTTAAATGGTGGATGGCTTATTTTTTACGTGAATCTATTCTATATAGACTACCTACTAAGTTGACTCCGTATTACTGAAGTCTGTACTAACTCACTATTCAGGGATGGGAATGCAAAGTACCAGCCTGGATACATAGTCTGGAACGAATTGGCCTGAAATAGATTATATAGGGAAATATTTAATTGATGCTTTAAAAACTAATAGACTGTCTAATGATGTACGCTTTTTTATTATATGAGTCTCTAAACACTTTTTGTGCTTCTACTAATGATTTACCCTTTTTTTTTTAAATACATGAACCTCTAAAAACTTTTGTGCTTCTAATGATGTACGCTTTTTAACTTTATAGCCTTTGTTCAAAGTTGGTCGCAGGAATTAAGCTAGGGCCCCTCGACCAAATAGGTTAGGTTAGGCTCAACCAAGTGCAGGGTCGCGAATGTCATACGTAGTAGTTCTCGCGGCCCACCCATCAAGGCGAAAGTAGGTGCACAGGCGGAGTTTTTAGTGGGTGCGAGGCCCACATAACCACGTCGTCTCCCCGAACGGCGTGGTATGCGTTAGGCATTTTCTTCGCCGGAAAAAAAAAAAAAAAAAAGGCTCAACCAAGTGCAAGCTGAGATGGTCGCAGTAACTAAGCTACTACACCACGACGAAATGGGTTAATATTCACATTCTATAACCTTTCGAGTTTTTTTGTTTAATTTTTAGAAAACGCTCGGCTCGTTCTAACAGCGACGGGCACGAAAAATCCCATGGTGGTTAAGATGAAAACGGTGAAGATGTCAATCGAAATATCTGATTACCCGGCTGCTACATTTAAATTGTGAGTAAAAACTTAATTGATAAACCTGTAATTCCACTCATTTATGTATTTATGGAAAATGACAGCACGGTTGGTGAGGCAATAAGTATCGAGGATTCGATTCCCATTCGGAAAAAATGTTTGTATGGTCCGCAGAGAGTTTTCCGATCCTGCTTGTTAGTGTATACACGTGAGATTTGTGTTTGTTATCCTCATCACTGAATTTCTTGCAAAAAAGTGTAGGTTATATATGTCCATCGGCAAATACTGCGAAAAGTATTAGCCTATGTGTAGAACTTGATACGGACATGGTGACTGTGATGGACAAGCATATAAAATAAAAGGGATGGATATAAATGTTAAAAAGAGAAGAGAATATGTCGGTGTGTGATGTATAAATGAATGATAAGAGTGTGGAGCAAGTGCATGAGTTTGTATATTTGGGGAGTCTGTATACAAGAGATGGAAAGTTTGATGAAGATGTGGAAAAAAGAGAATGCGAGATGGATGTGGAATGGGGATAAATGTGGAAAATAAAGTGAATGGTCCTATAT
The DNA here is from genome assembly GCA_949629135.1 of Eremobia ochroleuca. NCBI lineage: Eukaryota > Metazoa > Arthropoda > Insecta > Lepidoptera > Noctuidae > Eremobia > Eremobia ochroleuca. Next base: position 10,032,201 of record OX451392.1, read on the forward strand.
ATGGCATTGCGAACAATCAGTCGATGTCCAGAAAGGCTCGACTAGCTGTTAAAAATGGTGTGCTGGTGCCTCTCTGTGCCTACGCTTATGTATCGAAGGAACAAAAAGTAAATAAACGCTGTGGGAATGCGTTCCTTGCGAGGCGTGTGTTATAACTATGAATTGAGGAATAATGTGAAGAGGCAACGATGTGGTATGAAAGAAGATGTAGTAAAATAGTTTGAAAAGAGTATGCTTAGATGGTTTGGTCACTATGAGAAGATAAATGAAAGGCGCCTAACAAAAGGTATATACACAGCAGATGTGAGTGGGAACGCCGGGAGGGGACGCCCTAGAAGGCATATAGTGATCTTATTGGTGATATTCTTCAGAAAGGTCAGGTGCGTTGTACTCGCAACTGGCGTGCGTGTATGAACGTAAACGAAGCAAAAGGAATATGTAAGGGTCTTAGTAGGTGGCGTTCTGTAGTTTCCCCCCCTAAGAGAAGAAAGCGTGAGTTTATGTATTATCATCGACAATGAACAAAGAATTTTACATTTCAGCTTACGCAACAATTTGCCTTTGCCTAAAAACGAATCTAAATACAATGTGACTCGAAATCCCTTTACCGGTGACGCGATATTGACCATCTTCAACGCAAATGTCACAGACTCCGGGAACTATACAATAGTCGCAACCAACGGATACTTGAATAAAAGTTATACGTACGATCTGCGAGTCAAAGGTGAGACATGGATAGAAATTTCGTTATTTCTTTGGTAATTAATCTTTCACTATTCGTTTCCCTATTAGTCTACTATTAATCTATTATAAAGGGTGACTTGTAATTTGATGTATTCCTTCCAGGGCATGATAGTGTGATCTGTTTGCAAAAATTGAGCATCTCATAAAAACCAAGGCGAAAATTCTTGGGATTCGAGGAAACCCGATTTTTATGGATGTTTGAAAACCGAATATAAATATATAAATTTTTATAAATATATTCGTAACTGAATATCACATTCCCTAAACTCTCAAATTGAATAGTCTTCATTGCTATTCTATTAGGTACCTTAAAAAACCTTTCGATGTATCCAAATTCTCTAAAACATCAAATAGTTAAAGTTAATTCGATTAATCACTCAATTTTTAAATTTTTCAATCATTTGCAAATTCGACCTTCACCAGCATTATCGACTGTTTTATCGGCACCTCTGAATATTTTTAAAACCTCGTTAGATAGCTGATTAAATGAAGATCTGCTCGTAATTTGTCCGCTTAGTGCCTGTAGTAAAAATTTTGCATAACGGGTTTCAAAGTTTATGTAAGTAGATGATTTTTCAAAACGGGTAATAAACTTCTTCCTTTAAGTTTTAATTGTTTGATGTCTTAGAAAATTGGATACTCCGGAAGGTTTGTTAATGTATTAGGTACCCATTGGAACAGCAATGAAGGCCATTTAATTTGAGAGTTTAGAGAAAAGTGATATTTACTTAGGAATTTTGGGAAATGTTCCAAAATTAATAAAAGTTGGGTTTTCTCGAATCCCATGAATTTTCGCCTAGGCTTTATTACGTTTATAATTGTTGTAAATGGGTGACACTGTCACGTCATGAAAGGAATACGTCAAATTACAGGTCACCTTGTTTAATACCTACTCTACTGGTTATTATGAGTCGCGTCTCCTCTAGAAGACTTTAAGCATAGTTTAAGAAGGATTATTCCATAAATAATAAATATTCATTTTGAATAGTCTATTAATATACAACCATTTTATTTAGAATAAATTACGTAATATACAATCTATATGCTATCGTTGTCCCACAGCCAAACCAAGTATCGACTTTGGACCCAAAGACGATAAGAAATGTATGGAGAATACAATGGTAACACTCAGATGTGTGGTGATAGGGTATCCACTGCCAGACATCACTTGGATATTCTCTAATGGCGAGGAACCACAGACTATGGTAAATTGAATCTTAATAAAATTAAATTTGATAAAATTAGATTGTTTGTTTTTGTTTCACTTAGATTCAATGATTGTAGTATCATAATGTTTGGGGTTGATTCTTAGCTTTATGTGGCGTTTCTACGTGTTCTCTTTAAAACTCGTTTCTTTCAGCTAAGCTCATCTTTAGAAGTGGAATCAGTGTATAAAGAGACGGCGTTCATGAACATACCAGTCCACGCGTCTGGTAACGTTTCATGTAAGGCATCCAACACAGAAGGTGAAAGTACTGAAACGACGAAACTTCTCGTTTACGAGATAAACAATGGCTTCGGCATTAGAAATGCGCAAGAGACATGGTTCTCGCAAAACCAGGATGTGACTATCACATGTATTGCGTCCAAATATGATTTCTATAGTGTAACTTGGATGGGATCAGACGAGGAAGACCTGAATGGAACTGGTAAGTTCCCAGAAATACAATAATAATTTATGAAACAAAATCGTCACGTCCACTCACGAATTACGTCTTTGTTCACATTTAATTAATTGTATCAACGAGTTTCCTTATTGTCAACAGCTGCAGTGGAATATACGAAAAATGCGTTTTCGCTTATTGCCAAATTGAAGTTTCCGAACATTTCTTTGTACCAAAGTGGCCCGTACAGTTGTCGGGGGATAAGGTTGAACGGCTCCTATGAAACTGAAGCTATCAATATTTCAGTTGCTCGTAAGTGTGCCTTCCTTTATGTACTACTGCATCATAAATACCTGGTATAAGATTGGATTCTAATTCCATAATTACATTTGATTTCAGCTTTACAAGCACCGGTGATAAAAAATCCTATTGTGGACCAGACCCTAGAGGTGCTTCTTTTCCAACCGGTACAGCTCACTTGTGAAGCTGAGGGAGTGCCGCCGCCCAAACTAGAGTGGTACAAGGTAAAGTTTAACGTAACATTTTGGGATTTACTCACCGCGCTTTAGGATAAGGAACTAGTATTCCCACTTGCCATTCTAAAGTCTTCAACAGATTTGCAAATAATGAGATTTTATTAAATGTTTATTATTTATTTATCAATCAGGATGAAGTTTTGATGGGAAATGACACAAATGCTGAAATTTATACGGACACTATAAATCGCACTGTTATCAACTCAACGATTGTAATAAAACAAATGGTGGACGAAAACAAGGGAGTCTATGAATGTTTAGCCAGCAGCGATGCACTGACGGCGAGGCGGGTTTATACACTTGTACTGAAAGGTATTGGTTCCACTCAAACTGTTTACTGGTAAAAGTTTTTAAAATAATTCAAATAATTATTATTACCACATTTTTATCTACTAAACACCTGTGTTGCCTCGATTTTGATGTTGATATACCCTATAATGTGTAATTTGTGCAATTGTGTGAATTGTGTGTGTTTTTCTATATTTATGTCTGTAATTTATATGGTGTATATAATAAAGAGTATTCTATTCTATTCTAATTATCAATGTTATAACTGGTGCTTACAACATAATATTATGATAGAATGATCGCAAACCCCTCAAAAGTTTCCATCACCATTTCAGAAATTCGCCCCATCCCTTAAAGATGTATTTGTTTCCGTTAGACTCTGTTAGTGGGATTTTGCACAATTTTAAAACATCTATACCTTTCAGTAGAAGCAGCATACACAATGTATTTAATCGGAATCATTGTGGTTATCTTCATTTTGATCCTCGTGGTGCTATACCTGACATGGAAGGTTCGCAAGGAGAAGAGATTCCGAAAGGAACTCGCGGCAGCTGGCCTCCTGTATTTCAAAGAAGGCGTTACTAAATCTCTAAATCCTGACCTGGGAATCGATGAGCAAGCTGAATTATTACCTTATGATGAAAAGTTTGAATTTCCTGCAGACAAATTAATTCTAGGTAAGATTATTATACCGCTAAACAGATTATTTTTTCCTGTAGGTGAGGATACGTCATCATCATCATCATCATCATTTCAACCGAAAGACGTCCACTGCTGGACATAAGCCTCCTCCAAGCACATCCTCTTCGACTGGTTTTGTGCTTCTTGCATCCAACGGGTTTCTGCGGCTCTCACAAGGTCGTCGGTCCACCTTGTGGAGGGCCTCCCAGCGCTATGTCTTCTGGTGTGCAGTCGCCACTCCAGAACCTTTCGGCCCCATCGGCCATCTGTTCTGCGAGCAATGTGCCCTGCCCACTGCCACTTAAGTTTGGCAATTCTTCGGGCTATGTCGGTTACCTTGGTTCTCCTGCGGATCTCTTCATTTCTGATTCGATTCTGATTCGATCACGCAAGGAAACTCCAAGCATAGCCCTCTCCATTGCCCTATATATGATATATTGAAGGCTAAAAGTCACCCTTTTAGCCTTCTAATAAGGCCCATTGTGAGCAACCACTTTTCAGTGTCATAGATCATCACTGGCAACACGCATTGGTCAAAGACTTTCGTCTTGAGGTTATGTACACAGAATAAAATTCCAATATTACTCGTATAAATACATTAGCAAATTAAGGTAAGTAGGTATGTGTTCTTAGCATTGTTAAATTTTCAGTTTAGTGAATTAGGTTTGCGAAGTAAAATACACATACAATTTCCATTTTTTTTCAATTCTGTGGAAAATCATACTAGTCTTATACATATATGAGTAATTTCCTGCTACAGCCATTTTGATTTTCGTAACAGACTGCTAGAATAAGGGCACTACAAAAGATGGACGTAATCAGATTCCTATCAGTACCTGTGTTGTTTAACAGGAAATGGAAACCAAATGCTACAATATCTTAATCCATGGGGAAGAGTTGTACTTTTACTTGTTTTACTGTAATGTAATATATGTTAAAGAATAAAAATGCGTGTTGTAGGTAAACAGCTAGGGGCTGGTGCATTTGGTGTCGTGTATAAGGCGGATGCACGTGGAATCATAAACGCCGAAGAAACAACCGAGGTGGCCGTGAAAATGGTGAAGAAAACGGCAGACAATATGTATATCAAAGCGTTGGCCTCAGAACTAAAAATAATGGTGCACTTGGGGAAACATATAAACATCGTGAACCTGCTCGGAGCGTGCACGAAACATGTTGGGAAGCGTAAGATGATGATATTACTAGATATTTAGACAACTTTCATTGTTTACAATGTTGTCTCCTCTATACATTTGTCTAAATTAGAAACGAGCTGTGCAACTCGAAATTAAATTGAATCATTGTACGAGTAATTGATGAAACAGCAGTATCTTTATAATTGATGAGAAAAAAAAAAATTCTTTAAACCGATAAAAATCGACGCGTACATTTGCAGGGTTATAAAATTTATGTTCCTTTATAATCTTGCAAATAACTAATACTTGACTAGGCATTTTATAACCGCATCATTAGGATCAATAATCTATGTATATAATCTTATCCATGCTTACGTAAAGGTCTTCTGAATGCCTTTTGCTGAGTCACTTTTTATTTGTTCCATCAAGGTAATTGTATCTTTTTATACAGTTTAGCTTATAAAGGACTGGGACTGTTGTTATCGTCATCGATCGCTATGAATTCGCAACCAATGATGTGCTAATTTTGTGCTAATTGAAGATTGTCTTTGATTACAGGCGAGTTGATAGTGATTGTAGAATATTGCAAATTCGGCAACATACACAATTACATGCAGAGGCACCGCGAAGTCTTCATAGATCAACTGACCGATAATAAAGAGAAAAATCTAGGCAGAGTTAACAGAGGATTCTCTTGCAGCAGTGGCAGTACTGGGTAAGCCAAGTTTTTGAAAAAAAAAAACAGTCGAATGATGAAATTATATTTTTAATGACCGAGAAGTTTTAGCCTTAAACCGAAGTACTTTTCAGGTTTTTCTTAGCTTTACCTACTTATTTCCGAGACACGACATCATATTCTGACTTATTGATAGACATATTTCCGTTTTCAGTGCACACTCAGATTATTTCGCCTCCAGTACACAGGATACCGACCACACATTTGTCAACAGTGCCAACACCAACAGGTCCACAAGAAAAGGTAATTATGTTTTGTTTTATAAAATGTCAAGGACATACGACAACAGCTAATACTCGTATAAGTACAACCACCGATAAAAAATTGCCTGATCATATTTTTTGATAATACAATAATGGTGGGATAAAAACTGGAGAAACGCGTAGGTGTATTGCTGTTGATTGATTTGAAGTTTAGATGGAGCAAAAAGCATTTGTTCGGAGCTATTGAAATGGTATTATTTTAGCTTCTTAGATAACCAAGAAGCAAACAATAATTAATAGTCGGGTATTGAAACGAGGAGAAATCCTTCGTCTTGTCGTCTCCATTATTGATGACGATCGTTACCTTTCGGTAATATAATTTCCACGATAATTGTTTCAATCCTTCCATGGCCCGAAATAAAATCCTCGGCAGGTGTATATTTTTCGTGTTTTAGTTTTTTTGGTTTACCTTGGATTACCTGTTTGTAATGTCAAAATACCAGCTTTTTACTAAATGCATATGAAAGTTTATTTATTTATTTATTTACACAAACACACTTACTGTACAGGATGACTCCAATACAATAGTGGTTCCCAAACGCACAAAAAATTAAATTGAAAAATGAACTTATGCTTAGTACTTAAAAAACTCTGTTAAAATCTTAATCTAAACTCAGACTACACAAATTATAATATAAAGTATGCAATATTTATGTTTTTTTTAATGCTATAAAATCTTAACCTAGAATATAAAATCAGACTTAATACATAATATCAATATTTAAATATAACTAACAAATGATGTGCTGGCGTCTGTACCTACTTACTAAAAATCGGAATATTTTCATAGTCGTTCACAATGTATCCTTTTTTGGCAGACAACCCAAATCAAAATCACCAAGTGGAATTTGTAAAAGGTAACTTTTCGGAGCACATGCACTAATTTTGCACCAGCACTGTGTTTTAGTCGCTTTGTCGTAATTACTATGTTAGCACACTTTTATATCGGTGTCTGATTTATCAGTGTGATACTGAGTAATTGCATTTACCTTATCTTTTATGTAACTTTGTTTGATGTCTATTTTGTGCATAAAATGCCGCATTAGATAATTTTTATAAAATTACGCTTACGTCTCTCGGGTATCTACAGCATTGTTTGGAATTAGTAACACTCGTTTAACTGCTCCTTGTAATGGCAAGTTGCCAATATTTGGACTAACGAATGGAACAGTATTTGATTATTTAAAGAGTAAGTGCAGTAACCCCTCTCTTTGGTCGATACTCAACAGATGCAAGTTGTGAAAGTTGACTTCCAAGTTATGTAGGACTAAAAGCTGCTTTGTGATTTCGTCCACTTCATTTAATGTTTGATTTATGTTATGCAGGTTTACGTAGTATATGATTACCCAACAAATATCGTACTTAATCGGTGGTTTATGACGATAATGTTCACGCTGTTAGCTGCACGTGTGTTGAAGTATGATACATCTGCTTTTATATCTTATGTAAATAAATCAAGTTTGTCAATCTCGTAAGGACAAATACAACTTTTAGTAGACGTACCAGTAGTCCAGTATGAATTACTTGGCAAGTGATATCTAAGTGTAAAAAACACCTTGGATACAGTCAGTATGTATACAGGATACATTTTTAACCAGTGCGTAAACTAATTAAAAACTAATTGCGTAATACACTATTACTCTCAATTTGAATAATTTTGAAGCATATTGCTAACCCATTACTCCATATGTTCGAAACATGTGTCTGCTCAACAACGTAAATAACGCAATGAATGTTGTTGAACTGTCAAAATGAAACATATTGCTACTGATAGTGTGTTACGCAATTACCCTGCTGGTCTAGAATCATGTGCTGAATTCATGGTTACAGTTTGCGTACTGTTTAAAATAGTCGACATTTTTCGTCAGTTATCAGAAAACAATCAACTGTTTCATAGAAAAGTATAATACTCGTACCTACGCGGTCTAAATGTACCTATGGCAGAGCTATTTTTTTCTAATAACCGACAAAAAAAATCATCGCAGGGGCGTTCAGAATCATGCACTGAATTAAAGGTTACAATTTGCGCACTGGTTAAAAAAAACGCTGCTATAATTATGCAATTGCAATATGCAAACACATATAGGTATACCTCTCCTTACTGAATGGCTTAGCAGGATAATAAACTCGTGCATTCACATGTACGCTTACTTATAATTAGCATTCTATATGTGACATACCCCGTTGAAAATATATAAATTATAGGTACGTATAATATGTAGGTAACACTGATAGACCCGATCTGTCTCACTGGTAGTCCTGGTTTCTATTCTGAGCCCGATTGGAATCGTTGCTGGCGTATGTTGGCTCGACCTTTTTCATATAGGTTCTAATTAATTATGTAGGTACATTAAATTATGGTTTTAAAACCCTGGGCGTTGCGTAGCATAGTTTTATTTATTTTGATCGACTTACTTTTAAAGAATAAGCCTTGAAAGCATAATCGGTTAAGAAATGTCGTGTTAATCTCTTCCATTGGCTGTTGTTGTTTCTATTAATCAATTACAACAGCTTACGAGCACCAGAGGGAGATTTTTTCACAGATTTACTGGTCAGCCTTGATAAATCTTTCAGAGAATAGAAGATTATTTTGAAGCAATACTTCACTTTAAGAAATGGTTGCCCTCTGTAGATAGCCTGTTGCCATGTGTAGTCAGCGAGTGTTTTGTAGGTGTGCAATAAAGTTTTTAATAAATGAATACATTCCTTTACGGATTTGCTTCCAGTATCGGAAGGCTACGTGCAACCGGAGTGGCGTACGAACTACGAGAGCGACTACAGTTTCGACGGACGTAACCCGCGGCCGCTGACCTCTCGCGACTTACTCGTGTGGGCCTTCCAGATCGCAAGGGGCATGGAGTATCTTGCTAGTAGGAAGGTTAGTGAGTTTCAAAAATGTATTATAGATACCTATCAGTAAAAATAGGACGAGACTTATTAAAAACGAAGATTTGAGGTTTGGATATAACTCTTTTGATAATTTGGTAGCGCTGATTTTGATTTTGTCTTATGTACAACTTTTGGTTTCTTTCTTTTCCTGGACAATTATAAATACTCAGACTTGCTTTTAGCCCCAAAAGAAGAATTTAAAGTTGAATTCTGAATACTTTTGAACCGAGAGAATAGTCTGTTGAACGAACCTGAGATAGACAAAATCGTAAAGATATTGTCAGAACACAGAAACACCAGGCAACGGAAACACTAAACAAAAATCTTGAACATTCCAGGTGCTACACGGAGATTTAGCAGCAAGAAACGTGTTGTTAGCCGAAGACAACATTGTAAAGATTTGCGACTTCGGTCTCGCCAGGAGCATTTACAAAAACGATGAATATCAAAAGAAAGAAAACGTGAGTATTCAGATAAGAACCTTACCATCCATGAAGGCCGCTTTGAAAGTAAAACACTTATTGTGTTCAGTTTCAAAGAGAAAAAGAAGAAACTATTCAAATTAAATATTATTTTAAGCACGATTCAAAAATATTGACGTAAATATTTTGAAAGCACAAAAGAATAGAATTGAAATATACTTACGTTTTAAATAATGTTTTCGCTTCGACAGTCAAAGCGAAAATATTGTTTTTTTTTTTTCTTATAAATAATATTGTGATTTTTAACCCATTGTTTGAAATATACAAGAAAATAATATTCATATTCCTACATCTGACATCACCATGCAAGAAATAACATCACCGTGACTTATGGTCAAGTTGAGATCGAGCCCAGTTAATAGAGATAGTTGCCCTCGCAGACTCGGATTTAATGACGTTAGCGGCAAACTGTGGCTACGTGTATTCCGGGACGTTAATACGTTTGCATATGCCATCGGGAGTTAGAAACGGTTTCTGATTGAATTCCAGGACAACCGCTTGACCCAAATCTCTCCGGGATTGTTGATATGTATTGTTAGTTATGATCTTATGGCACTTTCTGGAAAGCGTGTCATTATCCCTTTTTTCGGTATTTTCAACGTTTACAGCTTTATAAATTCCTAATCCTATGACTTCTTCTTTTCCTGATTGTACCAGCTCTGTGGCTTGTTTACGTTATCGACTCATCTGTCTTCTTACATTCTATATCGCAGATGCCATTTTGTGGGAGATATTCTCAAGCTGACCGGACACGATTACGACTTTCTACTCTTTTGAAAACTATAATTTTAATGATAATTTTATTTATATTTTCAGTGTCTTCTACCAGTCAAATGGCTAGCGATCGAGTGTATGACGGATAGAATATTCTCAACGCAGTCGGACGTGTGGTCGTTTGGCATCGTTCTGTGGGAGCTGTTCTCTCTCGCCAAGACGCCTTACCCAAACATCAGCCCAGCAGCCCTCCTGCAGTGGCTGTCTGAAGGGTATGTACGACATTTGATACATAAGTTGTTGTTTTATGTTGACAATACATAGGTACCCCAGCTAAGTCAGTAAAGGGTGTCAAAAGACAATTTTATTTGTTGTGGCATTTTCTATGTTTAAACACAATTGTGATCAAAGCAGCACGTGACGAAAGACAAACTATAAGAACCGAGTTTCTTTCAAATAATGAACAGCCACAAGTCACACAATATATGCGCCTTTAAATGTATTTATTTATTTAATACTTCAAGCACATAAATGTACAGAGGCGGACTTAATTACGCCCAAAACAAGAGCCATTTTTGTAATATAAAATGACTTAATATACGAGTATTATGCAAAAAGTCATGATTGATTTCTCCCTACCTACCGCCTTTTACTGGGATTCTCGAGTGGAGTTTTTAATCTTTACCGGAATTTTGTCTTGACTGTAGACGTCGGAGGGGGGCGTGGGTTAACTTCCATAAATTGCTATAGCGACCCTTTAATTAATGTTACAGGAAGCGTCTGGCCAAGCCGACGTACGCGGACGACCGGCTGTACGACGTCATGATGAAGTGTTGGGAGCAGAAGCCCACGAGCAGGCCCACCTTCAGCCAGCTGCAAGAGTTACTTGGCGGCTTCCTAGAGGATAATGTGCGGAATGTAAGTTTATTCTAATTATCTACCTAAGTAATGGTACTAGAACAAAACTAATTCGTGAAAACTACAAGTTTTTGTACAAACCATGTAAAAAGACAAGGCTAGTTCAACAAATACTGACTATTAATATTTTTAAATGCATGTTGTATTTCGTATTTTTTATCACGTTCATCTGGTTGTAGTGTTCAAAAAACACTTTGTACACTGTCTCCCCCTACGCTACGGCTCGAGAGAGACGTGCCGCAATGAAACAAATGAGCCACGGTTTTAACTACGCTCGTTTGTAGTTTCTGCCACATGTAACAGATGGCGCTGCGCACCTTTTATGGGCAGCAGGCCTTTTCTGTAAAAAATATATAGCTGTTTTTTTAAAAGAACTAACAGGTTTTCCAGAACTCCTTTACTAGTTTTACTATAGGTGTTTAGGCTTAGCAAAAAATAAACATTCTAATGACTTTTCTCACTCTCACAAAAAAAAGTAAGACAGCATTTTAGCGTGCACCAATCAAAAAGACCGAAAAAAAATACTACTCCATATAGAATAGAACTTAATCGTAGAATGATTGGTTCCACAATCCCATTTTTTTCTAATACTCGTAATTCTGACTTTCAGCACTACGTGGACCTAAACACAGCATACATGGACACGAACCAGCAACCTGGTGGAGAAGACTACCTGGCTATGGTCTGTGCACCTGACTACAACAACCTGGTGACGCCCAGCCCCCACCACTACGTCAACGACACGAGTTTCTTCCCAACCACACCTACGCAAATAGGTAAACAATTGATACAATTATTGATAATGGGCAAATGCTTAAGAACTTATTTTAACTGAGAGTAGGTAGGTACACCTAGAGTTAAAGTCGAATAGGTGATATTAATAGTTCACCAAAAAGGTGAGGCAAATAATTTGCTTTCAACACTCCAGGTCACTTCGTTTTTAGCACCAACCCTTAAATAGAGCATCAGGAGTAATGTCTCATGTTTTGTAATTGTACCGATTTCATAACATTTGCTTATATTTTTCAAGCTGCCGAAGTGAATCAGAAAGGTAATATATTTAATCCATGAAAAACTGATAGCATTTACCACTACTTTATAAGAACCATTTCCCAACAATATGCCAACATTATTATCAGAAATCATGGCTGTTAGTTTATCGACATTTTAATCTTATTTCCTTTTATCAGACGGAACGGATAACACTACATTCTGATTACACAAAAATACTACAAATGGTAATTCAACGCATGTCTTTGTTGTAACTAACAATGAACCGTGTTGGTACTGATCTTTGCACCTGTACACACTACACCTCTAAACTAAAACAATTAAAACTCGTCTGGTTGATTTGATTGACTTACTCTAGTAGTTATTATACTCGTACACTCCTTGGTGTGTTTTGGTGTTCTCTCTCTGCCTTCAACACCTATAGGGATACCTACTTAGCTCTGTTCACAATTTCAGATGATGAAGGCTATCTGCAGATGAGTCCGGCGTCAAGACAGAACATCTTCAGTCCACGAACTCAGGACACAAAGTTTGATTTCGACGCTCGCAAATTCAATCCGAGGGTCTCTGAAGCAAGCAGCTGCGGTTCAGAGTTGACACCAATGCTTACTTTGAACAACTTACCAGCTAGGAGTGGCTCAGAATCCGACTACGAAGGCAACCAGTCACCTTATCTCAACATGTGCCCCAGAATAGACGAAGAAACAGATGATGTATTCGCAACAAACCATAAGAATGCCCTAAACACGGTCACCAACCCCACTTACATCACGTTAGACGTCGACATCGAGAAGAAGCCGAAAGATATTATTCATTCGTATATTAACATACCGAACGGTCTAGTCAAATAATTTCATTTTGTGTAACAGAATAAGCTAATCTCATTTACTAAAATAGTATCTTATATCTATATTATTCTCATAATCTGCATGAATGTCTTTGATTACTGTTAATTTTGATCTCTGTACCTATCCTTCGTGAAAATGCTGTATTTCTTTCTAAACTTTCTTTTTTGTGAGTGTCCTATTTTCCTATTTTACGTAAATAGTTGTTGTAAGTCTCAATTGTTTCTTTCATTTAGTGAGTTTATTTGTTGTATTTTCATTCATGTTAATAGGTTTGTATCCTAGGTCTATTGTACGGACAGAAACGTTTACTTTTTTGTAGACTGTGTGATTGCGTAGGTGGCTCACGGGTTGACGTGGAATGGTCACCTTGATGAGTATTTGACATTTACCATGTCACGGGTTGCCGGGGGCGTACAAGTAGGTGCATCAGTTGTCGTTGATGTACGGATATAGGTACAAGTAGTACCTGTTGACGTAGCATGTATTTACAATAATTATAGTAAAGCATGGACCTGGCAATACCGTGCACATGATGTGTGCAAGTCTGGAGGCATGAAATGTATGTATGTTGTGATATTTTGCTATAGGACATTGTAATTTGACTCGGTATGAATGTAGTCAGTATTTACGTTCTGCGAAGCCCACCAGTAAACTAAATGTGAATATGTTTTAAATATTTGTATTTCTACCGAAAACATTCCTATTGTATTTTATTTTCGAATAGACACAGTCTTATGAATTAATTTGCATTACACTCGTTACTGTTTTATTATTTTATGTGTGTGTAGGTGATATTGATTGGAAACTTCCACCAAATGTTATATTTATAAGTCGGTGTGAATTAAGAATGCTTTGTGACGGTAATATTGGTTGGCTGGGTATTCAAGTTCACATATTTTAGTTATCTTTGATTTAGGGTTGATTTTTCCAAAGCCAGATAAGTAACTTTATCAGAGAAATAATTTTTAATTTTTGACAATTCTTTCATATAAAAATTTTAATTCAATTTTATTCCACGAATAAATATTATAGACCGATTCAAAAATCAGCCCTAAATCAAGTAATACGTAGGTAGCCTATTGTAAGAATTCTATGCAAGTATTAGGTACTTCGCTACAGTTATAAAATATTAATAAACTTGAAAAATAGTCGATGTTGTTATAGTTTTGAGGAAAAAAAAATATGATAGAATTAACATTACATTTCGAATAAAAAGCTGAAAACTGATTCAAAAATGCAAAAATCGAACATTTTTACCAAATATACATTGACTGTTATATTTTAAGCTCATTGCTAGCAAACTCATAATATTATACGCTATATGACTTTCAATTTGTAGGTACTTTGTGTGTGTATACCTTCTAAAAAATAAGTAGGAATCTGTTGTTTTGATCAAAGTATATTTTTGTTGTACAAATTATGTAGAGGCCATATAATAGAGAACTCAGTAAAATAAAAACGAAAATATATCAATGTGATATTAAAATAATTTTATTAAGATCATTTTATTTCTTTTGTCTGTACTGTTGCCAATTTTCTTCTGTTTTATTTTCTCCATTTTCTCCATGAACAACCTTGAAAACGTCTTAGGCCTTGGAATGATGCTATTGATACTTTTTAAATTATTTCATTACCTCTACTCTCAAAACGGTGGAGGAAAACATCGTGAGAAAAGTATACTATGTCCTAGAAGCAAAAATTCTAAAACGTGACATCTACCTAGTAGCACTGGGACCGCGTGGTGGATTACAGCCCACTCCCTCTCACAGACAGGACTGTGAGGCCTGTGTCCCAGCAGTGAAGATATGCTTATGCTATGATACTTTAGGCGATAACTTTACAACATTATTTACAAATACAACAACAAAGTAATCACAAATTTTCAAAGCTGTGTAAATACATACATCACTTATAGGCATGTACAACATTCTTATTAAAAGGTAAACAATTCACTTAAAATATAAAACATTAGATACAGTATAAAATTAAATAAATTTACAATATATTAAAATTATAAATAAATTACAATTGCAATAGATTAAAAATACAATAAATTAAAATTACAATAAGTTAAATTACAAGGTTTAAAAATGTTGATAGATTGAATAATCTTACTAGAGTAGCTGATCACAGATTAATGTTGATAATTTTTGTTTTAAATATGGGCAAACTATTGGAGAGTTATAGGTCGTAGGCTCGAACCCAGACAGGCGTTTTACTTGTGTAAATTATTGCATCACTACTGCTCTCAAAACGGTGAAGGAAAACATCGTGAGGAAACCGGCATGTCGTATACAAAAAATCGAAGACCTGTAACACCTACCAGCCCGCACTGGGGCCACGTGGCGGATTACGGCCTACTCCCTCTCACCGAGATAAGGCATGTGTCCCAGCTGTGTACGTCAGAGTTATGTCATTTGTTGTGTCAGCTGTATTACTATGTTGATTGCCCCGTTGGTCGCAAGAGTGACTGCTGGGCGCGGGGTCCTGGGTTCGATGCCCAGGTCAGGCCAAGTGTTAATGGGTTTTTCTATTAGGAATTTCTTAGTAACAGCACAGAGTTTCGTATATTCCCGTGCCTCGAAAAGCCTGCGCCTGATATCTCTACGCTCGTGTCCCATCGGGCTATGAGAGTGGGCGAAGAGAGAGTGCACCTGTGTCTGCGCGCATACGTCTTGTGCACTATAATATCTCCCGCGTCGAAGATTAGTGTCCGTTGAGATTGGCCGCCATGACCGAAATACGTTCTGGAGGACTATTATTATTACGAGTACTACCGTGTTCCTGGACAGAGGTACACTCAGCGACAAAAGATCGTTTAACACTTTTTTTGTTGAAATTATTGAGCTTAATGTTTAGTAAAAAAAGAACAAAAGCAAAAATAAAAGAGTGTTTAGTATTTCATAATAACTCTGAAACCGAAATACAATGTATCGAATAATTTTGTGCCAATTTATATATTTATTCCTTTATTTCAGGCAACTAAGGCCCATAGAAAAAACAATACATACTACTAAAAACATACTAATAAACTAATACATACAAAATTATCACACTACAATAATATACAATAATACACACTATAATAATATAACTTAAAAATACTACAAATAAATACAACATAGCAAACTTATACTACTGCACACGAAGTGTCGGCGTCGTGTTTCGCTGACTGGTGTCATGTAGCCGGCCACGAAACCGGCGATACACAACACCCTTCGGCCAGAACTCTTCCTTGAGGAACTTCTCGAGATGATGTGTCGGAACACGCACCACGAACGACTTGAAGTTCGTGTTGTGACGCGGCTCCAAATTCTCGACCCTCAAAGACCAAGACTTAGATGATGGGGTAAAGTAGCACAATGTTCCCGGAACTGAAAGCATAGTGGCTGTTATGTTTCACAAGAGTTACTCGCATTTACTGTACCAACAGCAATTATTTTACCTAGGGGCGGTTAATTTATTACTTAAGATAATTTCAACCAATTTCTGACCCCCCCCCCTCCCCCTAAGAAACAAAAATAAGACCTGCATGGACCCCCTCCCCCCTGTTGATTTTTAATCAGTATCTACCAAAATTGCAAAGAAAAACACCAATTTTTTTTTTAACTTATGCAGTTTTGCTTACTTTTGTGATCTTAGTAAGAATAATCTAGACCCCTCCCACCCCCATGTAAGAAAAAATAAGACTTATTCGGACCCCCTCCCCCCTCAAATCGTCTTACGTAATAAATGAACAGGCCCCTACGTAGGTACATAAATGCCCAATTAGGCTACCATGTGCCAAGTACCTATAGCGAGGTTTACAAGAGCATATCATAATTATTATTGGTTTTGGAAACTTTAGAACGGTACCGTACGTATCGGCTGATATATACGAAATTGGGACCCATTGTCGTTATTATTATACACGAGGGGTCCGTGGCTAAATAATAACAGCCGCACGGGTCGATCGAAGGTACGCTTGCCGCATTCAGTTCGTGGATGGGTGACCGTCCATTACATATCGAGGCTTACCTCCGTGCCTCGGAAAGCACGTAAAGCCGTTCGTCTCAGTTGTTATTCGTAGATTTTGACAGTTGTTACGGATAGTCAGAAGTCCAAAAATCTGACAACCAGTCTTACCAAAGGATGTCGTGATACCCAGTAACTGGGTTGTGGAGGTGAGGTAGACAGTCACTCCATGCAAAATACTGGTATTCAGCTGCTTCCGGTTAGACTGGAAACTGACCCCAACATAGTGAATAGGCTAGGCATAGGCATATAGTCGTTATTATTATAGTTCAGAGTAACCGCGTACTGGAACACGTAGCGTTGGAAGGCTTCCCAAAAGGTGGACCGATCACCTTGTGAAGACTGCAGGAATCTGCTGGATGCGGGAAGCACAGAACCTTTCGAAGTGCCGGTGCTTGGGGGAGCCCTAGGATCAGCAGCGGACGTCTTTCGGGTGAAATGATGATGATGATGATGATGATGATGATTCTATAATAACGATTCAATAAGACGACTGATCCTGCCACTTCCGTCCAATTCTCTGTGTCTGCTAGCATAGCCCTCACTACTGCCGGCAGAGACCAGGACCCAGGACCAGGACCCGCCGCTCGGAGGCCCGCGCAGGGCACTCCTGGAAACATAATTATACCTACCGATCTATTTACACCCATTATCATCATCATCAGCCTTTAGCAGTCCACTGCTGACCATAAGCCTCTCCAACTGCTATCTACACCCATTAGATCCTTTTTTGTGTTAGGAAACTCGATAGCTAAACTATCTTTATCTTAATGAATATTCCTGAAAAACCAGTATTTGATCAAAATAAAGATGAAAATAGATATTTTTGCTTATTCATTCCAGACTTTTGTGTGTAGTGAGTGATCAAATATTGAATAGTTCGTGTAAAAAAGTGATATTCATTCATCCGATATAGTGGAAAATTCGAGTAACATATTTCTACAGCCGCCGTACCTGATAACCGCTCAAAGCGGGTAGAATAATAATATATATATATTTTTAGAATGTATTTTTCCATTCTGTACTCCATAAAAGCAATCTTAAAATCTATTTATAGTATATCTAGATTTTTCTACAGTACAGTGTGCCGGAAATTAAGGAAAATATCGTGTGTGTTCAATGTATCGGTTCCTGACTTCCCCGTTATTAGAAATCAATACAGGAAAATAGCTGTTCAGTTATACTTATTCGGTACCTCCTTAATCGTGGCACGTAGAAACAATTGCTTGGAAAGTAGTAAAAGAAGATATCCATACATAAAGTAACTAATTAATACGTAGATATAAAAATAGAGTTAGATCCAGAAAGCCATTAGGCGGTAAGTAGGGTAAGTACTGTTATAATATTAGAATTTACGGCACTTACAATAAAATACAACGAGACCTTTTTACTGAACACTAAGCCCTGAAAATAGATTTAAAAAGGCTTTCAGTTAAAAAAGAGATTGTTCTGTTGAATTAAGTTGTTTTAGAAAAAATAAAATACTAGGTATATATTTTCCCGCCTGTCACGAAAACAAAGCACCAAGCGAAGTCATGACTACTTAAAACATCATTCATTTAGTCATCTTGTATGTGTAACGAACCTTTTTACAACCAGCCTTATCTTCTTGTTAAAAAAAAAACATGATTTTCCGTATCGGAGGCATCAATTTCACACTTGCTTATTGCCAATTCATCGCATACATTTTACAAATTACTCACACCAGGTGGCTTCATCTCTCACATATATATCAATACGGCATCTGCCGAAGCTTGATGTACCAACAGCCTCTCAATTACCCCCATACAACCGGTAAATACCTATTATAACAAATTATTTGGAGTTGAACACATCCCCGTATAAAACGTTGTTTGAAATCAAACGTTTCAAACGTTGTTTGAAATCAATAGTTAAGCAATCGCTAATCATCACTTAACTTTAAGCAACGTTTGTAAATAAGCCTCTAGCAATGCGGCAAGCTTTTCCAATGCACTTTCGATTTTGCATCAAGCGACCACTAGGACTCGATTTCTACGCTTACGTCAAAACGCGTAATACGTCCAACGATATTTCAGAATCTTGTAAGCACGCCGGACTGACAATTTTGTCAGGCGTGTCGTGCTAAAATTACCAACATCGGTTTCACTATAAGCCCTCGTTGGCACGGGCGATTTTTTTACGCGACGATTTTTATTCGCGCACGGAATTTCACCGCACTTCTTGGCATCTGCTGAAGGTTGACGTACTGTCAGTCTTCCGGTGACCCCCATACGACCAGTAAGTACGATAACAAATTACTAGAAGCTCAACGCATTAAGAGTAGATAATGCCGGATGCAGGATTTTTCATTACTCTCTCAATTTTGCATCCATTGACCGCTTATAGATTTTTACGCTTGCGTCAAACGCGACGTAATTTCGGCACTTTTTCCGGCGTAAGCATGGCGAACTTACATCGTTATTATTAGCGGGGGTGTCGCTTCACTATAACAATGAAAATAAAACAAAAGCAAACACCTACCGCACCACGCTGTATCGTACCTCACCGCGCTCCGTGTGTGAAGCAAATTTAAACGTCGAAGCTGGAGCGAATCCTTTCCAATTCACGCTTATCACGCCTATTTTAAACTACACTAATATGTATTTAACTAACGTTTTGTTTTCTACGTTATTCCCACAATGACATGTTTCGTATACGCATACGTAATATGCAAAGATAAACAAAAGCAAATGAGATGTTAATATGTGTTAAGCATTAAAGGTCATATGTATTGTTTATGTTTAAGCAAGAACTACGTTTTATGTTATTAAAACGGGGACATAATAATTGTATATTATAGTATCTATGTCTATATATCATACCATACATACACACATGACAAAAGCATTTTGAAACATCTCGGGTGTCTAAACGTTTCAGCATCTATATTTGAAGTTCCAAGAAACTTGTGAATACTGTGAACGGGGTACCGTGCCTCGAGACGTGAACTAAGTGGCCCTGATTATGTTCACCTATTCAGATTTCAGACAATGGCTGACCCCAATTCTGATAGAGGATGTGTGAAGTCCAATACACCTTCATTTTTTAGGGTTCCGTTCCAAAATGGTAAAAAGTAACCTTATGGTGCGACTCAGTCTGTCTGTCTGTCCGTCTGTCACAGCTGGATATCTCTAGAACTCCTAATGCTATCAACTTGAAATTTGGAATAGTTTTAGATGACGTGTACCCAACTATTTTGCAAATAAGAAAAAAATAAAATGTATACAATGTGTAACGTTAAATGCGCAAAACCTCACACACCCCAACTGACTTTTAATTCAACTGACACATTTCAGAGAGAAAATAAATCATTAAAAAAATTGTAATGGTTTTATGTGCTGTTTTAGTTTTACTAGCCATTCTGAACGTTTCTTGCGTCTGCGACGACGCTTTATCGAGGGAGAAGTCGTCACCGGGCCGCTGCGCCGCGCTGACATTGGCTTGCTTGACCTATTAATAAATAGACACGGCAACGTTTTTAATGAAGATTTTTTGAAAAATGTGACCTATATTAAAAAGTGGTTCAATTAATTCTGCTCGTTATTCTGATCAAACTATTTTCAGGTTTTGCGCATTTAACGTTACACGTTGTATATATTTTTTTAATAGGGAGTGAAAAGGGTCTTGAAAATTCGAAGTGGGGCTACCAGGACATGGGGGCTGTCATATGAAAGAGTGCTGTTTGCACATTTTTTTAGGCCGCATAGTTTTCGAATTTTGATGATTAATTAAAAAAAAATACCATTCCCCTTATCTCCGAAGTTTGCGTAGAGAAAAATACTGAAATTATTCTATGTGATATAATTTTATGTAAAGATTACAAGAAAAATAAAACGATGTCTCTAAATAGCACACTTTTTTCAGAAATCATCAACAAAAATTACATTAGTTCCAGTATCGGTTAAGAGATGGCGCTGACCCAAAACTGCAATATTCTACACTGCAGTGTTAAAATTCTTCTACGAATATATGCCTTGCCGATGAAAATTTAATATAGGGTACGGAACCCTCGGTGCGGGAGTCCGACTCGCTCTTAAACGGTTTTTTTGACATTCATTTGTCTATTCCATCCTATTTTATTTCTGTACAGCGTGGGTATATTTTCCACACAATGGTGCCCAATGCTCTTTACTTAACTTCGTATCTCTCGGTATCGGATAAACAAACACCGCTGACCCTCTACGTCGTACTTAAACACAGTAAAGTGCTCTAAGCTGAAAATCGATGCAATTTCAATCCGAACATTCTGTGTAAACTTAGTACCTACTCCACATCGGCGATGTTCTAACTAAACTAAAAGTTAATCCGAGTAAACAAGCAATAGCTTGTGTACTCGTAACACTACTTTTGGCCGTACATATGATGAATATAGTGGCTAAAACAGCATACAAATGCACTTTACTATGCGATCAAAATATAAAAAGTACTTAAAGGCTATCTATTCATTTCGAGCACAAAAACCTGTTACCTGGAAAGTTGTTCTGGGCTACTCTTATTTTTTTTTTTATAATAACAGCTGTTGAAACTATTATTTTACAGTTCAGTGTATACATTAAGTATTAAAGTTTCCTATGGTCTATTTCGGACACAAATAACACCGTTGCCGTACTAAGTGTCTAAGCGATTGCACCAATTACATCACCTGCCAAGCGTCGTCGTTTGGCTGTGTTGCATATGTCCAACTGGATTCCTATCATACATACATATGTAGGTACGTAGGTACATGTCATACGTATCACACAGTTACGGCGCTTGTATACGGTAAGAAAATTTACCGTGTCTGCGGCAGACAAGACAAATTCTTCGTGTACACGACAAGAATTTTGTCTGTTCTACATACGAAACAACGTTCTCCGCAACAACGTTCGCCGCGTCGTGTCTTGCGCAGACAAGATTTTTTTCGTGCACCGCTGCGAGCAGTGTACACAGTTATTGTCTAGTTACGACACGAATTCTTGCGTAGGCCCGGCGTATTTTCTTACCGTGTACAAGTGCCCTTACGAGACTGAGTGAATGACGGACAGCGCACAGCCTAGACTACTGAAAATCGCATAGTGACAAAAGTGCGAAAAAACGATGTTAAGGCAGAAAAATACTTAACTTTCCTTGCACTAAACTTAACAGAAGGTTCAGCACAACACAAACAAAGGTACAAACACAGGCAGGTTTAATAAAGTCACGGGCATCCACATTAACTAGTGTGATTTATATGATCGATCGTGTTGTATTTTCAATATGCATACGGTCAATTAAGCTACGTACGCACTTACAGGTAGTTTGCTTAGCGCTTAGAGCCTAGTGTCTGAAAATCCTTCGATACCTACACGCCAAGCACTCAGTGCGCCGGTTGCGAAAATTCTAGAGCGTTCGTTTCACTTCGCTACTCGCAAGGTATCTCGGTAGGCGCTAAACAAGCCACCTGTCAGTGCGTAAGTACCTAACCATAGTAAATTTTTGATGGATACCTATGTAACTCTGTGTAAGTACTCATTAAGTACATTATTTCGTCACTGGATGGGTTAGAGCCCAAACTGCGCTACATCACGCGTCACATAACTTGTTTTCACACCAAAATTTACATATTTTTTAATTGGAGTTACGTCCTTTTTAATTTAGTTGTAAATGAGTGTCGTTTCAAGGGAATGTGTTGTTAGTGCGAGCATAAATTGTTATATTTTATTTTTAATTAGATTTTGCCTAGTAGATTTGTAACAAGGGCAGTTAGTTTAAATGAAATGGTTTTAGCTTTTCTTGCAAAGGTAAGAAAGATTCAAGATGCCATTTTTGTTTATTTATTTACCGCAAAACATTGATTCTTATCACCGAAATATGTTGCTTTTTTTCAATAGGTATCAGCTGTTTTTTGAAAACGTCCTCAAGCTCACAATAGCCGATTTCGTTTGAATAAGAAATGCGTCAAGTCATGATTGTTTTCAAGAAAAAGCTAAGAAAATGGAGGTTAGTCGAATAATACGGGGTACGATTTCTGAACGAAACGGAACGGGAACGAGTTCGGTTTCTAGCTACACGAAGTGGTTCTTCATATAGCTAAAAATTCAGGTTTCGGTTTTTTCGAAATCAAGCGTATGACTCCTTTAGCGACCTTTCTCTATTTCATAGAGTTAGGTAATGTTAAGTACCTCGAAAAATCACCCTTATTATTAAACACGGTGCAATCACCTAAATCAATTTTAATATTTTCATGCCAATTCATGGCGAAATATGTCATTGTACAGATTATATACCTTCCACCTTTTGTATCGCATTTACTGCAAGTGCAAATCATCATCTGCCTAGCCTTTTCCGAATTATGTTGGGGTCGGCTTCCAATCTAACCGGATGCAGCTGAATACCAGTATTTTACATGAAGAGACTGCCTATCTGACCTCCACAACCCATTTACTGGGTAATACGATACCCCTTGGTAAGACTGGTTGTCAGACTTTCGGGGCGTCTGACTACCCGTAACGACTGTCAAAGATCCACGAATGACAGCCGGGACCAACAGCTTAACGTGCTTTCCGAGGCACGGAGGGGTATTGGTATGTGAAGATGGACACCCATCCACGGACCAAACGCGGCAAGCGTAGCATAACCTGATCGATCGACCCGTGCGGCTGTTATTACTTAGCCACAAGCCCCTCTTAGTGCAAGTGCAAATGACTGAATTAAAAATATATATACAGTATGTTAACTAACAGAGGGCGTTCCCGTTAACCCGCAATAGTATAGCATCCATACATGATATGAGTAGTAAGAAACAAAGGTTTGTACGGTGAACATGACAGTTCCGATGGTATGCTGTCAACCGTCCGACGTGCGCTCCGCCAGTCGAATGCCGGCCGCTCTCCAATCGGCTCTGTCCACGTGTAGAAAATGGCGCGAAGTTATAGCGCCACCTCACGGCGTTCACTGTACTAACCGATCAACCAATGAGAATTAAGTTCCGGTTTGACCAATATTATGAAATCAACCGGAAGTAGTATTTTGATTATTTTGTCGTCTTGATATCGCTTGCGACGACATATACATATATATTGCATTGTAGAATTACCTTTTCGATAAGACCGCTCATTGTATATTTTGAAGTGTTTGATTTAAAAAAAAATGTGTTTTTGTGGTATGAGATATACAGGGTCCAATTAAAATAGATGGACAAATTTTAACACTGCGCTCAGTAGGTCTAACCAAACTGATATCCAAGCAAAGAAAAAACACTGATTAAAGTGATTTTATTTCGAATCTAAAATAATAAATTGCCGGTATATTAGTGTATTTTCGTTAGCTAGTTATTTTTCTTCTATGTATCTAATGCGTTTTTCTTATATATTGTTTTACCATTGTTCTTATTTTGGTGGTCTGAATGATTTCTAAAATTTTGTTCATCTATTTTAATGGGACCTTATATATATAAATACATAAATACATGTTAGTCAGCTCCTTGTTGTACGATTTGATAAGGATTCATGGGGTTCATCAATCAATATAAGCGTGTTAATTAAATAAAACAGTTTTTTTTTTATAATGTCACACTTTATTAAAATTTCTTATGATCGGCTATGTGTTGGATGAAACTGCTAAATGCCGTCAGACCCTGTAAGAACATAACATATAATTAATGTTGAGGATGATCGAAGTGAGATACTGCATGGATATTAGGAAATAGTCTGGCTTTTGAACTTCTAGTGCAAATTGGATGAATGGGGAGTACCCATTAGATACATATACCATGGATTTAGTACATGATTCTGAATCCTGCGTTGAAATTTCTGGTTGGTCATTAAAAAAAATAGTTGTTCAGTACATTCTTATCACGTAGGTTCTGCACTTTTCTATGAAACAGCTGATTTTTTTGTGACAACCGATGAAAAATGTCTACTGTAGGTTCAGAATCATGTACTGAATCCATGGTTACACTTTGGGCGTCGATGTTCGTTCTTGCCGCCCAGTATATCATGGTGAAAGGACTTTTTGATCCGATGGTATACTTATAAATTATGTACCAGTGAGACCAGAAGACTAAGGACGTGAACAACCATAGCACTGTTTCAACCGGAGGATCACATGAGTGTAAATGTTTTATTTTATTTTTTGTAAGTGGTTTCTTAATGCCTTCCCATAGGACTATGAGAGAGGAACTGTGAGTGCTCCTGTGCGTGCTCACACTCTGGTGCTCTATCTCCTGATTGGCAGACGCCATGACCAAAATTAGGTCAGGAGCATATTATTTTATAATTTTAATAATAAATAATACGTTATACTCACAAATTTAAAGGCTTGTATGAAGCCCATAGGAACTGCTGCTGCCATGTTGAATAGCTGAAAAAAGAAGGAAAAAAGAAGATAAAATATAAGAATTGATTTAAAGAAAAGAACATACCTATTATGTTCTTTATACAGCGTGTAACGGAAGGGGGGTATCAACCCTGACGGAGGTGAATGTGCTCATGAAACTCAACAACTTTCCCCAAAGAACATAGGTCGAAATATGAAAAAAAAATTTGGCTCTCCCATAGTAAATCAATCAGCTGGTAGTCAGTTTTGTGGCGCGAGGATGTGTTTCAGATACGATACATCGACAACCACCAAACACAAACAAACAACAACAACATGTCTGACAAACATCGTCTAGTGACAGAAATTTTTTGGCTCGTGTCCGTCCCTAGCGCACGACCCTCGCAACATACCCCCCCACCACATCCCTCGCAACACATCCCTCGCAACACATCCCTAGCACACATCTTTCCCTTGTTTTGAACGTACAAAAACCTCGCTCCTCCGAGCCGTTTCCACTAGAACTGCGCCGAGCAAGGCTACGTAAATGAAGTGATTCTATTGGTTCTTAACAAACACATCCTTCGCTACGCATCCTCGCACATCTCTGGTGGCAAGGCAGCCTTAGGGTCCTGGAAAGCCTCATTACTCTAGTGATTGCAAGCGCAGTACTGAGCGTGAAGTCCTTGTGTTATTGGGTTTTTCTATACGGAATCTACAATAGCTGTATAAGGCTGCCTGTCCATTGACGCGGAGCGAGGATGCGGAGCAGAGAAACGGAAAAATATTAACCAATAAGATTGCATAAAATCTCAATGTCATTTTTCTATTGGTTAATATTTCTCCGTTTCTCTGCTCCGCAGCCTCGTTCCACGTCAATGGACAGGCAGCCTTACAATAGCATATTGGATTTCTCCTTTATGCATTTCTCAGTAATACCAGCCCAGAGTCTGGATTTGTGCCGGATTTGTGAGAATAGGCACGGCACGGTACGGACGATCAAACTGAACAATTTTGTCCATGAGACCAACATCGTATTTGCGAATAAAAATTCAGGCGTCCCATACGTTTAGGTCGAGTAGGTATTGAAGTTTTCTAAGGGACAGTTGATAAATTTTTCGCGAATACGATATTGGTCCCATGGAGAAAGTTGTTCAGTTTGATGGTCTGTACCACATCCTTAGATTTGGCTGGTCTTTGAAAAATAACCCGGTATAGGTAGGTACTCCTCTATCCAATCCTTGGGGGAAACAAGGTTTGATGTTCATTCATTGTTGTAGGTCAAGGAGCAAGTAAGCTAGTCAATTAAAATGATTCCTTTAAATAACTTCGTTAACTATCGGGACATAAAATATTTCATTAAAATGCTTTTAATTATTTCCATTAGCATAAGTCTGTTTCTTCAACTCCGGTTAGGTTTGGAAGCTACTATCCGGTTGTTTGTTCCCGAAAAAGAAATGATAAAATGTTAATTAATCACGATTAAGGCGTTAAACCCCAATTTATTATAGGTACCACTTGAGTTTTTTTCGGTATTTCTTCTTCACGGACCTCATCTAGTTTTAATAAAAAAATTACGGGCAAGTGTTATTTTTAAGTAATAAAAATCGTTTAAGGACTGATTTTACCAAAGTCAGATATATTTCATCCGTGGAATAAAATTTACATCTGACTGTTCTAGTATGGAAAAACTGTCAAAAATAAAAAAAATAAAATATTCTCAGAATAAGACTTACGAGTATTCTAGGTATAAAAGTTTACTGAAATTCACCCTTACTCTCATAACAAAACTTTGTTAGGTATTACAGATCCAGCGAAATAAATCATAAGGTCGGTTTGTAACTTACAGAATTTGTAACAGTTGGTCTAGAAGTTGCGGTTGCCGAAGTTGCCACAGTAGGGGTCGCTGCTGCCTCAGTGGTGTTGGTGGCATTCTGACAGAAACCCACCCCCACAAGCAACACCAGCGCTAGAAACAGTTTAATGTGCACTGAAGCCATAATCGCTAACAACTGTACTCTAAAATCAGTCCACATGAGCTTATATACATTTTCTTGACAACCGAAACCCATTATACTTAAATGAAGATAATATCTAAGTTACATGTTGTTAAATTTTTCATGGCAACGCTTTGTACGGTGGCTACTTTAAATTTTGCTCTCATGAATATTCAGTATGTTGTAAATAGTTCAAGACGTAAATCTAGGGCCTAACTACTATTCAAGTTTACTTGTTTACCGTTCCTATGAGGATTTTTTATTTATTTATATGAAGGCTGACCAACTAAACACATACACAGCACTAACCCAAAGTCTTTGTCATAATATAGATCTCTCATGTATCTCAATTATAGGAAAGCACGGCACTAGTAATTAGAGTACTAGAACATTATACAATAAGAATATTATTTAAAAAATACTTTATCTTTCTTGAAGTAGTAATGATCAACATATTACTTATCTTCAGCATCATTAACAGGGAAGTCCGTAGCGTATTATTAATTAATTTATCGAGTGTGACCTAATTTGAATGCGTACGGGTATAAGTTTTATTAACCTGTAGGTAGTCCCCCACTTCAGAGTAAAAAAACCGGGCAAGCGCGAGTCGGATTCGCACACGAAGGGTTCCGTACCATTATCTATAAAAACGGCAAAAAAAAATCATGTCTGTTGTATGGGAGCCCCCTTAAATATTTATTTTATTCTGTTTTTTAGTATTATTACATCATCTGTGAAAATTTCAACTGTCCAACTATCACGGTTCATGAGATACAGCCTGGTGACAGACGGACGGACGGACAGCGGAGCGGGAGTAATAAGGTTCCTCTTTACCCTTTGGGTACGGAACCCTAAAAACCACCCTCTTTCCACTTATCTCTGCACAACTTCTAGGGGTAATCCGTTTAGGTATTAATAATAAATAATATAAGCAATAATAAAATATGTTAGTTTAAGTTGTTCAGTACAAAAACATAATAACAATTACCTAATAACAATTTAACAAATAGTAACTTAGGTAATTGTACTTCAAATTATGAGGATATTTGACAAACTTGGTACCAACACACGATGACATAAATGCGTTCATTCCTTTCTCAATCACGACGCACTAAATCAATGGAACGTTATTGAACAGAGCTCTACGAAAAAGCTGACCAGAGCCCAATTAATATGATCCTATCGAAAATAATAATCAAAGCCAAAAGCAGAAATTCATATGAATAAAAGGGAACGCTGTGAAATGCTGTCATACACTTCACTGCACTCTGCTAAATATGCCAACATGTCAGTAGTCAGGTGTTTGTTTGTAAACAAAGTTTTCATCTATCATGATATTTGGCTGCTCCTCCCGGCTCATTGCAGGTCATTAAGGAAAACCTTATTAAACAAATAAATTGTATCCCCAGTCAGGGCATACGTTGAGATTCTATTTATGTTTTTCCTCGAGCTTAACAACAAATTTGGATTGTTTATTGAGAGAAACCCAGCACTAAGGCTTAAAGAAGTACATCAGTGCACCAAAAAATACTTACATACTGACAGTAAACGTGACGTCAATTAAAAACGCAACGGTACCTCCGTGCAATATTATAATGAATGAAATGGCAGATGCGAGCATACAAAATGCAGGTATCGTCAACACAAAAGAACATTGTGCGTTCCACCTCGCAGTTACGAGGATGTTGTCTGTACAAATAAAAACTACACTAGCTACCTTTTCGCTGCAGGCTAGACATACATGATTCAAAACATTTGCTTCGTGTTTGCTTACATTCTAAATAAATGGGCGACACACAGGAATACAATGCTTTATTACCGTTGCAAATTGTGATTGACACACTAAACGAGGAAAGAGCGGAATTGTGTTTTCAGTAAATTTTAGTTATTCATCAAATTTTTTATACGAGTTCTAGGTAAATAAAGGAAAATTATCATTAGAGAGCGCCCTATCAGTGTAGTAAAAGGTTTTGGATTCGACAGCCACTTCAGGAAAATTAAATGAGTTTTACTTTTATGTGATAGGTACCTTTCAACATTAATGTCGAATGATTAATAGTCGTCGTATAATTGATATTGGGTTTCTCCATTATGTATTTCTCTGTAATAGCAGCCCCGGGACCTGGATTTGTGCCCGGTTGATGACAATAGGTTCGCCCCCTAATACATGAGACTTTAACGGGAGGTTATACGAATTTGCCTGTTTTAGAATCAATTTTATATGGTCAAATTAGTGTTTTTGAAAAAAAAAAAGATGAAACAAATCGAACCTAAGAAAAACTAATTCAGTTTTTTTTTTGACCGTATAAAATTTATTCTAAAACAGGCAAATTGACCAACTGCAAATATTTTATACTGTGGCATGGATTTTCCGCGAAATCATAAATACGTCCCGCTGTATTTGGGTGAGGCAGGGGTAGCGTTTCAAAGGCCTACAGTCCCGGAAAAACTAATCGGCAAAATGTGGGTATAAGTACTCTACGAACATCTCTGCCATACCTTCCGAGGGAAGCAGGCGTGATGGTATTTTGTTATGTGTGTAATGTCGTAGAGGGGCCCTTGACTAATCATCATCATCTGCCTAGCCTTTTCCCAACTATGTTGGGGTCGGCTTCCAGTCTAACCGAATGCAGCTGAATACCAGTATTTTACATGGAGCGACTGCCTATCTGACCTCCACAACCCAGTTACTGGGAAATACGTACCCCTTGGTAAGACTGGTTGTCAGACTTTCGGGCTTCTGACTACCCGTAACGACTGTCAAAGATCCACGAATGACAGCCGGGACCAACGGCTTAATGTGCTTTCCGTGGCTCGGAGGGGTCTCGGTATGTAAAGATGTTCACCCATCCACAGGCCAACCGTGGCAAGCGTAGCTTAACCTGATCGTTCGACCTGTGCGGCTGTTATTATTTAGCCACAGGCCCCTCAGGGTGCTAAAGCCGATATTGTGGTCAAAATGAAAATACACAATGATTGGCTGCAAAAATGTAAAAATCTTCGTCATTTTGAAATTTACGCAGCCGCCATCTTGGATTTTTATTTCTTCTCCAAGCAGGCCGAGCCCACGCGTTCTTTTTTTCTTCAGGGAAAGGAAATTGATCGCTAGTCTTGCTCATGAATGTCGTAATTTGTTCATCCTATCTTTGTGTTTTCTCAAAAGAGAAACATAATTATAAAACAAATCAAATTATGTATGAGTACCTTTCCATACACACGCAGTACCTAATCCACTTGATTAAGCTCGTTCGGCTCCAGAAATTGATACCGGCGTGTATGAAATAACGTTGGCTGTTTGTGTTTACGCAACAGGAGAGCTAAGCTTGCTAACTACTACACAACTAAGCTGAGGTAAGGTACTAGTAACTGGATAAATGGCCGCTTAAAAGCGAATTGTCATCAAATAATTTGTTGGAGATTGTTTTGCCGAGTCGCTTCATGTAAAATACTGATATTCAGCTGCATCCGGTTAGACTGAAAGCCAACACCAACATAGTTGGGAAAAAGCTCGGCAGATGATGGTGATGATTATTTTGCCGAGTCGCTCGGCGAAGTATTAAGATCGGTCTGATTAGCTGGCTCAGAAAAACAGTCTCGTTCTACATATTTATTTATTTACACATACTTTACTGTGATAACACAAAAAAAAACAAACAAAAATGATCGAACACTAAAAATATACAATGGGCTGCATTACACACTAAGTCTGTGTGCGTATGTGTGTGTGTGTATTACATACTAAGTGTTAAAAGCAGTAAATGGATTTACAAACTCGTGCCGGTAATCCAAAAGGGGATGTTGTTTTATCCCACATTCATAGTCACTTGAGGCATCGTTGAAAATCAGAAATAAATCACGTGAAATAATATAACCTACTTATGTATTGCTTTAATATGCAGTCATTCTAGAAATATTTTTTTAATTTAAATATATATTGCATTTTCACAATCGCTTCCATAAAATACGAGTTAAAAACGAACCTATTTACAGCATCTCGCTCCATATAAAATGAGCGACTTTTAAAGGGTTTGTGTAAAATTTAATCGATAAACGGAAATGGTTCTGCTCTCGAACTGAGTATGTACTCAAGTAGCTATTGACCTTTTTTGACTGAATTGACGGCACTTCACAATACAAATACATTATGTGGGTATGTCCATTGAAATCTCTACCTACGCTTTTGTACACCAGCAAGGTTTAGCGGACGAAATTGAGAGTTTAGCGCTGAAAGAAAATAAGGTTTTTTTTTTCTGTAAATACGCTACATAATTACTCTTTATTCGAATTTCTTCAACGTATACAAGGTTAGTTAAATCTGTAGCTGTCTGAACTGTGTCTGTATTTTTCTAACCATTAAGCATCTAATTCACGAGTACTGGCGAGTATTTCAATTACAAATTAGCTCTTTATTCTTTCCGACTGAAGGTTGACATAAGGAAAACTCCATTTCATTGAATAATAAAGTGTAACGAACGTTGTAGGTAGAGAGTGCTCTTGACACGTTGGACAAAAGCAATCCTTAGGACGGGAATACACAGAGAATAAAGTATTCCGAAAACTACTTCTGTGTAACTAACATATGTAGTTTGCGCGAGGTGGCTCAGCATGTCGATTCTGTAAAAATCTCACCGTGAAAACTTGCGTGGAGTGAGCTGTTAGTGTCATCCCACTGATGCTAGGGATTGACTAAGCAAACATTTAGAATCATAATCAAGATTTCAATAATATTTTTAAGGTAATTCTATTGATCATTTTTTATAATTTCAAAAACCAGTATTAGTTGTCAATCCATTACTACTTTGTGGGGTTTTAAAATAAAATAGCAAAACAGAAACTTAGTCAGATTGACAGTTAAAATACTTAGAAATTATATAAAATGATCAATAGAATTACCATAAAAAAATGTTATTGAAATCTCGATTATGATTGGAAATGTATTCTTGGTCAATCCCTAGTATCAGGTGGGATGACACTGACAGCTCACTCCACGCTCACTTCACCTAAGTTTTCACGGGGAGATGGTTACAGAATCGCACTGCAGGTAGGTCGCACGTCAGAGATGTCAACTAGAGCGAGTTTGTCGTTTGTCCCGGACTTACTCAATTTTGTTCTCTAGTTTCAAGTACTGGTCTTTATAGATTACTTACGTATTAGTTATTTTGATTATAAGTCAAACCAAAACATCTATACCATAGGTTTTCAATCTTATTTTCCCCAGTTTGTGAATATATTTCTTTCTCATTTTTTTTTTGTTGTTTTTCTTCCTATCTTTCGCGAATCTGAAACAGCTATTAACAGGATTGATTTAAACGTGTAATGTTATGTACAGTCAGTTATAGCAATTAGCTGTACCTTTGCGTAAATGGTTGAGATTTTTATTTGAGCAAAGTAAATAAAATATAAAAGAATTAGCTGCGCCACGTGGTTTCACCCGCATAAGTGTCGATCCTGTGGGAATATCGGGATAAAAAGTATTTTGTGTGTTAATCCCAATTATAAACTATCTGTGTACCAAATTTCATCCAAATCCGTTCAGCCGTTTGAGCGTGAAGAAGTAACAAACATAAAAACACACACACGCACCAACTTTCACCTTTATAATATTAATGTGATTATACAATTCTATCGATTCGTATTCTAAAAAACCAAACAGCAATCAACCATTACCAATACAATCAACGATGTATGCAAAGGTGGGTAAACTAATTGCTATAACTGACTGTACACGTGAGATAGGGTATATAATCTTCTTTGGGTCTTCTGCAACCCCCCTAAAAGTCTCAAACGCCCAAGAGGGGGTGTTATCTCCCACGTTGAGAACCTATGATCTATACTAATACGACTAAATTTACCGTACGTTTAAACAAAAAGTATATCACCACAACAAACAAACTTGTATTAGGTACCCACTACATAATCAGGTAGTAGGTACAGACGACAGCACATTAAGCTACTACAATCGTTCAAACTTTAATTGATTTTCAACTTTATCGCTGAAGCATTATGCTCAAAATTGATTGGAAAAATTTTACAGTTTCGAATGACTTGATGTGCTGGCGTCTGTACATAGGATATGTGTGGTAACCAGTACGAAAACATTATTTTATGCATTTAGACGGGTTTATCTACCCAATCTATCCGATACAAACAAGCACACCAATATTTTGTTAATAACGTTAAGTAATTCATGCATACGAGTACTAAAAATCATGCTTAGCTACGAAGGGCGTTCAATGTGTTCTCGGCATCAGCATAATACAAGATGTAAATTCAATTAAAATGATTTTTATTTTTCATCGTGATTCCCCATTACCCCAATGCACTTATTACATCTCGAAATTAACTTTTCTCTCTTTTAATACGACTACCCTGTAAAAAATAACTTTCCTCTTTTCTGAAAAATGCGCGTTTATTGCCGCCCTGCGCTCTTCATCGTTGGAAAATTGTTTCCCACGAAGGTCTTTTTTCAAATTGGGGAACCAATAATAATCACTCGGCGCTAGATCCGGGCTATAGGGTGGGTGGTTAATTTCTTCGAAACCACAATCTAGCACAGCAGCCTTGAAAACACGCGCCGTGTGGACCGGGGCGTTGTCTTGAAGAAGCAACACATCGGTGGTCAGTTTACCCCGTCCTTTTTGTTTAATTGCTTCCCGTAAATTTCGTAAAGTGGATGCGTAGGATGCTACGTTTATGGTTTCACCTTTTTTTGTGTACTCAATCAGCAAAAATCCCTTTGAGTCCCAAAACACTGTGGCCATGATTTTTCCGGCAGAAGGAACGACTTCGAATTTCTTAGGGGCTCAGTGCCCTTCTTGTGCCACTGTATGGACTTGCTTTCTTTCAAGGTCATAATGATGAGCCCACGTTTTATCTGCAGCAATAATTCTATCGAAAATACTTGATGGAACTTCACTACAGAGCTCTAAAAAGTCTCCACAGCGCTCGATTCGCACTTGTTTTTGAGGCGCCGTGAGGATTCACAGCACCCATCTTGCACTGACTTTTGAAAGGTAAAAAAGGTCATGATGAATAGTATGCACGGAACCAACAGAGAGGTGGGTCATCTCAGCTATCATTTTGATCTTCATTTGGGCATCTTCCAGTATGAGCTTCTTAACTTTTTTCACGTTTTCTTCCGTAGAGCCAGTAACCGGGCTGTCCGAGCGTGTGTCGTCTCTCTGCCCCTTTTAAATTCACTTGACCACTTTTGAACCGCAGAATCTTGGTAAACAGCCACCATCTCTTGGTGAATAGTTTTTGACTTTTTCCTTGTTTGTTAAGGAATTTAATAACAGCGCGGTGCTCAATTTTCATCAACATTGTCACGGTAGCCATTCCAGCTGTCGTTGACTAAGGATAACTAGCAAACTAATGATCACAACTATATGAAATTTTACCTTTATACCCTTAGATAATGTCATTAATTCATTAATTAGTCAAATTACCCACATCATTAGTAAATCACCCTGATACCGAGAAAACATTGAACGCCTCTCATAGATACCAATTTACATTCATTATGAGAAGTTCCTACGTTCCAAGCATGTTCATGTATTTTTACGTCCTCAGAACATAGCTTCGAAAGTAAACTGACAAACAACATCAAATACTCACTTTTTATCAAAAGATAGTACTTTATAATTTCACCTCACAGCACTCTCGGATAGCGGTGAAATAGAATTATCAACCGTTTCGGCGAAAAACTGCAGCGAAATGGCTTTTAACGTTTTTTTTTTTTTTTTTTCAAGTTCCGTCGAGTCAAAAGTTAAACCGCGATATTGTATTTTATTGTACCCCTTCAGCGGTTACTGAAAACCTGATAAGTGGTTGGTTATACTTTCAACATTAAGACGATAAGAGTCCATTTGGAAAGGTTACCGGTTGGAATTCTGAAAGAAAAATAGCGGGTTGAACTGCCTTTCGCTGGTCTTTTTTTTACTGTTTTCAAGCTTTCCGACGAAAGCTCATTACTTTAAAAAAAAAAAGGTTTTGTTTCAGGAAGGTCTAATGTGATGTCACTTGCACAGAATAATTTGCTTATTGTTTATAATGTTGAAAGTAAAGTCAGAAGTCACGCTGGCTTTCTCACTTAACTAAAACGTGTTTACGAAGATCCACGCAATTTAAATACGGAAATGTGGTGGGTGTATTCCGGCACGCCTTGCTCGACTCGCATCCGGATTCAGAACCGGAGCGCAAGTTAAGCTTGCTCATACTTACACGGGAATTACCTTGTTACTAAATCCATTCCTATGAGAATATAAAAAGGACTAATTATTAATTGAAAAGTAATCGCAGATTTTTTGTCGAAGCTCATTTATTTATTTATTCTAACTTATCGCACAAAAGGTACAAAGGCGGACTTAATGCCTTAGGCATTCTATACCAGTCATCAAAGGGAGCTCAGATAGCTATATACGTACATACTAATTCCATTTATAGGTCTCAATGTGCAATGCCTTTTATGTATCAGTGCAACAAAAGACAGAAGAAAAAAAGAAGAGAAGAAATACAAAAATGTAATATTTTAAAGAAAAAAATAACGATTCGTTATAACAGTGCCAACACACAAAAAATAAGTGTGCGGTCGGGGGACCCTCTCAGGAACGAAGTTCTTTCCGCAATACCTACTCGCACACCCACGAACTTATACATATTTATTACAAAGAGACAGAGAGAACAAGT
Organism: Eremobia ochroleuca; assembly: GCA_949629135.1. Lineage (NCBI taxonomy): Eukaryota > Metazoa > Arthropoda > Insecta > Lepidoptera > Noctuidae > Eremobia > Eremobia ochroleuca. The sequence continues at coordinate 10,068,045 of OX451392.1, forward strand.
GTGAATTTAGTACGCTTTTAAAGACCCGAGTATAAGTTCGAAGCTCTCATAAAGTGGCCGCCACCTTAGATTTTCAGAACTGAACTCACTGTCGGCTTTAGCACCCTCAAAAACAATGAAAACGACACCCATGATGCAAAATCCGAATTTTTTTGCAGCCGCCGTCTCGAATTTTCATTTTGACCTCACTATCAGCTTCGGCACCCTTGAAAACTATGGAAATTATCTCTCTCTCTACTCGACACGCTCTATTCTACAGCTTTCTATTATGTAAGGTCCCATTAAAATAGATGGACAAACTTTTGTAAATCATTCAGACCACCAAAATAAGGACAATGGTGAGAGAATTCATAAGAAAAACGCATTAGATACTTACAAGAAAAATAATCAGCTAACGAAAAGACACTAATGCGCGCCGGCAATTTATTATTTTAGGTCAAAATAAAATCACTTTAACCCGTGAGAAGGCGCGCTATGAGCAATTTGCTCACACAAAAATCTAATTCAAAATTTTTTTGTCTTTCCCATGCCACACCAATTCAAGCACTTAAGTACCTTCCTAAATATTCACCCCCTCTCCCCTGACGCAATTCTCGATCCGCTCAGTGGCGTTGCGACCGCGCTGCAAGGCGTTTGTGGAGGCCGTGTACCAACGTGCGGCAATTTGCTCATCACGCGCCCAGCAATTACTTTGCACCGAACATGTAAAATACATGTATTCAGTGTGTTTCGAGAGGCACATTAGTGTAGATTTAATGGATGAATAACACTTTTTAGTTTTTGTTATGGAACAGTTTTTATTGTGATTTTTATGAAACGTGCCAAAAAAATTAATTAATACTAGGTTGTTTTGTTATTTGCCTTAGAAGTTGCTATTATGTTTAATAGTTTTGATTAAAATACTTGTTTTCTTACTTACTAAACCTTGTGTTATTTATTTAAATACATTATAAGCCAATGAATATAGAAACACTAAAAAATATAAACATTTATGATAGTGTGAGCAATTTGCTCGCACGCGCCTACTCGTGTAAGAAAATTAGGCGCGCCTTCTCACGGGTTAATCAGTGTTTTTTTTTGCTTGGATATCTTTGGTTAGACGTACTGAGTGCTGTGTTAAAATTTGTCCATCTATTTTACTGGGACCCTGTATATAATAGAGCGTGTCGAGTCAAGTCGCATGGAGGGGGGCATAACGCGTTTTCGTTACGTGAAGATTTCTACCAATTAATCCTAAGGCAAGCCGCGTTAAAGAACTTCGTTCCAAAAAGCAATAAAAAGAAGAAAGAAAATGAGAATTTGACAGACACATTCAGTTTTGGAACGACCACTGCAGTGACTGTTTCTTATGAAGTGCGGCTTGCTCAGTAGGTGATGGTTCCAAATATGTAATATTACTGACGCTGGTACTCTGATAGATCCCTGTTGTAACATACGGACCACGAACAGACCTGCGAGAAATTGATAGAAATAGTGTTATGTTATGTATTAACTTGATGTAAGTTAGTATACCCACATTAATTGACGTGTCTGTTATAATTGAAAATGCGTTTGTCTTTTTGTATTAACTATGCATTTTCTATTATAATAGGTTTTGCCATTACTAATTAAAGTTAATATCTAATGGAATAAATGCATATTTGAGTACCTATTTGTTTTGAATTATTTGTTCATAAGTAAACGATTTATAGTATAACTAGCGACCCGCCCCGGCTTCGCACGGGTGCAATGCTGATCACTATCACTACATAGTATAAAACAAAGTCGCTTCCCGCTGTCTGTCTGTCTCTATGTATGCTTAGAACTTTAAAAATAAGCAACGGATTTTGATGCGGTTTTTTTTAATAGATAGAGTGATTCAAGAGGAAGGTTTATATGCATATAATACATGCATAATATAGTAGAGAAACACTGATAATTTTAGAGCCATTATTTCTCTTAAAAAGTATAGGATAAAAAATGGTTATTGTGGGTTATCCCTAAGAGATAGACATATGCCATCGCGGACTTTTTTGTAGACCTTTTTAAGGTGTACAATACTGTAGTACATTATTTTGATCTATCTCGTAGGGTTAAGCCAGCGTTTGCAATGTAAGCGCAAAAAAATGTGTTTATTTACGACATCACATTAGAAACCCCTAAAATGATCAGTGTTTCTCTACTATATTATGCATGTATCACTACATAGTATAAAACAAAGTCGCTTCCCGCTGTCTGTCCCTATGTATGCTTAAATCTTTAAAACTACGCAACGGATTTTGATGTGGTTTTTTTTAATAGATAGAATAATTGAAGAGGAAGGTTTATATGTATAATACATGCATAATATAGTAGAGAAACACTGATCATTTTAGGGGTTTCTAATGTGATGTCGTAAATAAACACATTTTTTTGCGCTTACATTGCAAACGCTGGCTTAACCCTACGAGATAGATCAAAATAATGTACTACAGTATTGTACACCTTAAAAAGGTCTACGAAAAAAAGTCCGCGATGGCATATGTCTATCTCTTAGGGATAACCCACAATAACCATTTTTTATCCTATACTTTTTAAGAGAAATAATGGCTCTAAAATTATCAGTGTTTCTCTACTATATTATGCATGTATTATATGCATATAAACCTTCCTCTTGAATCACTCTATCTATTAAAAAAATCGCATCAAAATCCGTTGCTTATTTTTAAAGTTCTAAGCATACATAGAGACAGACAGACAGCGGGAAGCGACTTTGTTTTATACTATGTAGTGATAGTGATCAGCATTGCACCCGTGCGAAGCCGGGGCGGGTCGCTAGTTATACATATAAACCTTCCTCTTCAATTATTCTATCTATTAAAAAAAACCGCATCAAAATCCGTTGCGTAGTTTTAAAGATTTAAGCATACATAGGGACAGACAGCGGGAAGCGACTTTGTTTTATACTATGTAGTGACTTAAACTATTTCTATGTTCATAAGCTAGCAACGACGAGTTTTCCTAAAGAACAAAGTGATTTGTGATGAACGCGGCACCTATTTGGTAATTATTACACTGAAACCGAAATATCCTAGAGTCAAAAATTCGAAGACTAGTGACATTTACCAACCCACACTGGGCCCGCGTGGTGGATTACGGCACGTTCTCTCTCGCAGAATGGAGGCCAAGGTCCCAGCAGTGAGAAGGTTATAGGCTGATATGTATGTATGTATGTTATGTACACTGATCTACCTATCGTTCTTTCTGCATATATTTCTGAAAATTATTATGTTTGTGAATATTGTTTCAGAATTTGGATGCCGCGTGCCTGAAGCAACCTTCATAGGCCGCTATCCTAGTAAGTATCTGTTCTATATACAGGTTAATTACCTATTTATTTATAAATTTACACGTGGAAGAATACACCAACATTTATTATTCGCACAACAATCGGAACTCGAAATCGATACTCGTACTTTTATAGATGTTCTTTCCACGGAACGGTCCAAATTGAATCGAATACAAGTGAGTACAAGAAATGTTTGTCATGCTAACCCTATGGCCCGCGCCTGTTTAAGGCGGTCGTAAACTCGTAACACAGTTTGAGCGGCCCAGGATGCTCCAGGAAATTCTACTTGCCTTATCCTTTCACGTAGAAAATTAAATGTCTCGCGTAATATCCGCGGGCCTGGCTCTGGTTTTGGCATTTGATCTACTTGGGCGTCGTACCTGCTTGTGGCTGCCTAAATGTTGTATAAATAAATTGTTCTTAGCCAATTCTAGAAACGGTATTCCACAAATCGATAGTCATTACCTGTTTGGGTTCGCAGTTATCAGGATGTATCGCTTCGGCTTTGATTCTAAAGTGAACTGAAATTATGTTAGCTAGCTCGCGCTATCGTGTGCGAATACCGTTGCTTTGGCGTAGTCTAGTGATTATATTCGATAGATAAGTTTAACGGAAAAAGCTATTAGCCGCTAGTGGCTCATACAAAGGCTTTTCATAGGCAATAACGTGGTAAAATATTGAAAATGTATTCCTGCTTTTTCCTCGGAGAGCTGGGCTGTTTTAATAGACTGCCTTTCAGATACTCGTAGGTACGTGAGGTAAGTCGATATTAAATTATTAATACTCAGTATTCGTAACTGTGTAAGAGGAAAAGCACCAAAATCAGAAAAGATTTTGTCAAATCATAACACCCACTTACATTTCGGTCATTAACTTCCAAAGAATCCATTCATAAAAAAACATTTTTAAAAAAAAAAAAAAAAAAAACTAACGACTTCCAAAAAAAGAATACTACAAAGTTAAAAATAACTTTAGTTTCGGAAGTCTGTGTCAAAAACGAAAATACGGAACCAACAACACCGACTTCCGAAATTAAAGTTATTTTTCACTTTGTAGTGTTTTTTTTTTCACTTTTTAGTAGTATCTACCCCACACAAATTCATTTTACACTACTTGCTACTTATTATTTAAACATGACTGTTATTATTAAAACATCATCAATATAAACTAAGTGGAAAAAAATCGTATTATTGAAGCTAACTTCAAAATTACCCCAACAAAGTTAATTAAATTTATATGGGACCACCCATGAGGCATACCTTATCTATTAAAAAAGACTTTTGTAAATTCGTCTATATATGACAGAGTTAGAGGTGGTCTGTCTCCGAAACTCATCGTAAGAAATAAGCATCACCTTTGTACCTATTTTTCTGTTCTGTTTTTTTTCTTGTCTGTTTATATATGTGTGTACATAAATGGTAAAATAAATTAATAAATAAATATTTAAAGGGGAACATTTTGGAACAAACTTCTTTCGAACAAAAAAAGAATTTTGCAAATCCGTCTGTATATGACGGAGTAATGCCCGAACGAAGATAAAAAAAATATATAAATAAACATCCAAATTAAGAAACTTCTCTTTTTTTGATTATGGTTAAAAACTAATTTATACGAGGCGTGGGAACGAGTCTGATGACGAAAATATATTTTTTGAATTTTTGTCCGTTTGTCAAAATGGCGGAAAAGATAGATGAAATTTGGCACACAGATGGTTTGTATCCTGGATTAACACTAAGGGTACTTTTAATCACAGTAGTACATTCCCGTGCGATAATTTCCGACACCCACGCGGGCGAAGCTCTCTCTATAACAAAGCATACACAACTTACTCTCGGGGAGGAAAATTTGACAGTTTCGGGTAGCTTGATGTGCTGGCGTCTGTACATATTTTTACTCTTTGTTCATTTACGCCATGTCGGTACCGTTGTAAACTAATTTATCCTACTTTCAAAGAGTATTTACTGGGAACTAATTAATGTTCCTGATGCTGACGATAAGTCGAACTTAAACAAGTATAATGAAATAAAACATCAGTGGAACAGAAAACATTTTCGTTTTCTTTGTAGAGTTAGTAAGGTAGTTTAGTGAGCTCCAAACAATGTGCGGTGATTGCTTGTCGGTTGATTGTGCGTCTGTTGTCTTTACTGAGGTAACAGGTGGCCTTGCTATTTCAAGTTTTCTTTGTACAGATGCCAGCACATCAAGCTACTACAATCTGTCAAACATCTTTAATAGATTTTTAACTTTATCACTAAAGTATAAAGTTCAAAGTTGACTGGGAAAATTTGACAGTTTCGGGTAGCTTGATGTGCTGGCGTCTGTACCTACATGTACCAATATCATGGATATTCTTTCTTGCTTGATGCTTTAAATATACAGCCATACATTCGGAGAGCTATCATAGTTTTGAGTAGCAAGCTACATGTAGGGTTCCAAGTTTTATAAAATAAAATACTTTATTTTTGTCAAAAAACCGATACGAAATCTGAAGGCCAATTCCCGTTATTAAAAACGTTCAAAATCTAGTCGTAATATCATCTTAGCAACAATCAATGTCAAAAACTTGTCAAAAATGTTGGGAAATTAGACGTATTTTTGACAGATTGAGACTGAGGTCAGACTGTGAACGTCCTCAAAATTACGAGAATTGCCCCCCAGGTTAATGGATCTGTAGAAAACTATTAGCTTTAAAGATTGTGACTGCAAACAAGGTAACTTTTAATGCTGAAACAACGTAAAAATGCTAACTGAACAAAGCTTATCATTCTACCCGACGACTGTGTTTATTTCTTAGTCGCTGAACTCGTAAATTCTGTTTAAAATGAGTCTAATTTAATTACTCGAGGTCTGATGGTTTAATTCGTGATCTCTTTAGATCAAGACCCACCCGACCGTACTGTAGAAATTACTGCAATCACCAATTCAAATCATAGTGAGCCTGGCCACTCAAAATAATTACCTATTTATTTCGTTCTACGCCATCTATGACCAACCGATAGACTATATATATATTTATACCTATACGTGTACTAAAAGATCAAATAAACGTACTCAGTTTTCAATATATCAAGTTTAAACGACCCCAAAGCAGCCCCTTTGTATCTAACGGATACTTTCACGTAGATTTTTTTTGGGATGCTTACAACCTTAACACAAATTCTTTACGGTGCGTTTATCGAGTCAATGTATCGTATTTTGTTTTATTTGCAAAATGGGCTTAGTTCTGTAATTTACTAAGCCCCCCAATATTGATAAAGCTGTATTCGTTTCAGATAAATTGTATCTTAAATATTTTTTCTAAAGAGCTATTTAGCTCGAAATAACGAATGCTCCTACGTAACCTTATTTAGGTTTGTCCTTCTCTCCTTTGTGTATATCTCTCTTAATATAAAAAAGGAAAAGAGAAAAAAAAATCATATACGCTGTTAGGTAGGTACATAATTATTACAAATATTTTTCCATTATTTCATATTGCCGTGTTTATACTGGATGTTTTTTTACAGGCTCCAATTTTTTTCAGGGTGTTCTACTCGTGACTGTGATGAACAACTTTTACTATGGGACCAACTCTGAAGTCACGAAAAAAAAATCAGCTGTTTACGAGTAATACAAAAGTTCAATACCTACTTGACCAAAATGTATGAAGCAGCTGATTTTTTTTTCGTGATCTCAGAGTTGGTTCCATAGTGAAAGTTGTTCATATTCATGGGTAGAACATCCTGTAAAAATTTGGAGACGGTAAAAAAAACATGCTGTGTAATGATCAAAATAAGCCGCTATTTATTTGAAGTCACGTTGAAGTCACTGAGTCGAGATCAAAGATGTGATTGTGTGGCGAATATTTACAAACATCTTTTGTCCCAATCCAAATGTTATCTGTAACTTTGAAGCTGTTGTAATCGCTCAGTACCTTTCAATTAATTTCACCCTGCAGACGTTCGGTGGTGGTTGAAATTATCGACGTATACTTCGAAGATTATAATTATCTCCAGACTTCGGGAAGAGTGTTTTATTGTTGGATCTTTAGATTGTGATTACTAATTAATAATTCATTGATTATAGCGGGTGGTTGTTTGACGTTGGTTCCAAATGCACACTGTCACAGCAAAGGTATCTTATCGTCTAAAGGTAAATCTGAATGGCAAAAGTCCGCTTGCAGAGCTTGGAGATTGAAAGCACCTTTCAGATAGCTTCGTGTCTATCTCCGGGAATGACAGCTGTTTTGCTATTGAGAGAGATAAACTTGCAACAGCTGTTGACATTTAGTTTTCTCATTATATTTAAAAGATCAAGCTTAATCAATAGGTATAACTACTAGCTGTACAGTCAAAAGCATACCTACATTACTATGAAATATCTGATTTTGAATATATGGAATCATTTGTTGGAAGCATATACAAATGAACCGCCCCCAAATGTATTTTACTGTCAGCTGTTCTAATTTTAACAACTCGAACCTTGTTTTCGGAAGCTGGAAATATTTTAGTTATTCTGCCCAAAGGCCAGTGACGAGGTGGATTGCGTGTTATTATTATTATTCATCGGCTGTTTGGATTTTTAAGCAACACTAGTTACCATATTTACCTTAACATTTTGTAGCTCTTTTTGCCACTTATTTCTATTATTCAATAACGATAAATAGTCATTTGACTACGCTTTCCAAAAATGTTGTCGTGCTTATTCACAAGATAGCCAAAAACTAAGTCGATAAGAAGGTACCTCTGTGATATCTGGGTGAGGATAAGATGTCAGGAAATTACCAATTAAGAAATAACCTGGACTCAGAAATGAAAAATCATTATGATCTTGCGAAAGAAGAGTAAGCGGGCGAGAATTCAATTTACTCTATACCTCTACCATAATTGTATTGAGTTGCTCATAATATGTAACTATTTTTGGGCCAACTATTAAGTGATACTTTGCAGATTTGACTGCCGCTTCCCATAGGCGATGGCCTATGGGAAGCGGCAGTTTCAGTTCGGCAATGGTTTGGACTATAAGCGGGAATAAAATTAAATTGAATAACTTTTGCTGAGGCATAACTATGAATCACATCTTGAAAGGTTTTACTATTATGTAGCTATTATAAAGCTCGTTGTAACAAATTCAAATGTTTAATTTTTACTATTAACTGAGTAAGACAGAATTTCTTTGGAAGAATAGCTGGAAACTGTTCTAAGGGCAGATCTACATTTGTTAAGCGTCCACATACTCTCAATATATTTTTCTTGTCATTGAAAGAATTTAGGTATTATAAAGTTGATTTAATTTCCTTATTGTTCGAGTATTAGAGAGAAAGTATTTAAGTTGAAAACTTCTTATAAAAGTTTGAATGGCACATCTGATTTCTTGAGCAGAAAGGTTTCCAGTATTTACACGTAACTTTTTACATTTATTTATAAACCTTAGAATGTACGACATAACAAATACACATTTATTGAAACTCGAGATTTTCGTAAATATTGGTAACAAATTACTGTGCTTATCCGAGAGAATTGAATGTTCAGTAACGTTTATATACGTATGAGAGTTCTCTTGCTTTTCTGTATTAATCAGAGGATAAGATATTCCAGATAAGTAAAAGTTATGATTACAACAATTTTGTAAATAATCTGGTGCGTGACACCACATTTATTTTCACGTAAGTTATGTGGATAACATCATCTGGATAAGATATCTGCTGGAATACATGATCCAGGTGTCTAGAGCCATAATATATTACCTATTTTTAAACGTATTCATTTCATTTACTCGATTACTCTTATAAGCAGGTAACTTGTAATGGTATTTGAAGAATTTAAGCAACCTAATACTACTTTAGAATCACAAAATAAATGAATGGCTTTTACATTAGGAAGTAAATTGGAAATTTTATGTACAATATTAGCTAGGAATAATGCGCCATTTAATTCTAGCTTCGGCACAGTTAACCTTGAATGTAAGGAAGTGATACGCGATTTTGAACATAAAAAGTGGTACCAGACAATATCAGATATAGTAGAAACCTCTACACAAATTGTTGTCATGTTTTTGCTAATTCAACAGGAAGTGTCTAGGTTACATAGCCAGATTTTTGCAGTAATAACTTGGCTCTAACTATCCGAGGGCCAGTGAAACCCAGGGGATCAAACAGCCTACTGACTGCGCTCAATACTGATCGTTTTGTAGGGACAAATGACAATGGGATCTTAACTGAGCCAATCTTTTTACTTAAATATGGGAAAATTGATACTGGCAGTATAGTCGACATCGTCGTTAAGCCGTTGGTCCCGGCTGTCATTCGTGGATCTTTGACAGTTGTTCCGGGTCGTCAGTAGCCCGAAAGTCTGACAACCGGTCTTACCTTGCTAAGACTGGTTGTCAGACTACGAAGGCAGTCGCTCCATGTAAAATACTGGTATACAGTTGCATCCGGTTAGACTGGAAGCCGACCCCAACATAGTAGGGAAAAGGCTAGGCAGATGATGAGTATAGTCGACTTTGGTTCAGTTTTCCGTATTCATTGTCATTTCATAGTTTTCAAGCCAATGCAGCGCCCTTTGTTTTAGCTTCGCTTGTCTCGTCAGATAGTTTTGTTGTTCCTTCGATGTCACATATTTGTGCTGCCACTTATGTATGCGTTCCACAAACGGTCACATATATTTGCCGTCATCTTGACGACAGGTATTGATGGATGAATCACGAAGTTAGATATTATTGCCGAGCTGTCTATAGTAATGAAGTATTTATGCTCGTGACGGTACATAAACTGAACATTTAATTTAATAAATAAAAGCTACATACTAAACCCGCTATTGCACTGCATTTCCTATATCATGGTTTCTATTACATTCACAAATCACACGCACAAAGAGACTCGAAACAAATATCTGTAGCTCATAAAATATGAGTGCAAAACGAGAATCAAACACTACACATACGGCTCGTTGATTGTTCAGTTTTATTATTAAAGAACCTGCTGAAACGTATCCACAAATAAATTACAGTTATCTTGTTTGTACTAAAGGTTACCTCATTCCCCTTTGCACATAATAAAGTTAGTGATCGCTATGCCACATCACTGTATAGGTATGAGAGTACAATGGACAGCGGGCTCATCCTGTTTGTTTTTCTTGCTCACCTCGCTCGGTATATGATGCAGTGCGGATGCTGCATTTGCATAAAAGCGTCCATTATCCACAGCTTCAAACAAATAAAAAATCAATATCCGCCAGTGCACGCGTTTATATACACCACAGTAAATATAATTTAACGCGTTTTCAATTCATGATATCAAAAGTTTTACTTGTATCTGTGTCAAAATTTGAAATAATCGTTATTAATGTGTTAACATATGGTAGAAAATAGTTCTGTAAATATAAAATCTGTCACGCTTAAATATATACGATTTAGCACCGAAATACGCTGCATTGTCTGTTGATGGATGCAGAGATTGTTTCGGTCATCAGACCAGCTATTTTATATGTATTTGCATCTTTTAAAATTTAAGCCGGTCGATTCTGTAAAAATCTCACCGTGAAATCATAAGTGAAGTGAGCACTTAATAGTGTCAATCCCTACCATTACGGAATGACAGAGCTCACTTCCCGCTCACTTCACCTAAGTTTTCACGGTGAGATTTTTACAGAATAGCACTGCAGTTCGACTGGTGCGATTACAGGTGTAGAGGTGTAGCCATATGAGCACGTAACAAGTCAAATTCAATTTGGAAATGTGTTTCAGCTGCAAAACTCGTTGGTTTTACTGCGTTTTGGCTGAGTGAGTTGCACAATAAAATAGGGAAAGCCACTCCTCTCTACTTTATTGTGATTAATTGTTTTCTTTCAAGGGTTAATTTGTTTCAATTGTGTCTGGGTGTGACTTCTCTGCGGGCGGCTGGTATTGTGTGTCTTGTATTCATCAAGCGGGTCAGCAGACAGGACACAAATCAAACGAGGTCGCTGCGCCTGTCGCGTCAGCACTTGCGAATAATGCCTTGAGCGGTGACAGGTGATAAATTATGTATGTACCGTTATATGTGTGCGAGGCCAAAGAGCGTCTTGAAAGCTTTTGTCGACAAAAATGCCGTGTAATTTAATTAAGAGCATAACATGAACATGTGTTAACATTTTCTTAGTTTTTAACGTCCATATTATACTTTTTTGTGACTTATGTCTTACGTGAGCATATGATACACAATTATTCATGTAACTAGAGCGTTTTTAATGAAACGTTTTAAATTTAAAGTTTACGTTTGTATACCAAACAATTTGAGCCATTAATCCCTTCGAACACTAACTGAAATTCAGCTGCAAATGCATTGAATATCGATCGGAAAATGGCTCATTTTCAGGTGCTTAAATTTTCCATGACAAATCACTAGACCACATGCGCGTCGGACCGTACATATGTACGTACATTTATATAAAATTAGTGAGTTGTAAGAGCGGGTGGGGCGGCAGCACCTGTTTCCGGCCACCGACGGGGCACTAACTCAGCGATCCCGGATCCGACCGACGCTACATTTAATTCTTTGTTATGAGCCATGAAATAGGCGGGACGGGGACCGAGAAATTGTGAGAATGAATTGGGTTCTTTGGTTTTATTCACGATTCAAGGGATGTGTCGCGAGATGAAGCTGTTTAGGTTTATTGGTTACGATTTTTCTGTGAGTGGCTGAATCAATTTCGGGGAATGGGAGGTATGTTTTTTGTAAGTCTTGCCTTTGTATAAGTAATGAATGGTTTTTATCCTGTTCTATATCTATATTTTCTAGACAAAGCGGAAACACAAGCCCTAGTAAACCTCTCTCTCTATAATATCTTCTCAGTATAATAATGTTTTTCTATTGAATAATACGCGGGTTGATGAATTCCGCTATAAATCACGTTTTACCAAACAAATTACACAAGGAAATCTGTGGCTTTCGACAGTTCGGTTAGCCGCAAACGCGATCATCAGATCGGCAGTGTTCGGATTAACGTAGCTCTCTTGTATATTCTATAATATTCTTAGCTCACTGAACATCAAAATTTAATTTCCTTGCACTCAACCAGTAAATTCAATTGATGTATGAGGCTGTGAGATTCCTAAACAAACAAAAAAATATTGTGCCAAGGAAACTTCCCACGCAAATCGTAAAGGTTTAAATGAGAGAGTTATTTTTCACGCCTCAATAATGATGCGATGAACAGGAAAAAATGTAATAACAAGGCAAGGTTAATTTAATAAAGAAACAGGGGTTTTATTTCAAATGAAATTGTTGCGGTCACTAATAAGCACAAAAAAAGAATGCATTTTGATTAGCAAAATTTAAATCCACTTCAAAGTTAATTTGATTTATAAGTATTTTAATTATGTAAATAAAAGAGGAAACTGTCTCATTTATTTACCCATTTAGGGTTTTAAAACAACAATAAATCTAATACAACACGCACACACTCTGACTGTGATTGTGATTTGTCAAACGAATCCGTTCCAAAGGTCACTGAAAAGCCAAACCCGGTACAACTCGAATAACTATTGCACAAAACACGGCGGTAGTTTGCAGTAGTCTCATATGTTCTGTGTCTATGTCCGGCAGTTAAATCCTGAGCTAAAACCTGCTTGATCCAGCCGGTCGATTCTGTAACAATATCACCGTGAAAACTTTTGTGGAGTGAGCTGTCAGTGTCATTCCACTGATGCTAGGGATTGACCAAGCAAACATTTACAATCAAAATCGAGATTTTAATAATATTTTTTTCTGCTAATTCTATTGATCATTTTATATAATTTCAAAGCTAGTATATTAGTTGTCAAAGCCCACGTTTAAACCCACGTAGTTTGTGTGGCGTGATCACTTCACCCGATTCACGAAATGTCGTGAATTAGGTGAAGTGATCACGAAAACTCGTCAGGAGTATTCTAGGGAAAAAAAGAAAAAAACAAAACAACGTTGAGGTTCTGACTGAGTTTCTGTTTTGCTATTATAATTTAAAACCCCACAAAATAGTAATGTTTTGACAACTAAAATAATAGCGTTGAAATTATATAAAATGATCTAGAATGATATAGAATTAGCATAAAAATATCATTAAAATCTCGATTATAATCGTAAATGTATGCTTGGTCAATCCCTAGTATCAGGTGGGATGACACTGATAGCTCACTGCACGCTCACTTCACCTAAGTGTGCACGGTGAGATGGTTACAGAATCGCACTGCAGGTGTTGGGTTGTTCGCTTATTTCATAGCCAATCCCTACACTGCTGCGGTTTCTGCTTCCGCCTGGTGCTGCTGACTATTAACTTAATTTCAATTCAACTTTTTTCTTTCGTTAACGCTCCTATTGTTTTAGTAAATGTTTTACAGTTCAGTTCAGTTCAGTTGTGTTCAGTTCATTTCAATATTAAATTCGTGTCAGATACTGGTAATTTCACTTGCAGGTGACCGATCAATGATCTTTTCGTTCCTTTGCCCATTTCAGAAATGTCAAAACTTTAAAAACGTTGATTAGAAAGTTTGTTTCGCTCTTCTCTTGAAGGGTTGTTTGGTAAGAAACGTCACTAGTTACTTTATGGAATAATATAATAAAGGTTGTGATTGAGTTGCGAAACGTCTATTTGCTAACATATTGAACAATTTCACTTCATTTTGAGATTTATTTTATGTTCTAAACACCAATACAAAGTTTCGATGACAAAGAAGTTAATGATAGAAACAATAAATAAAAAACCGACTAAGTGCGAGTCGGATTCGCGCACAAATGGTTCCGTACCATTATCTATAAAACGGCAAAAAAAATCATGTGTGTGCGTGTTTAAAATAGATAATAATCACGTTTTTTGTATGGGAACCCCTTTAAATATTGATTTTATTCTGTTTTTAGTACTTATTTGTTGTTATAGCGGCAACAGATCTACATACATCATCTGTGAAAATTTAAACTGTCTATCTATCACGGTTCATGAGATACAGCCTGGTGACAGACGGACGGACGGACGGACGGACAGCGGAGTCTAAGTAATAGGGTCCCGTTTTACCCTTTGGGTACGGAACCCTAAAAAAATGAAGAGCACGGATCAGATTGTCAATATGAATTAAGAGTTGGGTACGGGACTGTGGGTCCACAACCGCTGAGGCAGTGCCGCCCGCCTGACTCCAGGTGGCTGCGGGAAGACATTTACAATACACTACTTTAGTTAATTTAACATTTATGTACTTCTGAATGCTACGTAATATGGACTTTTGTGGCCTAATGTATCGTGGACGAAGAAAAAGTGTATGTAAGTGTCGCATTTTGCAGGTCATGCCTACTTTGATTGAAAAAAGGTGTGATTTTATGTTTTACTAGCATCCGCCCGCAACTTCGTTTACGTAGAATTCGGAATTCCCGCCGTTTAAATCCTATTACCCGTTTTCCCGTAGGAATGAAGCATTTTCCCGCGGTAAAAAGTAGCCTATGTTCATCGTGGATAATGTCGGCTTCTAATTGTAAAACAATTTTTTAAATTGGTCCAGTAGTTTTGGAGTCTATTCAATACAAACAAACAATCAAATCTAGCCTCTTTATAATATTAGTTTTGTTCCAAAACAAAGTTATTTAAGATAGTGTGGAGAGGCTATAAGAGTAGTTTAGACTTAAATAGCGGAATAAGTTGGAAGAATTGGGTAGTTGCATGATATTGAATACTATATATTCTAGTAGATAATATATCCACACATGTAATACAATAATAGAATTCGAAATCAAATTTGAAATCGGTCGAAAAATAAAAAACTTATAACTTATAGAAACTTTTTGTCTATCTCTTTCTCGCAAAACGAAGTTTTGCATGTAATTTATATGGCGATACTGAACTATGACGTCACAATTCAGTATTTCCCTCTCTGTCTAATTGAGAGTTTTGAACGCTCATATCTTTTCAATTTTTAAAAATATTCAAAAACTGTTTATACCAAGCTATTAGTGAGGTAAAAAAGCTTCAATTTAAATAATAAAAAAAAATTAGTCAACTCGCGGATTGTAAGTGCTGCTGCTGTTGATAACGATGTTGTTCTTTCCAAAATGAGCTATACACTATGAAGAGTTTTGTTATGTAGCAGTAAAAGTCGTCCACACCGAATTTTGGCCATGGCGACTAACGGCGACGAACGGAGACCAGCCTTCGGCGTGGTAGATATTAAAGTGCATAAGTGTGTGTGTTGACACAAGTGCACTCTTTGCCCGCATGTTCATAGTCTAATGGAAAAATCCAATAATACTTAGCCCACACTCAACAGTCGCGCAGTAGGTAGTAGTAGTAATGTGGTTCCATTTATAAATTAAGTCCCAGACACTCCCTCAGAGACAAATTTAAAGAGATTAATATAATGACTGTGCCTTCTCAGTACATTTATGATAATCTTTTGTATGCACATAAAAATATTAATCTGTTTAAAAAATACAGTGATATCCATAATATAAATACTAGGAACAAACACAAATATGTTGTTCCTACAACAAGGCTCAAGAAAATAGGTGGCTCGTTTAGATGCCAATGTATACGTTTTTATAATAAACTTCCTAGCCACATTCAAGAACTAAGCATTAATAAATTCAAATCTTTTATAAAGCTAAAACTATGCCAGAAAGCCTATTATACTGTAAAAGACTATATTGAGGACAAAAAAGCTTGGAATTGAGCTGCTCCAATAGGTCTAGACGGTGAATGTTGTTTATTTTTTATTTTGCTGATTTACACTTTGGTTTTTTTTTTTCTTTCTTTCTAAATATCTATTTATATACAGAATGACATGAACATTTACTGTTTAAAGTCTTATATTATTTTAATTATTGTGAATGTGAGGACTATGTGGATCATTGTTTCCGTTTTAATCATGGTCTGGCAGTTTGAGTGGTGTATGCGGTCTACACAAATGTCCTGTCCTTGGTATTGCTCGTCGAATCGTTGAGCTCCTTAAGTTCTGAGTTGAGCTGCACGGTTACTGACGAATGCGTGCACTGACTGCACAGGTCCACTCAGTGTGGTTCTTTCCTCAAAAGACCACTTCAGACACCAATCTACATGGTCCTCAAAGATTATATCCGGATTTTTATATACACATTGACATTGATAAATTTTATATAAACAATGACATGGATATTTACTTTGTAAAGTATCTTATTTTTATTATTATTACTGTGAGTGTGAAGACTATGTGGGTCATTTCTTTTTTTAGATTTTCCTTCTTAGTTATTTTTAATCATGATCTGGCAGTTTGAGTCATTTATGCGGCCTACCCAAATGTCCTTTCATTGGTATTGTTCGTCGAATCGTAAGGCTCCTCAAGTTCTGAGTTGAGCTGCACGATTTTTGACAAATGCGTGCACTGACTGGACAGGTCCGCTCAATCTGTGGGGTTCTTTACTCAAAAGACCATTTCAGACACCAATCTACATGGTCTTCACATTATCTGACCAAGATTATGTCTGTACTTTAAAAGAGACTGTGACCTCTGAGTTTGTTTCGGCCTTTCTTCTCAGAGTAGTCAGATAGGAAGCGCCGACCTCATCTAGTTTAAAAAAAATATGATTGACATGTAAAAGTGTTTGTACAAACCTACTTACAGAAAATAAATCATTTATCATTTATCATATATGATGAGGCATATTTAAGTATCTCTGTGAATCCTAAAGGAGTATTTAGTAGTTATAATTTATTTATTTATTTAATTATGGCACTCCAACGACTTATTCACTAATACATTTTTTGGGGTTCTCTAACAATTAAACTTATAATTTAGAATGAATTTGTCACTTACAGGTGTACACAGCTCTTACATATGTCAAGTTTTGTAATATTACTTAGAGTACATGTAGGCTAAAAAACCAAAATTACTTACATGAAAATAAAAATGAAAATTAAATTGAAAATTAAATTAAAGGAAAGAAATGACTAAATCTACTTTGTTGCTCTAAAGAATAACACAATCAATGACAAATAGTAGATATTAACTGTGGCCACTGTGAGTCAGTAACAATTGTTTGCGAACGTAATAATAATAATAATATTTACACATCTAGTGTTACAAATATTGTGTATTGAATATAATAATATTGAATAGAAAATTATTATTAAAAATAAAATTGAAAAGAATAATAATGGCGATAGTATTATAATAAATATTATTGGTACTTACTAGCTTCTGTCTGCGACTTCGTGAAATTTCTTGTTCCCCCGCCGCACCCCGTCGTATCGCATCACCTACCCACGCTATTACTTACTTTGTTTTCGCTTAGTGTTCTTTCTGATGTTCTGTTTTTTCTTTTCACTCGGCTGCTAAGTGCCATAGCGTGATGTTACCTAGCCTATAGCCTTCATCAAGAATCGGGCTATCAAATGCATTTTTTATTTCAAATACGACTGTTAGTTCTCTGAGGGGCCCGTGGCTAAATAATAACAGCCGCACGGGTCGATCGATCAGGTTAAGCTACGCTTGCCGCGGTTGGTCTGTGGATGGGTGACTATCTTTACATACCGAGACCCCTCCGTGCCCCGGCTGTCATTCGTAGATCTTTGACAGTCGTTACGGGTGTCAGAAGCCCGAAAATCTGACAACCAGTCTTACCTAGGGGTATCGTATTACCCAGTAACTGAGTTGTGGAGGTCAGATAGGCAGTCGCTCCATGTAAAATACTGGTATTCAGCTGCATCCGGTTAGACTGGAAGCCGACCCCAACATAGTTGGAAAAAGGCTAGGCAGATGATGATGACTGTTAGTTCCCGAGATAGCGCGTTCAAACAAACAAACTCTTCAGTATTGTTAAATAGTATAGATACCGAAAATAGTCCTAAGATTGAAAGGATTAATAACTCTTAAAGGAGAGACTGTTTGAATTATATCAAAACTTTATTTCTATATTCTATTCTGTAAAATTTCTTATTTTCTTGAAAATCGATCTAAATTATGATTTTCCTCAATAAAATTATATTAAATTATTGGTCTGTAAGATACTACCAAAGTCGGAAAGCATAAAAGTCTCTTTCTCGTGAAGGTAACCGACGCCCGGTGTTCAATCACATACCTTATTGTATTTTATTTTGTCTCGTCTTGGATTTACTTCAAAGGACAAAGCATGTTACTTCGGGCTATTTATTACGACTCTATTAGGTAAGTATTTACTTTTGTTTTGGAAGATAAAGTTTCTGATTACAGATTGTGTTCTCTTAAATATACAGCTTAAATAAATGATTATGGGTAGAAAATGCATGTGTCTTTAGTAGGTACAAATGTCATTGAATGTTTAGTTTATATGCATGTTATATTTTTTGCTGCCATTCGTCATAAATATTGTCTCTCGTTTTCTCAATAATCCATCCAAAAGTTGGCGGTAAAATATTGCTTTTAGCGATAAGACCGGCCATTGTGTCACCCTACATACCTACATATGTACAATTTTATATCCGTAATTTTTATGGTGTACAATAAAGAGTTTTCATCTAAATATCACCATTTTATAAAATACTAGCGACCCGCCCCGGCTTCGCACGGGTGCAATGGAGAAACACTGATAATTTTTTTCGTAAAAAGTATAGGATAAAAATGGTTATTGTGGGTTATCCCTAAGAGATAGACATATACCATCGCGGACTGTAGTACATTATTTTGATCTATCTCGACAGGTTCAGCCAGCGTTTACAATATAAGCGCGTTTAAATGTGTTTATTTACGACATTACATTAGAAACCTCTAAAATTATCAGTGTTTCTCTACTATATTTTGCATGTATTATACATATAAACCTTCCTCTTGAATCACTCTATCTATTAAAAAAAACCGCATCAAAATCCGTTACGGAGTTTTAAAGATCTAAGCATATATAGGGACAGACAGACAGGGAAGCGACTTTGTTTTATACTATGTAGTGATGTCTTCTTCAAAAACGTGTTTTATATTGAAATGCCAGACTGATTTCCAGCTAAGACAAAATGTATCAGAAAAGAAGCTACATGCATTGTAAAAATACGATTCAATGTTTTAATAAAAAGTAATCCGCAGAAGTAATAGCTAGTATTTTCCAATAGAGCACGCTTACGCCCAGGGCTCGGAAACCGGTTGAAATTCTTAACCGGTTACGGTCATTGACCCCAAACCGAAATCGATTTAGGTTAAGGTTTGCACTTTACCGGTTTTTACCGGTTTTTGCGGGAAACCGGTTTTTCATGAATTTTGGTTTTGAAAGTGAAAATTAACCGGTTAAATACCCCCCGCCCCCTAACTAAGCAAGTCGCAACATGAATCTACCCGCACCATTTAAGTTCTCCGGATGTATTTGACGTCCTCAGATCAAACATTTTTTTTCCTAATGTGTTCTGGGGTACTAAATGTACTAATGTCACTATAACTTGTTGGAAGTGTTAAAAAGTAGACGAAAAATATTTACGACTTACGGAATTAACCAGTTAATTTGGGTGTCAAAACCGTTTGTGCTTACGTAACCGGTAACCTTTGTCATTTGGGTTACATATGAACAGTTCACTTGTTTAACCGGTTAATGAGGGAACGATATATTTACCGGTATTTCATCGAAATTAACCGCTCTTTTTAAACCGGTTCAGAGCCCTGCTTACGCCACAACGCGATTCTGTCTGTACAAACCAATAAGCTAATAAGAAAATAATTGGAAACTCTACTGATATTGGCTGATACTGAAGATATCACCAACATTAAGTATTACTGGACTGTTTCAAATATAAGAGTTGTGAAAACAATTTGTAAAAAGGGAATCTTATACTATAATCTCTTAATATAATATATCTTTCTATCGTGCTTGTTAGTGATCCTAAGATTTCTACTAAATTTTCTGTTTTTACCCGTGAGAACCTGTAATTGGCTTTATATCTCATATACAATTGTTACCCTTTTGTTATAGCTGTTGGTTACCCTTTAAATAAATGAATAATTTGAATAATTTTAAAATACCCACCTAATGAGGCTGATAATTCTAGGTTTAGTAAAGTATATTAAAGCAAGAAATGCTACATGCAAAAAGTGCTACGCGCAATAAGTGCTACGGCAAATAAGTGCTACGCCCAATAAGTGCTACGTACAATATTTCTAAGCGGATTTTGAGTTACGCTTATTTTAATAATCAATTGAGTGCAAGTGGGATGATCAAGAACGGGCACCATGTACAAACCAGTTTATAGCTTACTAGTTTTTGACCACGGCTTCACCTACGTGGAGGCCGGAACTTATCCCACGGGTTCGTACTACTGGGACAAAAAGTATCCTATGTGTTCATCCTGGTAAACTATCTATATATGTGTGCCAAAGGAAATCACCCATTCTACGATATTTTTTTTTTGCGGCCATCAATAATTATTACATATTTTTAAAGGACACATATAATTCATTATTTTTTTACTAAGACGTCAAAATCGAGAACAATTTGGATTAGGAGATATATAATATATATATTTGGAGGCGGATCGAAAGATAAGATTCGTTGTATATCTTTGTTCTCAAATTCATTACAGCGTTGTCGCCATACAAATAAATATTTCTACTACTGCTACTATCCAAATAAAATGTAATTCATTCCTGGCCGCCGACTTTTACTTTTTTATGCCAAGTCGCTGAACAAAATACTTTCTACTTACTAAATACTTTTACTTACACTTTATACTTTTTTTTTTATACTTTCTACTTACTAAATACTTACTACTAACAAGATGATTTCCTTTCATTCTAATCCGTTTTGCCGTGCGTGATTGAGTAACAAACATCCAGATATCCAAACATACAAACTATCACATTTATGATAACATAACTACACGTTTGCAATACCCGAAGGGTTAGACAGAGGTGTACCTAATAGTACATCCACATTTCGGCAGCAATGTTTAAGGGCCGGTTGTTCCAAACGGTCGGTTAACGTAACATACGTACGTCAAATAATAACGATTACGTAATCGTTATTACTTGACGAACGCCAAGGCCATAATTCTGTTTCTGTAATTTGGGACAACGCTTTTTTTTTAGTTTGACGATAGTTAGCGCCATTTTTAACGTATACGCGTGCGTCAAGTGGACGTGAAACAACCCGCCCTTGGTCCCATGTCCCATATAATAGAGGTTATTAATAATAATATTGAGGGACTTGTGGCTAAGTATTAACAGCCGCACGGGTCGATCGATAAGGTTAAGCTACGCTTGCCGCGGTTGGTCCGTGGATGGGTGACCATCTTCACGTACCAAGACCCCTCTGTGCCTCGGAATTCACGTTAAGCTTTTGGCCCCGGCTGTCATTCGTGGATCTTTAACAAAAACGGGTCGTCAGAAGCCCGAAAGTTTATTACCCAGTAACTGGGTTGTGGCGGTCAGATAGACAGTCGCTCCATGTAAAATACTGATATTCAGCTGCATCCGGTTAGACTGGAAGCCGACCCCAACATCGATGGGAAAAGGCTAGGCAGATGAAGATTAATAATAATATTGTAAGTGTACACATACACTCCTATATACATTTATAACATTATTATAGTAGAATTGATTAGTGGCAGGGAAAATAAATTATACTTTAATGCCGAAATAATAATAAATAATGTAATTTACGAAACTTATTATGCAAGATCCTCCGATTAAAAAGTTGAACATGGAAACGAAAATGATGGATATACAACTAACAGATTTATATTAAACTCTCATTATGTTAATGTGTAGTAATTAGTAGTGGATGTATTATGTGCGGCGGAAATAAATGGATGTGTTTATATTAATACTGCCTCAGGCCAAACAGCGTTGATACTGACAGTGCCCATAGAGATAGTTTTTTAATACACTTTGTTTCAATCCCAGTGCTTTCAAATTGTTTTTTTTTATTTATTAGAACACACGTAAAAAAGGAATACAGACGTGAATTGTTTTATCATTTATAGTAATAAATTCATTTTATCTATCAACAGTAATATATTATTGATACACTTGCAACTGTATTACTATTTATTCATATGATACAAAAAAGCATTCCAGCTAAAATACTTTTTTTTTTTTTGCTAGCCTATACTTTCACAGCTGCGCAAAGGTCTCCCCGTCATCCTTCCAGGAACACGTCCCGCGCCACCTCGAACCAACCCTCGTGGTCGAGTCCAGGTCATCTACCCATCTCTTTCTGGGCCGGCCTCGTCTGTGTCGTCCACCTTCAGGCACCCATTGTGTAAAGACTATTGCCCAGTGGTCATCGTGCATGCGGTTGATGTGACCCGGCTAATCCCATTTGAGGCTGGCAGTCTTCTTTCCTACACAAACATAAGCATTAAAATTAAACCTAACAACATGCTAATAAAAACAAGAGCTAATAAAAGTTCTAAACTACGTCAAAAATAATTGTAAGTAATTAGCTTTGAGTTTAGAGAAGCAATTTACTAAATGTAAAAAACTTGTATAACAATTCTCATAATGTGGGTTCGTCGAGTGTTTCCTTTGAGGTGTAAGACAAAGTTTTGGGTCAGCTACGGCATCAGTGACACTATCACATTAACGAGTCACTTTGTTCTCAACTAGCTTCCAATTTAATTAGCCTTCGTAGTTTTTACTGGAACCTGATGAAATCGAACGGGAACTACGCATAATTTATTTTATTATCGGATCCTCACTTTAAACTTCTTTTACAAATAAAATTCATTTGTGTGTCCAATTTGTTTACTAGGAAATCTCTCTCATATTAAAAAGTATCAAAAGCTGAAAATAATTTAATTTCCTCATGTTTCAAATAAACATCATTCATCTGTATCGTTTTGATGAGCTATTGAATTGCATCGGTACGAAGGTACCGTATAGTAATCGTTCCGAGCTGTCGGGCGCTAAAGCCACACCCTGGCTATTAAGACAAATTTATTGTCCTTTGCCGGTCGGTTGGCGGTAGTAGCGATGTAGCTCTTACTTGGGTCCCAACGGCTATACAAACGGTAGTAGCGATCGAGCAGACGTATTATAGTAATGTTTATTGGCGGCGGAGTACGTCCAATGGCTCCGTTAATCAAAGGCGTCGTGGTAGCGCTGGCGATGCTGCGGTGGCCGACAGCTCGCCGCGGGCGCCACGCGTCGTCAAACCTACATAAATCCTAGTACAATTACTGAGATCCAGGTCGAACCGTGAATGTTTGCATGTAATATACGCTAACGTAAACGTTACCGAACACCCTGTGTACACCTATAGGGCGATAAAATAAAGATTACCGAATGGATAAAGGTACTGAAACTGTAGGTAGTTACTGTACGTTAAACTATAAATCTATGAATAAAATATATTGTAAAACCACAAATATTAACAAAATAAAGCTGGATTGTTTGTTGCATCCAAATGGCTTCATAACTTGTATGAAATCTGATATAGACAATAGTCATAGTTCATGACCAGCTTAATACGTACATACGCTGGCTTTTATTCCGAAAAAAATACGAGGACAAAGCTATGGTTTGAATTTTTATGACAATATGGACACTATTTACCTATGTATGTATATTCACAACGAGTGGTCATGGTAAAAATATCAGGTTCCTGCGCCTTTGTAAAATTCTGACAAACATGACGGGTGCCTTAATTTTGGTCGGTAGTTCCAGTAGTATTCAAATTTATTATAATCAGAACGTAGATATAAAATGAACTCTTAATGATATTTACATAATTTCTTTGATCTAATCTCTTTTAATGATATTTCAACAAAATGCTAGAAAATCTGTAATTTATCATTAAATACACTAAACTCATTAAATTCTTAAATCTTTATTAATATTCAGAACGACGCGATACAAAAGTTAACAAACAAACTTAGTTATCATGAAATATAAATGGAGTTTTAACACGTAAATGAAGAGAGAGCTCAACAGTTCAACGTTGGAAGGTTAAGCCCGTCCTGTAACAGTTTTCGATATACGATATTTTACGTAAAAGGGGTCGGGTATGCTAAGTGGTCGACAGGGCAGGACAGGACCGCGACATGCGACATGCGACATGTTTGCGGCTGTCGTGCGGTCGCACGCGCCCTGTTCCCGCACACTACAGCACTATATAACACACGCAAACGTCTACGTACCACGTACGAGTACTTGCTACGTATTTCAACAGTTTGCTCAGTGCCAAATTGTTATGGTCTGTGTTTATAATTAACCACGAACATGAACGGATAGTGAACGAATGTTACTGTTACTTAAATACGTCTCTCATGCCTCATTATCTTGTGTACTTTTCGCCTGACTGTGACAAATCTCTAGTCAGAAAATATAATATTTTTTAGAAGATGAATTGCTCATTATGACCCAAAGTGGAACAACTTCAAGAGCTCGTAATTTACGTCCAACTAAATTTTATTCCTATACTTTTATTTTCAGTTTTGCGATGGAAAATTACATGGGGGAAGGGGGAAACATTACGAACCACTTTAGGGACTCGTAATTCGTAATAAGTGTCAAAATAAAAAAAGTTTATGACAAGTTTATTCCATCACCTACACTTACCTACAGTGAGTGTATTAGAAACGTTTTTCCCAGATTTTATTCACTCGCTTGGTTTTATACAGGAAACGTTCTAGATATGAAATCGGAGTGACAGTAAGTACTCTGATTTGACACCCCTAATGGAATTTTAAAGTCGTAATATTATCAAATCATCTGCCTAGCCTTTTCCCAGCTATGTTAGGGTCGGCTTCTAGTCTAACCGGATGCAGCTGAATACTAGTATTCTACATGGGGCATCTGCCTATCTGAATTCCACAACCCAGTTACTAGGTAATACGATACCCCTTGGTAAGACTGGTTGTCAGACTTTCGGGCTTCTGACTAACCGTAATGACTGTCACAGATCCACGAATGACAGCCGGGACCAACGGCTTAACGTGCTTTCCGAGGCACGGAGGGGTCTCGGTATGTAAAGATGGCCACCCATCCACAGGCCAACCGCGGCAAGCGTAGCTTAACCTGATCGATCGCCCTGTGCGGCTGTTATTATTTAACCACGGGCCCCTCGTAATATTATCAAATATTGCACGTAGGTAAATATCGCTAAACGCCTATTCTATAAGTTTAGGTTTCATATCAACCGATGAGAAAACATGATATACCTACATAAATAACTGTTAAAAGTATAGTGGGAAGCATAATGAGCAACCACAGGAAATTAGGCTTTTCTCAAAACGGAAAGCGCGGAGGGGGCGAGGGGAAGGTAGCACCTTCCCGTTTGGCACAGACAACGAGCCATGATCCCCACATCGCATTAACTTGTCTGTAAAACTTATTGAACAGATTTTTATCCCGTTTCGATCAATCGTCCGCCGATCGGTTTTCCATAATCATAAAATGACGATGAAATGGGAACGGCTGTTAATTTGGTGAACATTTTATGGATAAATGAAAAATATAATTTTTGAACGATCGTTTGCAATCATCGCAATGTGGCGGTTTACGTTCGAATTTTACAACTTGGTAATGATGAGAAGTAGCTGTTACTCTTGAATCGTTTTCTGGGATATTGGCTATTTAGCAAGTATTTTTCGAATAAGACGGGTCTTGAAGGTCTTTCTTCTAGGGTTCGCCTTTTATCTACTACATTATTATTTAGAAATAGCCTTATAGTCAGGCGCCAACATTTGTATGCGCCGCAGCGCTGTAGTTCAATTCTGACTACGCACACAGTTGACACAATATTTCTCTAACACACAATAATAACGCGCAAACCGATTGCTATTCCCGCAACAATTTAGCAAATTATAAATCAAATATCAGGTAAATTGTTCGTAATATTTGTTATGAGCCGACATGCGGTGGTGGGTAATGTCGGGCGTCGGGCACCGGTCGGTCGGCGTCGGTCGGTGTCGGTCGGCTGGGACCGACAGGCGCGGCGGTCGCTCCATTAGCCACTACACACGTGTTGCTATTTGTGCGGAAACCTCGTTATCGCACCCGATGCGCCACTCACACAATTCTTTTACTACGAAAATAAAGAAAAGCTATCAATTTTGGCGCGTGTTCACTCGCCTTATAAATATATGTAACTATTGCGAGGGTATTCGTGAGATACATGATGATAACATAAATATGTTTGCGTAGATTCGTATACTGCATGTTTCATTTAACCAGATGTATGAACGTAAACGAGGCATAAGGAGTATATAGGAATCGCAGCATTTAGCGTCGTGTTGTTTCTGCCTACTTCCATGCAAAGAAGGCTTGAGTGATGTTTGTATGTTTCATCAAAAATATCATATATGTATATTACAGGAATATTAATAAAAGCGAACAAAACTCAATAACCAAACTCAACAAGAATCAAACTACACTTTAAAACCGATGTTTTTAGTTCAAGACTTTGGATCAAATCAAGCACTGTGTCGTCTACTGTAAGTCAAAGTTGCCTTTCCACAAACCTCGTAGGAAGAACTAAGTTATTATCTTGTCTGTTAGCTGGGCTAACTTTACTTCCAGCAGGGGTACAAACACTAGCTAAGCAGATTTGATCATAGTTTCGTACTTCTAATTCTCAGGTTACAAATACTGTATGCTATTGAAGTTGCGTTAGTTTATTTTAGTAGCAAACAAAGTATAGAATATTACTCTTCTTTGTAACAGATGCAAGTAATTAATCATTGCTCATGTCATGTGTGCTACGCCGTAGTAGTGCTACGACGTGGCACACGGCTCGTAGGTGTCTCCATTTTCCTTGTAGCAGCCGCTAAGAAGATTGGGGGATTTTAACAGACCGTAGCATCTGGGTATCTATTAGTTAGTTAATCATAACAATAATGGTCCCTTTGTAGAATTACTAGGTGTTTGCAACTTTATTACAATGTACTGTACCTTACAGCAACAGTGTGAAAAAACTGAAACGTGTAAAACTGAACGATCTACAAGCGGTTTTAAAATTTCAAATAGGTCAAATCAGTTGGGTAAGTTAATGATTAAGAGCTTATTACCGTAGCTTTCCTTCAAGATAGTAACTTCAACGATATGCAAACAGAAATGCCCAAACTGTATCTAAATCAATTGAGTTTTAGTACAAAGGCATATGTAATTATTGTTTCACTAAGTAGTCTGAACTCACATTAGTCTTTTGAGCACATAGTCAACTCGTATAAGATGAATTATATCATGTATTTTATCTTCACTGTCTCTAGCTTCAGCTAACCTTTGATATTCATAAATGTTTGCTCAGCTTCAGAGATGCACTCTAAAAGATCGGCTTAACTTTCTACTTTAACTATAAAAGCAAATGATTGCTCAATGTAATGTACCTTAGCTTTTTCTACGGAGTCGCAATTTTCATGATGTATGTATAAAACATATCATCACGCTTGTATTCATTGAAGCGGTAGACAGAGGTGTGTAGTGCACCCAAATTTCACTGTTTATGTTGTATTTTTAGTCCCATATAAACATATTTTTTAGTATATTGCAAACCTGAATATGTTCAGAATAAGTATCTGAATCGTTTCCAATAATTTTTACACCATGTTATATTTTGTCCCAAAAATATTTAAAAAAGGTTATAAGTTGGACACCGAGCGATACTAAGTACATATCCGCAATCATATGCGCACAACACAGTTCACGGCCGCTCATAGCGGCACTAGGCGCAAGCGCACAGCGGGCTGGAGGCGTGGGCGGCGCGGCGGCGCCGCGCGGTGTGAGCATATTTTTGTATGGACATCCAGGTAACATAGTAAACTTATAACTTTGTGATTTTTCATGAAACAGTTTTGAAATTTTGTACATAGATTCTTTACATAAAAATACTAGACACTTGTTTCGGGGTTTGCATATACTAAAACGAATGTTGTATATAAGCTTTTGTAAGTAATCTGAAACTAGTGTAATTAAAAACTAGATTAATAATTGTTTTTTTGTACATCTTCTTTAAGCATGATGGAACCATTAACCTGTGGAAACCATTTTTGCAACAATTTTTGCATTTTTTGCAAACAATAAAAATAAATAAATAAAACTTGTGTACGTTTCTTTTGTTTTTAAACGGTTTTATTTTTTAATATATTATTATATTAGCGACCCACTCCTGTATTGTAGAGATCATGAAATGCATACTTTGTGGCATGAAACTTTTTCTAGTAATTATAGATTAATGGTCAAAAATAACATGAG
This sequence comes from Eremobia ochroleuca, assembly GCA_949629135.1. Classification (NCBI taxonomy): domain Eukaryota; kingdom Metazoa; phylum Arthropoda; class Insecta; order Lepidoptera; family Noctuidae; genus Eremobia; species Eremobia ochroleuca. The sequence continues at coordinate 10,096,447 of OX451392.1, forward strand.
ATAAACACTAATATGAATTTAGAATAGAAGAGCAATTCTATGATATACATACACATATTGTATGAAGTTTAAAGATATGGCGTTTTATTTATCCGGGTACAGTTCCTTTGCTGACAGTATTTACGACTTGACAAAACATCAACATAATCTTTGCTATATGTAAATTGAATATTATAAATCTCTAAATGAAGGTGAAAACCGAATAAATCCCTTGTGTAGTTTTGAAGAACTAAGCGGTCACACAGGCAGACACAAAAACCAACTTTGTTTCATACTATTTCTTCTTCTTCGTGCCGAGCGGGGTTGATACTATTTCTAAATATAGAAGGCCCTAAACAATATGTAGGTACGTCTGACATCTTGAACAGTTAGCCTCGCTACTGCACTTGCATCAGACCACTTGATCAAGACATGGGCACGACATAGCATGAGCTATGCTCGTATTGCTCGGCGCTCATGTCTACTCACGAGAGAAGTCTTTCGAACGCGTTTGTTTACCAGTAGATATTTAAAATATTTTTTTCAAGCAAGGGTACACACCCCCAGAGACCAGGGCTAAGCTTACGGTATCGGCAATCTCTAGGGATAGCGAAGGTTGGAAAGCAGTTGGTTTGCATAAAATTCTTATATTCAGTTAAACTGGGAGCAAGAATTTTGGAAAAGGCTGTACAAATTAATGTTTTGTCAGCAAAGGCTAGGCAGTTGAATGTTTTATCAGCAAACATGGCTCCTGTACACACATAATTATGCATCCTTGACATTCATCGCTCAATTAAGTGTTAGCGTCTGTATTTTATATTACACCTTTTATTTATTATCTGGCAACATTTCACTTCGAAACTTCAGTTGTTATTAACCGGCAACGCCGAACCGCTCTTATTGGTCTGTGGTTTCAATTGGTGTATAGCTAACCAATCAGAGCGAGGCGCGCGTTGTGGCGGGCATTTGGAATTGTAAAAGGAATCTGTCGGGGATTCGGTGGGCAGTCGATCGTCGAGCAGTCCCCAGTGAACATCAAAAGAAATAGTGTACGTGTTTACTTGGTGTTAATTTTAAGGTAATGATGTATTTACACTTTTGCCATTTTATTGTGAAGTATTTTGATATTATGAAGTAAATATGTTTTCTGAACTGTTTATGGAGTCTTTCATTTACATTTCAGAAGTGGGATTAGCGGATTTTCACTCGTAAAAAAAAAGAGGGCTTGAAATACGAGAGTTGAAACCCATCCGTTAATCCCGCCCACGCTTATTAGTTTTTCATTTTCTTCCCTTTTGCTTACACCCTTAACTTACATTGTAAAAGAAAAGCTCCATAAAATGTTTTAATGTGGTAAATTCCAACGATAGTTACATCAGTCACGTAAGTACCATTCTATTCTATTGGTAATTCAAAAAACGTTAATTGTCACTCATGTTTAAGATACCTAATTCAGGAAACTGTTGTGCTGTGTCTTACTTACAAAGTTGATGAATACCCTGTAAGGAGTATGCAGCCCATTTTTGCCGGGGCGACACTCTGGAGATGGGATGCATACGCTTTCAACTGTTAGTTTATGTTTAAAATCGTCTTGTGTTGGTTTTTTGCATCTTGCCGAGGCACTCCTACGGAGATGTAACGGACTATTTTAAGCATGTACCCCATTTTGCCGGGCGACGCTCTGGAAATGGGATGCATGCGTTTTTAATTGATAGGTTATGTTTAAAATCGTCATGTGGTAGTTTGTTGCATCTTGCCGAGGCACTCCTACGGAGATGTAACGGACTATGAGCATGCACCCCATTTTGCCGGAGCGACGCTCTGGATATGGGATGCATCCTTGCCACTTATAAATCGTGTATAACGGTTTGGTACATTTTGCCGGGGTACTCCTACGGATATGTACTGGATCATTTTGAGCATGTATCCCATATTGCCGGGGCGACGCTCTGGATATGCGGTACATGCTTTTCTTGTACACACAATACAATTATTGATTTGATTTATTGCGTCGGGCATATTATATATTGCCAGGGTACTCTCGTGGATATATAATATGTTTTAAAGCATGTATTTCATTTTGCCAGGGCTACACTCTGGAAATGCGATGCTTGTTTGGGGCGATGAATATTTTACTTTGATCATGAAATATATTAATCTACCTACCACCATAAGAATAGCATTAAACTAAAGTTAAATACATTAATTAACACTTAATTAAACTTAATCACAATTACAGATAATGGATTCATCGCCTGCGGGCAGTGGTAATGGACGTCGCTGCAATAACGAGGATGAGCCAATAAGTGTGGACCGTAACGAGGGCCCACGGCGGACTCCGCAGCGACGCCAAGTTCATCAAAGCGAGGGAGCGGAAGGGAGTCTGGATATCAGGCAAGTCCGCAAGCGCTTAATTAATGATTCTGATAATGAAAGCGAGGGAGCGGAAGGGAGTCTGGATATCAGGCAAGTCCGCAAACGCTTAATTAATGATTCTGATAATGAGAGTGAGGGAGCGGAAGGGAGCCTGGTTGGAGACAGGCAAAGCCGCAAGCACTCTCTTTTAAAGCCAAACTATAGTAAAAACGTTAATAACCGGCGATCAAGAAGAGACAGCAGCGAACGCAATCGTAGAAGGGACCGATATCGCGACGATTCTGTCGATAAAGGTCGTGATAGAACTCGACTTCGTGATGATTCTAGTAATTATTATCGTAGTAGGAAACGGTTTTGTGACAACTCATCTGATGATGAAATCCGGGTCATGAGGGTAGGACGACGTCGTCATCGCAGCAGTAGCAGTGATAGCTATGACACTCCTACTAGACGCTTATTGAAGCGAGGACGAACTCGTTCTCCCTCACGTCGTATAAAACATGAATTGACGGAAGTTCAGATGCCTGATGCTACTCATAGCATCTTAAATAAATTCTTGAATGTTCTCAATAATGTGAAGGGACAATCGACCTCTAAGCTTTCTTTGACAAACGTGATTCCGGAATTCGATCCTTTATCTACCGAACAAACCATAGTAACGTGGTTAACTAAAGTCGAGGAAGCCGCGGAGATTTATAATTGGGATGAACGGGAAACCATTCATTTTGCTCTACCGAAACTCGTCGGACTTGCTCAGACATGGTATAGAGGCCTGAGCACGATGCTTTACTCGTGGACAGAATGGAAAAGGAAGCTTATTGAGTCTTTTCCTTGTAGATACGACTATGCGGAACTACTAACCCAGATGTTGGCCAAGCGTGTGCGTTACGGCGAATCCCTTGAACAATATTATTACGCAAAAATAAATCTCCTGAACCGATGTGGTATCGTAGGTCGAAAAGCAGTCGATTGCTTATTACACGGCGTAGACGATAGGGCGGTACGGATAGGAGCACAAGCGGCTAGGTTTCGTGGACCTGAAGATGTGCTTAGATATTTTAAAACTGTTAAGCCAGGCACTAGTAGGGAAACCGCGGATAGATCCGGGCAAGATACGAGTAAAAGGAACTCCTTGTCAAATAACAGTCGGAACAAATCTGACGCGAATAAGAGGTCCACTTTTGTCATTAAATGTCACAATTGTAATGGAGAAGGACACAAGAGTTTTAAATGCAATAAGCCCCTAACGAAATGCACTCTGTGTAACCGCGAAGGTCATTTAGATTTGTATTGTAGATCTAAGTGGCCCACTATCCAAAACACTGAACGTCCCAGTAGTGAAGTTAAGGATGAAAAGCAGGTTGCTCTAGTAGACTATTCAGATGCTACTAATCAGAAGTATGTCCTCGAAATATTCGTAAACGGTCAGCCGATCAATTGTCAAGTAGACTTAGGGAGCCAGTGTACCTTAGTTAGGGAATCGGAAGCAAAGCGTTTGAAGCTAAATACAAGCCTGGACAGATTACCAGTCCTGCGGGGTATAGGTGGCTTTCACATAAAACCACTGGGAAAATGTAATGCCGACGTAACTGTGCAAGGGATAAAAGAGAATATAGAGATTCTCATTGTTGAAGACGCTGCTTTGAAATACCCAGCCCTCTTGGGTCACACGTTCACAGAGAAACCTGGTATTACTATCATAAAGACCCCTAACGAAGTATTGTTCGAACAGAATTCCCATCAAAAAATATTCCTCATGACTCAGTATGATGTAGTAATTGCTCCAAAACAATTAACTGTGATACCTGTGAAGTCACGAACTAGTCTTACTGGCTTTGTGTATGTGAACGGTTCCGTTAGGGGCACCCCAGGTAAAGAACACTATTTACTCCCGGGCGAGTATAAACTACACGGTGGTTTCGGTAACTTGCTGCTACAAAACGTCTCTGCTAATTCGGTCGGTATAAAACAGGGGTCTTTACTGACGCGTGCTATCCCCATCACGAACGAACAAAATGTATACTCAGTAACTTTCGATGATAAATCTCTGGATGAGTCTGTACAGTGCGGTAACACCATCACTTCAGAGCAGAAACTCGAGATCCAGGGATTATTATTGAAATTTAAAGAATGTTTTTCCTCTGGTCTTAAAGATCTTGGTTTCACAATTGCAACAGAGATGGTCATAGAGCTTAACGATGCAGAGCCAGTGGTATACAGGCCATATCGCATGTCCTACGGCGAAAGAGCGCTGGTAAGAGATATGGTTCAGGAGATGATGGATGCGGGCATTGTAACAGAATCCACCTCCCCATATGCGAGTCCAATCGTGCTGGTCAAGAAAAAAACCGGAGAGAAACGTTTGTGTGTAGATTATAGAGCTTTAAATAAACGCACAAAAAAGGATCACTATCCCTTACCTCTAATAGACGACCAGCTCGATAGGCTTGCAGGTAATAAACTGTTCACATCATTAGATCTAGCGTCCGGCTATTATCAAATTCCTATTGAAAAGAATTCGCAAGACAAAACCGCATTTGTGACGCCCGATGGCCAGTTTCAGTATACACGAATGCCTTTTGGATTGGTAAATGCACCATCTGTTTTCCAAAGAACGATCAATAAGATCCTCTCTGAAGCGAAAATAAAGTACGCTCTCGTCTATATGGATGATATTTTGATCCCAGCACGGTCTTTTGACGAAGGTCTCTGTAGGCTTGAAGAAGTACTTTTCCTCCTAAAACGGGGTGGTCTTACTCTCAAACTATCCAAATGCAACTTTTTCATGGATAGCATCGAATTTCTGGGTTTCCAAATTAATGCTGACGGTATCAAACCCGGCGGAAGGAAAACCGAAGCCGTTTCGAAGTTTCGTACACCCAAAAGCCAACGTGAACTACAGCAATTCATCGGCTTGGCAAGCTTCTTTAGAAGGTTCGTTAAGGGATTTGCTACAATCGCAAAGCCTCTAACGGACCTCCTTAAAAAGAATACCACCTGGAAGTGGGGGCCTGAACAAGTGAATGCATTCGAAACAATTAAGTCGACGCTCGTACAGAGACCCTTGCTTGCTCTTTATGACCCAACACGCGAAACCGAGGTACATACGGACGCTAGTAAACACGGGATAGGAGGAATTTTACTGCAGAAAGATGATGCTGGTCATTTGAGGCCAGTCTCATATTTTAGCAGGAAAACTACTCCCGATGAACAAAAGCTCCACTCATTTGAGTTGGAGACGCTGGCCGTTGTATCCTCCCTTAACAGATTCCGTGTCTATCTGATAGGTGTTCCATTTAAAATACTAACAGATTGTAACGCGCTGCGAACAACTCTATCAAAAAGAGACCTTATACCTCGCATAGCGCGTTGGTGGGTTCAATTTCAGGAATTTAACTGCGAGATCGAATATCGCCCTGGGTGTCGTATGTCCCATGCGGATGCACTAAGTAGGAATCCGGTAGGGGAAGCTAAGGAGGATTCTCATGTATTAGACGTACTAACAGTAGGTACGGATGATTGGATAGTTACGGTGCAGAGTAATGATGACGAAATAGCACGTATTAGAGAGATTTTGAATGACCCTAAATCGGACCAGGTGCTAGATGTTATAAAAAACTATAAATTGAAAAACGGCAAAGTTTATCGAATTGTAGGTAAGGAAGAAAATGATTTAAGGTGGGTGGTACCGAAGGGGGTAAGGTGGCAAATAGCCAAAATAAATCACGACGATCTGGGCCACTTCGGCTTTGACAAGACCTTTACGCGAATTCAGCAAATCTATTGGTTCCCCAAAATGCGTCGGTTCATAAAAAAATATATCAAGTCTTGCTTAGAGTGTGCACGTAGTAAGGACCATACCGGGAAAGTTCAGGGCGAACTACACCCGATCCCTAAAGTTGAAACTCCATTTCATACAATTCACGCAGACCATCTAGGGCCATTTGTGAAGAGCAAAAAGGGCAACTGCTACCTATTGGTAATTGTAGACGGATTCACGAAATACATAAATATAAAGCCAGTCAGAAACACTAAAAGTTCTACCTCAATAAAAGCCCTCAAAGAGCACATTAGTTACTTTGGGGCACCGTCTAGACTGATAACCGATAGAGGGACTTCTTTTACCAGTAACAGCTTTCGCGCATTTGCCCAATCCATGGGTATCAAGCACATACTTAATGCTGTGGCCACACCTCGAGCAAACGGACAATGCGAACGTTATAATCGGACAATCTTAAGTGCACTCACCTCTAAAACGGACAATAAAGACGATAAGAACTGGGATGATTATATTCTGGATATACAGATCGGTTTGAACACTACCGTCCACAAGACGACTGGCAAAAGCCCTTCGGAACTACTTCTTGGTTTTAACATACGTAGTAGCTCCGAAAATGCTCTAAGCGATATTATAGACGATGTTAGAGAATTTTCCACAGACGATTTGGGCCAGGTACGATCCAAAGCAGGTACACGCATTGCCGAACAACAGGTTAAAGACAAAATCCGATATGATGCTAGACATAAGCGCGCTTACGAATATAACTCGGGCGATTTAGTTAGCATAAAGCGAGAGGTGCCAAGCGATGGCAAATCGAAAAAGCTAGCGGCAAAGTTTCAGGGTCCATACCGAATTTCTAAAGTACTGCCTAACGATAGGTTCTTAATAGAAGATACGCCGTTAACCCGCAATCATGGCCAACGTCGATATGAAAATGTAATAGCGATAGATAGAATTAAGCCGTGGCTCGCTTTCGATAGGAATTATGACTCTACAGAGTCTGAGTCTGAAGATAATGCTAATCAGGACCGTAATGAACCTACCAATTAGTACTATATACTAAAGAGAGTACATCTAGACTGGAATAGACTGATTTATGAAATATAATAATAAATAATATAATATTTAATAAAGTAAAGTATACACACCGCATTGATGTAATATTTAAGATAATATTATTAGAATTAATATAATTAATATCATGTTGATATTATGTAATGTTTATATAATAATAAGTGTAACTTAGCTACCATAAGCTTACCACGAAAATAACTGTTCTTTAATGTCATAGTTTATTCTTATAATAATAAATTACTACGAATAATTTAAGCTGTCAACTAGGTTATCACATTAAAATTGTTTTAGATTATGTAGTTAAATCTGATAGATCTTTTATTAAGATTATAATATTAGTACTAACTATTATTATAAGATGGCAATGTTATCATGGTTTATGATTGTAAAACCTTAGGTAGATTCCAAGGTTAATTATAATGTAGTTTTATTTTATTTTTTTTTTGATGTCGCGAAGGGACTCGCTTTTCGCAGGATGGCCGAGCTGTTAGCGTCTGTATTTTATATTACACCTTTTATTTATTATCTGGCAACATTTCACTTCGAAACTTCAGTTGTTATTAACCGGCAACGCCGAACCGCTCTTATTGGTCTGTGGTTTCAATTGGTGTATAGCTAACCAATCAGAGCGAGGCGCGCGTTGTGGCGGGCATTTGGAATTGTAAAAGGAATCTGTCGGGGATTCGGTGGGCAGTCGATCGTCGAGCAGTCCCCAGTGAACATCAAAAGAAATAGTGTACGTGTTTACTTGGTGTTAATTTTAAGGTAATGATGTATTTACACTTTTGCCATTTTATTGTGAAGTATTTTGATATTATGAAGTAAATATGTTTTCTGAACTGTTTATGGAGTCTTTCATTTACATAAGTATACACATAATGTACACAATCTATTAAGATTGCTGGCTTTCTGCCCGCGGGTGCCATTACACCCCATTGACTTACAATTTGCGTGGGATCAGGGGCACCTGACAAACTTTGTTTTTCTTTCATTGCCAGATTGCCAGTTTTGTTGTTTATCTTAAAAATTTACGCTTTGGATTATACTTTGGAATCGATTCATGGTTGAGAAAAATAGAAGCCCGTAGTAAAGATAACTTGATGCGTAAGAAAATTGTTCCTTAAAAAATACGTGGATTTTCTGGATTTAGGTACCTACTTAATATGATTTATTTTCATCTGTTTTGATAAGTAGGATCACAGTGGGTAAAGGTTACGAAAACATTATTCGTATTATAAACGATAAAAATAAGTACCTATCAAGTAAAGTATTATAAGTAAGTACTACAAATTGAACATTCCGAACTCTCTCCAACAATTAGGTTAAAGTAATTCTGCAATATATAAATCTTTTCTCGAGTTCTTGTTAAATTATTAAATACGTGTTCGGAATATATTAACACAACTTATTATAGGAAGTCGTACTTATTAAGCAGGTTCTCGAGACTTCTTTGTTTATAAATGAAAGTAAACTTAATGCAAAAGAGCTTATACGTGAGTTGATAAGAATATTACCATACACATACCGTGGTAACTCTCAAGTATTCAGAGTAAGTGCACCTGTCATGCAAAACTTTGAAAACATCTTGAATAAGTAGGTTGTCACGATTGCCTATCTTAATATCAACAGTACAACAGATGGAGGTGTGTTTAAGAGTTGGCACGTAGTACATAACACATCGGTGCATTGCCCTAACGTATCTTACAACGTATGAAGTTGTTGACCCTGAATATTTTCTCGACAACAATAAGCAATATATCCACTTATTTTACACCTTGTTACGTTTGATGATATTTATACAAGGTGGGGCAAAAGTAATGCCATAATGTGAATATGCAATAATTTTTGCAAATGGCGTCAGAATATCATTGTAATTTGAAACCTATGTTGTAGATAGATAGAGAATAAGTTGACGATGCAATGGAGCGATGCACACATCACAGGCAACGATGGAGATTTTGAAAACACCAATTTTCAGGCCGGTTTTGGCGATTTTAAAGTGAATCTGGAGCGCTAGCCTAACCTAACCATGAAAGTCTTGAAAGCCAATATTGAAGTCGAAATCACTAATTTGGAGCCAGATGTTTTGCCATCAACAATTTAAAATGCTGTAAAATGAGCACAAATGTGCATAATTTCAGGGGGTTTTAAATTTTTTCGACTTATGTCATCAATTTTAAGCCTTTAAATAAACTTTACGTGAAAACAGAGTCCAACTTTTTTCATTTCCAACAAGATGGCAGCCAATTTACATTATGACATTACTTTTGCTCCTCATTGTCATATTAAGATAATAATAATTATTAATCACAAAATGATGACCGTAATTCTAGTTTAAAATAATTGCAGTTCAATTATTTTATGCGAACATTTGTATGTATGAATAATCACTTTAAACACCACGAGGGCTTAAGAGATTCAGATGGATGCATGTCAATTTACGACAAGGAACTAGAAAGCGTTATTTCAATATCTAACATAAGGAATAACAGACCATTATGAATTTCGCAGTTATCCATATCATACCGATATAAGATCCTAACGAAACCGATTCAGTCGTGTAATCGATAAGTCACGAAGCCCTAACCCAGTAATCGTATCAAACAGAGTTCAGCAGTAACGAGCTTCATATCAATGGAAGATTTCTCACAGTGTAGAAATAAATGACGCAAGAATGATCATATTTAGCAATGACAGGCGAAACACACGACACACGACGACGACACTTGGTGTGCAGTAGTTTTAGTTTGTTATGTTGTATGTATTTATAGTATTTTTAAGTTATATTATTATAGTATTGTATTTGTGATAATTTTTATTTTTTATTTTTATGTATTAGTTTATAAGTATAAAGGAATAAATAAATGAAGCTAAAATCAAGCACGGAACCAATGTAGGTGAAAAACATGTCCGATGTTTGTGCCAAGTTAATTGCCAGAAATGGGTGGAGGTAATGAGCAGAATGCGCCTACATCCCTGAACTTTGCACTAAGCCGTGTCACACGCTCGACAATTTGTGTATCAACTGACACCCAAGTAACTTAGAGAAATCACATACCAATTTGCATAACGAGGTGAATACAGGTGCTGTAGGCTCTTTGAAGCGCTAATTCAACGCAACTGCAAATGAGCAATACTATCCTTCATTAAATTAGCAGCGCTAAGCACAAACAAGTTGGATATTGACAGCAGAATAACAATCCACTGAGAACTTGACACACAATAAGATGATTTAAAAAAATCCTACATTCCATTGGTATAAAGTAATGGATATTGATTGAACAGGAGAGATTGATAACCTTTAAAATAAAGAAAATGAGACTTAATATAAACTTCGGCATAAGTTTCCACAAAAGGATTGGGTTATTTAATAATAATAATATATTTATTTGCGAAAAACACGGTATATAGCGTTGTCAAAATAAGCATAAGGTCCAACATGTTTTGCTTATAATTAAAGCACGCCAACTTATAGGTACCTAAACGAAACGATATGTTATTATATACATTAGATAAACAAAACAGAAATGAAAACTACATTCCATGTTCCAAATATTGCTTAATACTATACAACGTGTAACGTTAAATGCGCAAAAACCTGAAAATATTTTGTTTGTTTGTATATTTTGTTTGTAGTTTGATCAGAATAACGAGGAAAATTAATTGAACCACTTTTTAATATAGGTCACATTTTTCAAAAAATCTTCATTAAAAACGTTGCCGTGTTTATTTATTAATAGGTCAAGCAACCCAATGTCAGCGCGGCGCAGCGGCCCGGTGACGACTCCTCCCTCGATAAGGCGTCGTCGCAGACGCAAGAAACGATCAGAATGGCCAGTAAAACTAAAACAGCACATTAAACCTTTACAGTTTTATTAATGACTTATTTTCTCTCTGAAATAGGTCAATTGAATTAAAAATCAGTTGGGGTGTCTGAGGTTTTGCGCATTTAACGTTACACGTTGTAGAAATTATTTTGAGTCAACCAATTATAGAGTTTAACCTTAAACAGCCTACAGTTTAATGTTTTTAAGGTATTTGGCAATTTATTAAATATACACACACATACATAGCTAGACAGCTCTGATTGTATTTTGATAGCCTACTGATTTCTTCTGGTACCAGTCTATGTTGGTACTGGTCACGCCGACTACGTGAGCTTACTTCTTCTACTGTTTTAAATAGCTCTATACTGGATGATTTTTTTTCAGGCTCCAAATTTTTACAGGGTGTTCTACTCATGAATATGAATAACTTTCACTATGGGCCCAACTCTGAAATCACGAAAACAAAATCAGCTGTTTAATACAAAAGTTCAACACCTACCTACTTGACCAAAATGTATTAAATAACTTTTTTTTTTTCTTAATCTCAGAGTTGGTTCCATAGCGAAAGTTATTCATATTCATGGGTGGAACAGCCTGTAAAAATTTGGAGTCGATAAAAAAAGCATGCTGTATGTTTTCGTACAAACATAGACACTTCATACAAATATAATGAAGGAAACGGTAGCAGAAAGCTTTTTAAAAATAGGTTCACATGATTCATCCGATGGGATCCCGTATATAGCTCGGATGCATTTTTTTTTTTGGGCAACAAACGCTCTACTGGTGTCCGAACAACTTCCCAAAAAAAAAAAAAAAAATAGTCCATACCGTAATCAGGACTCAACATTCGCCTGGTAAGACATCACCGCCGTATTTATGTTAGTGACATTCTTAATTTGCCTAATGGCGTATGCAAATGTATTTATTTTATTACACACATGGTCCACCTGAGCTTTCCAGTCTAAATTTTCATCTATTACTACTCCTAAGAACATAGTTTGTGCTACTTGGGCAATCACTGCTATGTTCATTTTAAAATTAAATTTGTCATTATGAGATTTATTAAATTGAATATATACAAATTTATTAAGATTAATCGATAAATTATTATTATTTAACCAGCTAATTAAATTTTCAATTGTATTCGTATTATTTATGTCCGTTTCACGATCAGTTTTTAATACCGTAGGCAACTTCAAGACATCTGCCAAATCAGACCGTTTAATGTAGATTATTAAAATCAGCCACCGCGTTCACAAAAATCTGTAATAATGTATATATACAAAGAACGTGGCGGATTGGAACATTTTCCAGAATTTGTACTTAAAAAGCCGCGCTTCATTTTAGCGAGGCGTCGAAATCTGTTATGTAAATATGAGACCGTGGAACCGGAAAATAAGTTTGGTGTTGTGCCCTTTTGATTTGCAGCAACAGTCGGCCAGCATGGAGCCGGGGTCGGGACCCGGAGCGCGCCCCGAGCGCCGTGCCGTGTCGTGCCGTGCCGTGCCGTGCTGTGCCGCGCCGGTATTAGGCGACGTAATAATAATTTTGTTTGCGCACAACTCGCCACTTTATGTATACTAATCAAGACACCATCCTCCATTCATTTATCTCGCGAGCGACCAACGATGAAATGTAGATAAGGCCTTTCTGATAAGCTCCAAGTATTTTGTCCATTTACTTTATAATTATATACTGCGGGGAATAAATGATCGGCTTAAATTACTACAGGCACCGTATCCGATAATATTCAGCACGATGATTCATTAGCACATAATATTGAAATGTCAGTGACGAGTGATTTATGTAAGCGGTAAAAATCTAAAATGGACAGGTAGGTAAGTACTGAAATGAAATTAGATTTTCCTCTGGACGAAAGAATAGCTCGGAGATCGAGTAAAAGTTGGAAGTATTTCTGCCTGAAAATGATAAATTATTCTGATAAATATTTTTCTTCAATCAATAGTCTATATCTGGCTGTGATAGGGTGAAACATTCTCGAACTACTCGCCTGCTGTTTACAGAGCTGAGTTACACTGTACTGTTAATGATCTTGTAAGTTCCTGAGAGAGCTATGTTGTTGTTATACTATTTTGTATTTATTAAAATTAAAAATCCGACAGTACACACCAAGCACACTCTAACACATTATTCCAGGTAAATAATGTTTTTCATGTTTTTAATTATGTTTGTTAACTGTCATTTTAATTTATTAACTGTGATTTAGATGAGTTTTTATTGCATAAAACTCGACTCATGTAATTGGGAGAAGATACTGGCTTCTGTAACATAGGCATAGCGCAGGAGTTAGGGCCTCAATACTTTTTTTAAATTATTTATGCTAATAAATAATTTATTATTATTACTATACAATAACTTAATTTCGATTATGTAGTACATTCACAAATAATAACGAAAAGGGAAGAGATCATTAGACATAAAAAAAATTCGTCCGCAACGCTGTCAATGGGATAAGTGCCCAAAACGCCAGCATTGCCACGTGAGATGGCAAAATATACAATACTAGCTTCGACCCGTGACTTCGTCGGTGTGAAGTTTCTTGTTCTTATGACCTACCCCGTTGCATCGCATAGTCTGCCCCCGCTATTACTTCGATTTTTTTTTACCGTACTTTCTGACTTTTTTTTTTTGTTTTTCTCAGTTCCTGAGGGTTCTAGGCGTGAGTGGTTTACAGCCATAATTTTCGAAACCCAGAGATTAGCGCGTTCTAACAAACAAACTGTTCAGCTACTTGACAAATAACAAAAGATTCGTCTACAAACATCCCAAAAAAATACAAGCCTTATAATAATATTTTACTACACTACTTCACCTCGGAGCGATCGAACAAGTAAATTCCTTAAGTTACTAACTTAATTCCACAAGTGCGGCCCTACGCTCCGGGAATACCCTATTGTGACACAAAATAGTGTGCGCACTCCATAGACATTTTGACAGTTGTTGAATAAAAAAGTTGAAATAGTAGGTAGAAAGTTTTTGAGGAAAAGTGTTCACAAAAAAATATATACAGACGGGCTTTATTTTCCTCTAGCACGATGTGATGCGTGGCACAGTTCTAGCACCAAGTTATTGTTCTTATTATTTGGAATATTTTTACTTATTGTCATCTTATTACACATTTCTATGATAATACATAAAGAAAATCATATTTGTTGATATATGAAAACTGCTACCACCACTTCTTTGTGAGATTTCATGTAGCCACAGTTTCTTTGTCTCTGTGATAAGTTCTTATTGGAGCTTTCGTCTTATAGAATATATGTATCTTACGTTCTTTTGTAAGCCTAAGTAATACATGTAGGTAAGAGTAGGTACCTAAATGTTATCATACATGTATTAGGTACATTAGAGGAGCTTAATACGATTACATTGAATTGGTATTAGTACCACTGATGCATAAATCCGATTGCAATTAAATACTTACGAGTCTAAACTGCTGTGAAATTAATTGCTTCAGTTCAGCAACATGAGGCTTATTTTTAATTCCGAATTATATTTATTCATGGGAGCTAAATTGGTTTATATCGACTCATTTATCAATCTCTCTCTCAGCCTAGCCTTTTTCCCAACTATGTTGAGGTCGGCTTCCAGTCTAACCGAATGCAGCTGAATACCAGTATTTTACATGGAGCGACTGCCTATCTGACCTCTACAACTCAGTTACTGGGTAATACGACACTCCTTGGTAAGACTGGTTGTCAGACTTCCGGGCTATTGACGACCCGTAACGACTGTCAAAGATCCACGAATGACAGCCGGGACTAACGGCTTAACGTGCTTTCCGAGGCACGGAGGAGTCTTGGCATGTGAAGATGGTCACCCATCCACGGACCAACCTCGGCAAGCGCAGCTTAACCTGATTGATCGACTCGTGCGGCTGTTATTACTTAGCCACAAGCCCCTCGATTCATTTATCAATAACAGAAGGAAAATAAAATCAAAAATCCTATTAGAGAGTTACAAAAATGGCTTTACAATCAGCTAAAAGCTACGTGAGTAATAGCTGGTCCGCGACACATGCCAATCTGCTTCGTCGATGCGACGTTGGACATCTGTCAGGTTTCTTGTTATCGCGACCCTCATCTTTTAAGAAATTACGTTCGTGCATCCATGTCGCTGCCAGCAGTGACACGCCCCGCGTATTCGATCGCTGGGCACGTTAATGTGCCCACATCACCCCACGTATAACATGCCCCACATACGCCATTACATACGCCATTTGCACGTTACACTCTCATGTTTGTATACGCGAGTATTATTTGCTGCTAATATTGCAAGGTTAAGTATTAATACTTTAATGAAAGTCTATGATACTGTCAAAGGTTCGGCTTATGATACTTCTTGGTATTCGGGAAGCTTATTCGATTTAATATGTTGTCAAACCTCAGATCAACTAATAGGATTTTGTGGTTGTTGTTTTAGTCAACTCGTCACACACAATGGTAAAGTACCTAACTCAAATATTAAAACATAACTACAGATTTGTGAATCGTGTCCTGAAAATGATCTGGCTTTCAGAACTCACGATTTATTCAGTATTATATGCTTTTCATTTACATAAAATATGAAATAAAACCAAAAAAAGTCCAATGCCTAAATCTGTATAATGCTGCAAGCTTTTTCCTTTTGTGTCGTTGATTTATTCTACGTAATTCGGTAATTCTCTATACCACACTAAATAGCTACTTTTCAGAAGTTACAATATGAATAGCCTATATTATTTAAATTTTAATAACTAAATAAATGAACATCCCGCGAAATGAAGTTTAGAGACGAAAAAAATATGGAGACGAAAACAGCGAAGAAGCGTCTACAGTTGAAAAATATAGCTCATTAAGGAATGTTTAGCCAAGCTAATTTAACTGGGGGCCTTAGATATCTCCGGGGAAATTACGAGCTTTGTGCGTATGTACTCGCAAAACTTTTAGGACGTCTTTGTTTAGAGTTTTGATGATCAAGAATTTCATTAGTATGGTCAACTATCTGTAAAAGTATTCGCTGGACTATGTTATGACCGTGTAACATGTGGCGCAACACAAAACGATAATTGTGTGCGAGAACCAGGTAGGTAAAGGTAAATCGGTGAGGTATTTGAACGAATGAGACCGGTTCCCGGTAATTGTACCTGTCGCGTGGACAAATGTGCTGTCCAACGTGTGCCAGATAGTCAGTCTAACTGCCGCCATTAGCCCGAGAGATAATCTTAAATTACTATCCGCACACTCAATTGTTGCGTCACGCCCAAATGTGCACTGTACTGAAATATTTGCGTTAAATAACAGTCTGCCGATACCGTGCATGAACGCAAATTGACATTTACGAATAGGTACGTCATTAATTAGAGCATAATGTAAATTATTACAATTACCGGAGTGTCAATCTTGATTGATAACAAACTAACGCGACCGTAATTAAGTGCGGAGGGGCGGGCGAACACTCGCGCGTTATAATTGTTAACTAGACGTGCTCTCACGTCTCCCTCGTATTCCTTATGGTTTGCGACTAAGGGCGGATATCTCCCGACAAGGAGGCGCAAGATATAGATACAACCTGTTATCTTCACACGTATCCCCGTTATTTAGTGCCAAAGTACACTACTTAGAACAAAGCAAAGCGTAACTTAATATAAAGCATGTTGGGATGTCCACAAACTTAGGGCGAGTTTCAAAGACGATCCCTTGAGTCTCCTTTATGCAAATCTCGGGTAATTTCTTTGGTGAGAGTCACGCGGGACCCTTTGCCAAGATTGCGTTGACTTTTCAACCGTGCGATACCTACGTCTTGTTTTATATTAGTTTACATAGGCGCGTTACGTCAAAACTAGAAACAGGTCAGACGAATCGATGGCTGATAAACATTTAGTTTTGTCAAAATGAGTAAAGTTATGAGCCATTAACATTATTCGTATTTGAAAAATCACGTTTATTGATAATTCACAGAACCATCTATTTGTTCATTTATTATATTGTCTTTTATGTTAAACTATTTTGTTCCACTGCTGGGCAAGAGTGAATTAAGAGTGATTATTAGAATTATATTTTAACAAAATCAAACCGTTAAACTTACAGCTGAAGCAGATAGGTCCCTGTTTCAGCTGTAGGTTTAACGGTTATATTAGTCTTTCCCTACTAAGTACTTCTTTACTGGTACTTATTTGCGTTTTCACGGCTTCTCAGACTGCCCGAAACAACTTTACTGTACCCTTTATATAAGGTAATCTGGCAAAAATGTCATAGCCGTATAACATATGCACAAAGTACCGACCATCATAACGCATTGCCAGGCCGCCGCATATCAACGTCGGTAGCCACCACAACACTACACAACACAACACTTCATTGGCTCTACACGTTTGTCGGTGTAATTCCTTAGCGTTGACAGAGACGTGTAGAGACGCAGGTAAAATATTAGTCTCGATTGATTCTTTGAGCTTTTAACTATGGGACTGAAGATATTCAGGATAAGGCGAAATGGAAAAGAAGAGAGATGAGATGAAAACTGAATGAGAAGAAAACTATATGTAGAACAAAATCCCTGAGTTTGGTGATGGACCAAGATATTTACAAAGTGTTTATGTAAGACATTCATTTAATATACTGGTTTCTAAGGGCGAATTCCATCAATCTTTTATACTTAGAATAAGTCTTATCCTGAGAATAAATTTTAAAAATTTGACAGTTTTTCTAGAACTGTCAGGCGTAAGTGTTATGACACGTTTAAAAGATATCTGACTTTTGTGAAATCAGCCTTACGCAAGAATTCATCTTATGCATTTTTTTTTTTAGATTTCTTTTGAAAAATGTTTTAATAGATAGTAACATTATATTTACATAATTTAAAAAACTAACAGTCTTATAATAATAATAAAATTCGTCCGCATCGCTGTCAATAGGAACCGTGCCCACAAGGCTGGCAGCATTGCTACGTTTTGTGGCAATGCTGATTCTTTGGCCAAAAAATAGTCAGTCGACATCTTCATCGCATTGGCAGCGATGCGGAGCCACGCAAGGCGCGCCCAGAAGCAGACAAGTAGCGAGCCGGAAGGTGGTGTCACCCAGCAAAGTGCCTATGTTGGGTGACGGTAGTGCCTGAAGCCAGACGCCCGACTCCCACTCACCTACAGCCAGTAGGCGGGCACGCTCAGCAGTATTGGTGGACGTTTTAATAAGACTATTCTGTACCAACCTGCAGAGCGGCTCATCCCACTGCCTCTGGGAAGATGGACTCACGGTCCGATCTGTATCCGGACAAGCCATTTTCCAGGTGTTCACCGCGTTAGCCAAGCATGGCACTTCAGAGTCAACCAGTTGATCAGAATAACGAGCAGAATTAATTGAACCACTTTTTAATATAGGTCACATTTAAAAAAAAATCTTCATTAAAAACGTTGCCGTGTCTATTTATTAATAGGTCAAGCAAGCCAATGTCAGCGCGGCGCAGCGGTCCGGTGACGACTCCTCCCTCGATAAAGCGTCGTCGCAGACGCAAGAAACGATCAGAATGGCCACTAAAACTAAAACAGCACATAAAACCTTTAAAATTTTTAATGACTAATTTTCTCTCTGAAATAGGTCAATTGAATTAAAAATCAGTTGGGGTGTCTGAGGTTTTGCACATTTAACGTTACACGTTGTATATATTTTTTTTTCTTTCCCTAATCCAGACGTAAGGAAAATATATTACTAATTGTTAAAATGATATTGCACAAGATACAAATGAAATGTTACTGGCTAATTATACAGGGTTACTGGTAACTCGACGTATTCCTTGCAGGACATCATAGTAGGGTTAAAATGCAACAAATTAAGCAACCAAATGTTCTACCGAAGTTCAGTAGTTTTTCAGTTAGTAAGGGTTTTAGATTTTTTGTGAAAAATTCCAGATTAAATTATTTGAACCCAATTAGAAAATTATTCACGGGGCGGCTGTACTGAAATTGGAGTTATTATCATAGTTGACGCCGTAGCGGATCGTTTTTAATAATTAAAAGTTCAAAATGACTAAAACTTTGGTGAAGATCACTAATCAAACATTTTTTTTTGTAATTTTTGCTATTACTTCATACAAAATGTTGTCTTAGCACAAAAAAAAATACTACACCATGTTCACAAATTATTAGTAAAATATCCTTGTCTTATCAGCTATCCAAAAAGGTATGAAAGTTAATACAAAGTCTTGGACTGCATTATGAAAATCGTTTTTGATTTAGTACAAGAAGGTGTTTATTCGGAAAATCAAATTAAACAATTTCGTGAAAATTATTATTATTTTTAATCAATATCAATTTGTGGTCTTTAATAACATGTATTTCACACGTCTTGTTCGAAGTGCTGCCCTCGGTTTCGAATACATGCTCTTATTCGCTTCCTCACTTCGGTTTTTGTGATTCTTGATGTGATTGTGGTCCTCATCTGGTCCACCGCATCTGTTATTCTCTCCCTTGGTTCTTCAATTGAATTTACGGGGGTCACATAAACTAGGTTTTTCATATGACCCCAGACGTAAAAGTCTAGCGGCGTCAGATCAGGGCTTCGTGCAGGCCACGGAATCGGCCCACCGCGCCCAATCCATCGGTTTGGATAGTTTTCATCCAGCAATTGTCGAATTGTGATGCGGAAGTGGGCTGGACATCCGTCATGTTGGTATATCATGTTTACCCTTCTTTCTTCGGGTACATCCGTGAGCAGTGCTGCTAAATGATTTCTTAGGAAATCTTCATAAAGTTCCCCATTTAATGTTCGGGGTAAAATATGTGGGCCTGTTAACTTATCGTCGATAATACCCATCCAAACATTAAGCGAGAACTTACGCTGCGATGCGGTTGGTTTCAGTTTCGGGTTTCCTTCTCCCTTCGGTGCCCAGTAATGTAAATTGTGGTAATTTGTGATACCATCACGGTCAAAACGTGACTCATCGGTCCACAGAATGTTTTTCAAAAAGTTTTCACTTTCGGCATCGGCATTTAGCATGAAACGACAAAATTCAAGCCGTCTCTGCGGATCTCCCTCTTCTAATGACTGCACGGGTTGGTAGTGGTATGGATGTCGGCCTGACAAGTGAACTACAGACCAGACTTTCCACTGTGACATACCAAGCTCACGCGCTACGATGTCTGTAGATATGTTGGGCTCGTCAATAAAACGTTGAAGAATCAGCTCCTCGTCCTCAGCCGTGTATCTCCGAGAACGACCAGTGTCAATTTGCCTGCTTCTTTGAACACTGCCAGTTTCAGATAATTGCCGATAAGTCGATCCGAAGACACTAACGTGGGGGAGTCGGCGGTTTGGAAAGCGCAGTTGATATGATCTTCGCGCCTCAGCAGCGTTACCGTCACAAAGTCCGTAACAGTACAATATGTCAGCGTATTCTTGATTAGAATATGCAGCCATAGTCAGCACTTATGAACGCACAGCACAACACAAGAGCAAGATATGGGGCAACAGTCAGGGATATAGCCAGATAACAAAACACGAACTTGCGCAACGTAGAGTTGTAACTAACTAACGCTGACGACCAGATTTTGTGAAGTCGCACCCTGTCTCGTACCGAGGGAACAATAGTGACCAATCATAAAGCTTGCCGAGTGTTTGGAATTCAAACGCAGGTAAAAACTACGAATAATACGACGGTCGACCTATTGTTCTAGAACAATAGGTCGACCGTCTCGCAATTTTACCTGCTCCCCATAAAACTTCTATCTTTCCCTGTCACACACGCAAAAGTATTGACAATCATACCTTTTTGGATAGCTGATAAGACAGGGATATTTTACTAATAATTTGTACACCTGGTGTAGTATTTTTTTTTTGTGCTAAGACAACATTTTGTATGAAGTAATAGCAAAAATTACAAAAAAAAATGTTTGATTAGTGATCTTCACCAAAGTTTTAGTCATTTTGAACTTTTAATTATTAAAAACGATCCGCTACGGCGTCAACTATGATAATAACTCCAAATTCAGTACAGCCGCCCCGTGAATAATTTTCAAATTGGCTTCAAATAATTTAATCTGGGATTTTTCACAAAAAATCTAAAACCCTTACTAACTCAAAAACTACTGAACTTCGGTAGAACATTTGGTGGCTTAATTTGTTGCATTTTAACCCTACTATGATGTCCTGCAAGGAATACGTCGAGTTACCAGTAACCCTGTATATGTTTAATGCTCGAGGGGTTTGGCGCTGATAGTCGAAATACAGGGTCTGCCTAGTTCGACTACATATGACTATACCACTTGTATTGACCTAAATTATTTTGTTAAAATATCTTGTAACTTATGTCTAAGTTTCTTTTAATAAACATTATTATTATCATTATCAGTAGTATTATTATTATAAATTATTTTATATTTTACATTTCTATCTAAACTCACATTCTTGATCGGTTTTCTCCTATTCTCTGTCACAATTATTTACCTATCTTCTTTAACAAATGCGTCACTTCCGAATACTTAACTTACTTTTGATCACCCAAAATGAATATTAAAGTTACTTACAGCAAGTAAGTTAACGTAAATACCTACTTGTAAGTGAGTATCTCATTACAGGAGAGAAGTTCATCGACAAATGATTACGATGTTCCGGAAAGTTTGCCTACCTTGTTAAATAATGTAAACATTCTCATTTTAATTATAAGGAAATGTGAGTAAACTTTAGTTCCTAGTTACAGAAATAAGGGGTCAGTTAATATTATGAAA
This sequence comes from Eremobia ochroleuca, assembly GCA_949629135.1. Classification (NCBI taxonomy): domain Eukaryota; kingdom Metazoa; phylum Arthropoda; class Insecta; order Lepidoptera; family Noctuidae; genus Eremobia; species Eremobia ochroleuca. Next base: position 10,118,201 of record OX451392.1, read on the forward strand.
TAATTGGCAAGAAATTGAAATTGAAACATATGAAAAAAAAATCCTGTTGTATACTATGTATCAGAGAATGAACAAATCTGCCTTGTTCGCCGATAGCAACAAGAATAATAATTAATTATAATATCTTTAGGAAAAACTTTCTTTAAGAAAAATGTTTGTTGGGACGACTATGAAATACGAGAATAATTTATCGATAATGTAATAACTGTGATTAGTCACATTTCGAGAGATGTGATTTCAAATGGAGTAATATTTTGAGACGGTTCATCTTTTTTCTATGGAGTGAATTTTATTAGGTACTATTGGAAAACATGGACAACCATATTTAACATTAAAAACCTCTTTTTATTAAACAAAATGCTACAATAAAAAGCGCCATTTCGACATCCTTTGATTCATAATTTCAATACCATAAATCACGTAAATCAAACTTACAATACCTACAGGGAAATAATCCACTACACAAATGAATGGAAGTATTTCTCTTGTACAAAAGCCATACAAATACCGCCTGACAGTGACCTATGGCACAGGAATTTCTTTCTTTTTTCAAAAACCTAAAATTAAATTAACCTAACAACAAATACTATTATTTATTTGAAGTAAACTTAGGTATATATATATTTTGTTTAAATAAAAACAAATATATCCGCAAAAAATATTTCCTCATATGCACCCTACTCTACGTGCGGAAATTCCAATGAATACGTAGCGACATCCAATCCTTTGATTGAAACCATCGGCTGGCTTCCATCAAAGGATTGAATGTAAAAAAAGAGATTTTTTATTTTATTTTATGTGAAAAAAGGAGAATTCTCTGTCATAGGCTTCTACTCCGTTCACCTTTTATACAATGTTTTTGTCGAGACTCTTAAAAAATTCATTATCTACCTACAAACAATACTGCATACAATCACAAATGCTATCTGCATCTTTTCTCCTACAAATCTATTCTCCTCCCACCAGGCGAGTGCTTAGAATTGGAGGTAACCGAGGCAACTGATTTAATTAGGTTAACTATGTCGACGCTCATACATGATAACCCGTCGCCACTAACGTGACACGTTGTAGCCAAGTGTGCCTCCAACCTCCAATTAGTGCAGATGCAGTTATATTGTTATTAGTCAAACCAGAGGTAACTTGGATGATAACTGGTACTGACCTAATTCTGTCAAGCCAAGAATGTCATAATCCTAGAACGAAAAAATCCAATATCAACCCACACGGGGGCTGCGTGGTGGATGACGGCCAACTCTCTCTCGCAGACAGGACTGTGTCCAACGACCATACAGCCCATAGACGCCTAATAACAGGCGACCGATGTCTGTCAACACATCAGACTAAAGGCTCGCGCAGATTACAGCCGCAACGGGCCGCAGCGCAACGCATTTTCATACAAAAAAGTGCGATGCGGCCTGCCTGTAGTGAGCTATGGTTCATAGAAAATGTACGAAAGTGATGAAGGAGGATTTTTGCAAAGTGTTGCGTTGCGACGCAGCCCGCCATAATCTGCACGAGCCTTTATAGGTCTGATACAGTTCACTACTCAAAAATTACGATTGAGTGTCGGGCGTTGCCTGTACCCCAGCAGTGGAAACATTATGCTGATTATGCAAGGTGTGAAATTGCAAGTTTATTGCAATTGAAAGACATCGATCTTTGGACCGTTCTAATCAATCCATTCACATTTTTTTTTAAACGTTGCCCCACACTAGGAATTTCTCCTGTATTGTGGGTGCGTTTACAAACATTTAAACTCACATACACGAACAGCCAGACCCGGAACAACTACTTGTAGGTCATACAAATATTTGTTCCGTGCGGGAATCGAACCCGCGACACGATCCACTGCGCCAACCGCACAGCCTGCTGACCACTCTTACTGCACACCAGAGCAAGTTCGATACTCAGTTACTCTCATGCATAAATGTTTATAAATTAGCAATAATACCTAACAGTGAATTAATTCAAATTCAAATATGCCTAGTTGATACTTCTAAATTGGGTAGGTACTACTGTTTTTAACATACAAAAAAAATATATAAACACATTGATATTTGAAATTTATTGCTGTACCATAATCAATGAAATAAATTATTAAAATTGTACACGATAAAGCTACATTGATGTCATTCGTTCAACCAAAGCGAGTACACATACCTAATTCATAGAAATGGACAAAACATTACTGTAATAAAATCACCGTTTGTTAGTGTGCTCAAAGAATTCTCGTTATTAAATAATTTTGTAAAGATCAATTATAATATTATACCAAAACAAACATAATCATAACAAAATTACGAGTACCGTTCATGTTTAATATAAATGTAATAAAAAGTAGCTACTTTAATGAATAATTTATTTCTTACGTATTTTGTTACAGCTATGAAAGTTATTTCCTTTGTTTCTTTCATAAACTGAACGCTAATATACTATATATACTTTACAGCTTCTGACTACTGCACCGAAAGTGCGATCATATAATATGCTTTATATTACACGTCTTTATGTATTATACCGTATTATTCATAGCCACATAAACGCATGAACTCGACTACACACCACGCCAATTTCTGGGACAGTAAAAATTACGCCACAATATCTTTTATGTCATTACTTCCATCTTTTATTATATTTTCACTAGGTAAATAGATAACTTCATGAATTTTAGATGTAGGCAAAGTCAAAAGTGGTCTTCAGAACTTTCCACGAAAGCCAAACTAGGGTGCTTTATTTAGGAAGAACAGAGATTATCACAAACTTTGGTAGGATTTTAATTAACTTTAGGTAGAAAGAAGACTGATGTCACAATTTACAAGTAAGAAAATCTTTAGTAAATTATATTGAGCTGGTTCTTTACTTACATAAGTATTTTATTGGTTTACTAGCTTTTGCCCGCAACTTCACTCGCGTTAATTTAGATTTCTAATATAATTCAATCATGATTCGAAAGACACGTGGCGCCATCTATTATCAAAATAACGTTATTATTGTTTTGCTCGGGAACAGCCTTTTTTCGGGATGAACGGTGGCCTATGTCCGTTTCGGTACACCTGACAACGTATATGCAAAATTTCAGGATGATCGGCTCAGTAGTTTAGGCGTGAAAAGGTAACAAACAAACGAACAAAAAACTTACCTACTTTCGCATAATTATAATATTAGTTAGGACATTTGTAATACACAGGCAGGAACATTGACACGCAGCCTGTTGTCATAGATTCAGCACCTGATTCTGAACCCTTGCGTTGAAAGTTTTCGTCATTAAGTTTTCGTTATTAAAAAAATATTTGTTGTTCCATACATTTTCACCGTGTAAGTATTGCACTTTTCTATGAAGCGGCATATTTGTTTTTGATAACCAACAAAAAAATTCTACGTCTACAATTGGTTTCAGTTTGCGCGTCGATGTCCCTGTCGCCTTTCTGTTCCCTAACGATAGCTAAATTTTCTGTCAAAAAACATATAATTCTCGCTCGCAGTCCACGTCAGCGTCTCAATTACACGATAAAAATGTCGTACTCATATATTTTAATATTTTATTCGCATCCCTTCACATTACTTCACAAACTTTCAGAGTTCGTGTCTTCAAAAAGTGGGTGGCATTCAGAGTCACTCATGCTTTTATTCGTGACGAGGTAAAGATCCAAATTGCACAATTAAAGTTTACAAAAACTAATGCAAAACAACAAATACATTATTTGAACTGATGCGCTAACACTACATTGTAATCGGCTGCCCGATATCAAAACCCAGTAAGTGCTTTAATCTATATTTTCCAGGACAGCGTTAAAAAGCTTACTAGGTTTTTTAATGGATTTTTCTTGTTTATAAGCGTTATATTAACAAAAAAATCCTAGTAAATTCCGAACACTCGCTAGATTTCAAAATGATCGTGACTTACTATCTTTTATATTGGTCCTTAGATAGTAGGCTAGTTTTTAGGCGTTATCAAAATCTTCGTTATAGCTAAGATTTTAACGCAGGTTATTTTACAATTTCATGAGACATTAAGCCGTCCACAAGATATTTGGGAAAAGGCTAGGTAGATGATGATGAGACTTACTATTAAAGTAAAGCTAATGTGAAAAAACTTTTTTTATTTTTTTTTGTTTGTTCCTTACTGGGTTTTGATATGGGGCAACAGTAATCCTAAAACTATTGCGTTAGCGATCCATCACTACAAGTCTATCAATCTCACTCATTTGACTTTTACGCAGGAGTAAGCAGCGTTCATTTAAATCCAGCTCCATAGTCATAAATAGTCGTGGCTGGGTGTGAGATCGTCGGAGCGACACATTGTGATTCGAGTTCATCTGTTCACCAGTAATCATTCATGTTTCATCGGCCGTCTGGTCATGCGTCAATGAGGAAGCGATAAGGTACAGTGAGCCGCAGAGATACCTCGCCAAAGGAACATATTGCACATGCAATTCAGTGCCGATCCGATAGTGCCCGGCGACAACACTCACATGGGCCTATACAAATGTAACCCACGTACGTATCTGTTCAATACATTTTGGACGTATAGCTTAAATCTCGCACAACCTGTCCCGTTTTGATACGGTATTCAAGAGTGTAATGTTACACTGTTTACGTCACTTATGACTGTAAACAATACATTCTTGGTCGAAATCCATTGTCTGTGTGATAATTATCATATTACATTAGAGCGTGTCAACATGTCAGAGCATGTCAACACGTCAGAGCGTGGAACTTTAAATATTAACAAATTTAGGAAAATTAACCATGTTTTGAATATAATGTAAGGTATTTGGACTCTGTTCTACGCAGTTAATATAATTTGTTTTGTTTGCCAATTCGTCTTCTTCTTCTTAGCGTATCGATGGCAATCTAAATGCACTCGATCCAGAATTCGGCTACGTTTTTGGCGCCATCGCTAGCGTCCATCAGTTCCTGTACCGTGTAGCTGACAGGACACGTAGGACATGATATTCACTGTCCCATCTTTTGTAGAACCACATTGACACTCCAAAGCGGAGTCGTCAATGTATCTCCACCTGAACAGGTTTTCCTTGCTTCGGCCAACCTGAGTCCGGAGTCTGTTTAAAGACTTCCAGGTTACTCAGGGCAATTTATCTTCTAAAGAGAAATGCAAACACTTCAGAAATTTTATCTTGAGGGCAATCTGAATAGTATGCTTCCTATTTTGTTAATTATATGAAACTAGTTTAGGAAGATGCCTATCACAAATAGTATAAGGTCTTATAGCCAGGAGCTTCTAAAGTTTCCGAATTAAGATCGTAGTGGGCAAGGGCGAATACAGCTTTAGTTTAGATATATGGAGCCCGTACAATGACTCCCAACTTGAAAGGCGCAAAGTTCATTACAAAGTTTTTGTGTAATATTTAGTAAAAGCCTAAAATTCCCGCAGGCACCATGGTTCCTAGAACCCCGCTGACGATGTCCTTGAGAGCAGATATTTAATATTTTATTTATAAAACAAAAAGAGACTGTATAAAAGGATGTCTCATTTTATTTTTGGCATAACACTCCAATACAATTGGATTTATTTTTTCAACTTGCAAATGAATAACAATCAGTTTAAAAGGTCGTAAGGACGGATATGCAGTGGGCCACGAAATTAATTTGTTGCGTCCTGAAATTGTCGTTGCAATATACACTATTTATTTAAGTGGTAAGTATGCATTTATGTACGAGTATTTGATAAAACATTAAAAAGTTCACTTAGTTATCAAATATTATATCGAGGCATTTATTAATCATAATATAATTTTTATTCATAAACGGCAAAACTTTGTTAACTCAATCTTGACAGTATGAATAAAATTGTCGTGTTTTTGGAAACTTCTATAATGTTATTTCATAATTAACTCTTCAGTCAAGTGATAACGTCATAAACCACACAAGAAATAACCTTATTAAACAAAATACGCAAGCATCCAAAAATTATAGTAACATCATACATATTTTAATTTTCTGTCACAAAATACATTATAAAACAGATTTGCCTTAACATGTGCGTTCACTGACGGTGCAACGATACGGCAATGATGCGTGTGTCTGACGTCCGGTGCCGGACGAGCAATGACGATAATCTGTGCCCGTGGGACTGCCTCGATGATTACTCACTTGTCATTCACGGCTTATTCGAATCCGTCGATATAGGAATCCCGATGAGAAATGTGTGGGCAGGTGGTCCGTTTCCTCTATTTTATATTTCGTATTATCGCTCAGCTATACGTTTTTTTTAGCCTATACTTCAAAATATAGCTTTTTTTTTGTAAGTAAGTTAGATAGGAATGGTTGTTTGCTCATTTTATTTATTTATTTTATTTTCTTGTGTTTGGGTGGCCTACAGCTATCAAATACAGAAGTAGTAGAGGTAATTGACGACAAGCTATTAACAAGCCTCCACAGTTAGCAATTGATTATTGTTGTACACATTTTCAAATTGGCGAATTATTCCTTAACCATAACACTAAGTCTAACATTAAATCACTTAGCTACTAAATTAAGTATCTGTAGGCAGATGCATGCGCAGGCACTGTTAGGGTTTATCAGAAACAATATTACACTGTTAAGATAAAACATTAGTGATGGACGCTAAGCTGCTTACAAACAAATCGATTGAAGGGTGTTTATTCTTAACACAATTTGTTTAAAAACTTTGACTGAGCGAATCATATCCTCGTAACGCCCAATGTACAATGTATTGAACAAAGTGACATACAGTATTACACATTGCAAACATGCATTTAAATTAATTAATGTACATTGGGCGTTTAGGAGAAGGTTTTGTTTTTAGTCTGGGCCGGAATGCCGTATGTAGCTTTGTTCAATACATTATACATTGAGCGTTTAGCTCATCTTGCGAAATTTAGCTTGGGCGTTACGAGGTTAAAAGAATTGCTACGGTAAACTGTGCGAGCGTAAGAAGCATGAAGAAGATTTCTGAGACGAGAATGCCGAAGTGGAACATTCAGAGACAGCTTAGAAAGAAGTTCAGGACAATCAATCCTAAATTGTGCTATTTTCAAAAGTCTGATATATTTCTCCGAGTTACAAGTGGAAGTAAGTGGAATCGATCGCATCATTCATTGTAACTCAGACAAGGGATTTATAACCTAAGTATCTAACACATGATAACGTGTGATGGTGAAATCCGACGTAAGCTTCTCAGGCGATCAAAATCCTCTGTAATTATGTTATCAAATCTATTGTTCCTAAGTTTAACATTGATATTCCAAAGTTACGATGAGATTGAGAGCGTCCTTGATACATATTATAAACAAACATAGTATCAAACTTTGTATGAATATTAACTCTCCTATTAATGTTACTTTGAACAATAGTTTTGACTTACAACCAGGGTGTGTAGAACCATAAGGATGAAAATTTTCCTTCTGATGATTTCATTGGGATACAGAATAGTAAGACCCCGAACTTAATAACGGTAAGGGTCGGTGACAGCCTTATGTTTGTAGAGTACCCAACGGATGAGTACAGTCTACAACAAAACTATAATAAATAAAACTACCAACTTTACTCCGACAACATCAAACGCATATTCACATGCAGCATAAATATAGAAACGTCACGTGCAATATTTCCTGCAAACTTTATTATATGTGAGTGTGAAATTTTACAGAGCTCACTTGTGTTGTTGAACATACCCACAATAATGCGCAAAGTTTTGCTTTACTGGGTCAGGAGGCTTCTTGAGAGCTCGGCAGCGAATATACCTCCTGCGTATGTATGGAATAATTTTGAGATGTACACAACAGGAAATTACCTCTATGTAAACGAGAAACTTTTGTGTGTGGCTTTATCATTATCCCTAAAACACCCCTGGCATTTCTTGGGGAGAATAAACTAAAAACGGTGCCCACTTGACTTCTTATAGACGAAGAGTAGCCGAGTCAACAGACTCAAAGTTACTTAAACAAGAGTAATTTCGCTAAACGAAATTACAGCGAACATAAATTTCACGATTTTAAGAAAAATTTGGTTTCGCACCTGTGCCACGTAGAAACGAAAATGAACGCCATTATCCCACACCATAATCTTAAATCACTTCGGCTTAGTGTTTCGATTACAGACAAAGGTTCGAAGGAAACCCACATTATGATGGTAGTTGAATAATTGTATAGATAAGTGGAATTGATGGCCTCCGCTTTTGTTCCTGGCTAACCCTGAGGAATTTAGAAAATTCACTCCAATTTAGAAATAGAAAACTATTAAAGTGCTTTTCAATTTATGAATTCAGCTAGTGTAGCGAGTAACTGGCACTGTTTCATGAAGTACAATCACTGAACTGTACAACGTCGATAGAATATTAACAACTGATAAAAACTATATTTTATACGTTCAGACTATATTAATTACTCGGCGCCGCTTCGAGAGTATAGCTCGAGTATCTAATGGATAATTTGATTAGCTTAAGTGCTGTTATATAAAGATATATGCTTACAATGTAGAGGTAGTGGGATACGCATGTTAACGTAACAATTTACGTGATCCTAAATATTCCTTACGTGATTGTCTGAAAATAATTGTTACCCTTTATTTATTAGGGAGTAATCTGTATTTATTAGTTTAGCTCTTTCCGGGTTCAAAGCAAAAACTACTGAGTCATGATCTGGGGACCCTACAGCCGATGGCATTTATATTTTCAGCGAGAATGTGATTTTTAGACTATTTTTTTTTTACTACGACTATTTATAACTATAGTGAGCCCAAAAAGATAACAGGGACAAGATACCGTATGACTGTCTACAACCATTGTTCCATAACATGGTATCTACCGCATAGATACAAAACATAGTATACAATTTATTTTACCAAAATTAAGCATCAATTTTGTCCCAAAAATATCGATACACCCTATTGACCATAGTAAGGTAATCTAAATAAGACTCACAAATATGTGTACAGTGATCACTCAATAACGGTGTAGACAAATCTAAAAGTTAAATTCAAAAGTTCACCTTCGATAGAAGGTGTTAGAAAATAAGTATTTAGTTGAAAATGCGATGCCATACACAATTGCCATTTACTCTAACGCGTCAGAATGACACGTAATTACTGTCATAACAACGGTCGTATCGTAAGGTAGGTAGTCTTTAATGTTAGCCGACGTTTTTATTGATTAAATACTCGAACCTGAACTGTTACAGTGCTTTCGATGGGTTACCACCTTAAAAAGTCTAAGCAACATTCGGTAGGAGCATACATGATTTACCTATTTGTATTTCAAATCTAAAATCAAATGACACGTCAGTGACGTCGTGAATTCTTCTATTAAACGAATTCAAATGCGTGTCATTCGATATAAGTCGCATGACGTTGTCAGACTTGTTTACCGCGTTCTGTTGGGTTATTGTCTAATTAATATAACATTTTAGTGTTAACAATAAAATGGTTCTCTGTCTGTGTATACATGTTTTTCAGGATGACTATACCTACTAGTATTCTTAGCCTCCATCAATAGTGCAACAAATTCAAATTAACTTCAAATAAAATCATCCAATAGGTACAATAATGTGTTTAACAAAATAATGTGTGGCAATGTAGCCACATGCCATACATTTGTTGGCAGGAGGGAGTGCAGTACACAATGTGGACGGTGTGGAGGCAGCCGGGCGAGGCCGCCGACCGCGTGCAAGTAAACAGCGCAGCCCGAGAACCCTCTAGCTTTCCCTACTCTACTATTTGCCTTTCTCTCTACAGGTATCCTGTTTACCCTCTTCTGAAATGTATTACAATGATTTGGTGATGGAAATACCACATATAACATCCCTATAAATACTTTCGTACACCTAAATGTAACTGAACTCTAAGACACACATCTTTAACATATTTCTTATTCCTGTGACTACGAATATTACTTAGTTGTGCTAACAATCAGATTTATTGCTCCAACTTGAACCACTTCATAATAAAATGCAAAGAAACGGTAGCAAAGGATATTCCTGCTGAGAGACAGATGTTTACAAGCAATAAAAATTGTTGGATGGTTATTGAGCAATAAATAATAATAGAATCAGAGAGTCGGACCGGGCGGCGGCGGCGGCGGCGACGGTGCGAACGCACACAACTTTTCTCGTTATGTCCTTTGGAGATGTTTTGAGATTTGCAGGAGCTCGCTAGTGCATCGGGCACAATGGCCCCTTTTCTTATCCTCTTTGTGGGACACATCTATTTGGACTTTTTGTCGAGGCTGTAGAACAGTTGGTCGCGCGACACGTACGCTCGCTCGTCGGAGACGCGCTTAGAATTCAATATCCCTATTTCACGTTACCGTCTTTCGCACATACATAAAACAACCAACGATAGGTAGGTACTTATTTGGCCTTTGTTTATCCTATTTGCTGACGTTCTAACTAAACCGATATTACATACACATGTGTAGAACAAACTTCGGCTCTTTGAATACTCGCTATTGTGGGTTATTTATGGCAATAGGCAGCTTTCCGCGTCCACAACTTCTGCACAGTTGTCACGGATAAATTGTTTGATGATCTAATAAATGTAAAAGCTCTCCAGGGACTCCTCCAATAATTTATGAGAACGAACGTTACATCTGAGAGATAGACAGGTGCATGATTGACAATGATAAACGGCTTTTAAAACTTTGCGTTCGTAATAATTTGAAGTTAAAAACAACTTTTGATAATTAAAGGCTTTTACAATTTGGATTTAGAATTAAAATAAACACTCAAACCATGTACGCAAATGTAATATCATTAAAACTTCATAGCGCGATGCTTTTTATATATACCTCTTAATATGCAGCTATGAAGCTCTAACTTTGCAATTTAATTACACTATTCCAGTAATTGTATTCAGTCCGGTCACGGCGCGGCGGCTCGTTCACAGATCGCTACTCGCAGCCGCCGCATCATGGTAATGTGCCTCTCGAGGTAAATTATCAAAGTATTATCACCCATACCAGAGATGTTAACTGTCACGGAGGTGCTACATAGATACAGGACGAAAGGCGAGAAAATTCTTCAACATTTTTGTATGACCTACATGTATTTGTTCCGAGTCTGGGTGTTTTTCTATCTATAATATGTATGTATTTACAAAAAAAAAAATTGTATATAAGTAGTTTATCAGCCATCTTGTTACCATAACACAAGCATTAGGTTGCTTAGCTTGGGACAAATGGTGCTGTGTGAAATGTCCAGGGATTTATTTATTTATTTATTTTTATCACTGGCCGAAGTAAATGGGATAAAAAGTGAAACTTTTCAGCGTGTTTCGTTGTATAAACGATCCCAGTATTCATTCTATTATTATATTGAAAACTTTGAAACAAAATAAAAGCCTATTATTATAGAATTCAATTTTGTTCGCAATGAATCGATCGAACGTTTATAAACGATCGGAAAATTAATCTAGAGACACAAACCCGTAAACTGAGGAATCTATTATAATATTAGGTATAATTCAGTATTGTTTGCTGCTGATAGTGCTCATAAACAACTTTTATTTGTATGTTATCAAGCAATTCGTGTTCGTGGGAGACGAGAATCGCAGTTTTCGCAAGAAATAGTTAATGAACGGACCGTATTGATATTTAAGCAACTCACGTCTAGTGCTGCTCGTAAAACGTTTATTCGCTTACATAAAATACGAGTTACTAAAATTAAAGACTCTGTTTAATACCCCATTCAGAACATAAACTGACACGTAAGTAGGTTTATCTCGTTCGTAGAGATACTTTACAGGCTAATTAATTTTTAAATTTAACTCGTCACAACTAAGAAACACGTAAGGTTGAATTTGAATTCGTGTACCTATGTTTTGTTAAAATGGTTGTTTTACGTGTTCAAACTAAAACAAAACTTTACCTGAAAATGTAAGAAAAAGTAACTTTTGTCATAGTCATTAGTTGTAATGTCAGTTTGAGAGTCATGTGATGAAGTATTTTGGCAAAAAGGCGAGGTCGGGTGAAGTTGTAGACGTGCTGGCTGCGCGTGGCCGGGCGGGCGAGTGGGCCGGGGGTGCACACAATACATGTGGGCTGCAAGCTCCTGCTTCATCGCAACTTGCCACAATACGACTTTCCAAACCTTTCTCATTTCGTTTTTGTTTCGCTCCGCGTCGTTGTTCTCGCGGCCGCAGATGTTCCTACGAAACCGACGGCTCATCTACGGATTAGTACCCGTTAGGTTTTCGTATTATGTTCCCTACATTACAAATGGAAGCTCTCGGAAACATTCAGACGGCTATCATTTAAGTATCGTTATTATTTCTGTATTGTTCAACACGAGAACTTTGGACTTGTTTAAAGAGACATTTCTTTCAGACTACAATTAACGACTCGCCGTTTACAAGGGTTTCAGGTTAATTGTACCAGCGAAGGTTGATTCGTTTTTTAATTTGTGAGCATTTAAACTGAATCAGCATTTGTAAATTTACGTTGTCCTTTAAAAATTGAAGAGCTCAGGTAAGTATTAATGAGAGGCCACTCGTGTTACAAAGTCTGGCCGGCGCACTCCCACCGAGAAAATTACGCGAAAATTTACATAATAGAGAATCCGTGGCTGCCCTAGTCCTTTGAAAGTCGGAGCTGCGGGTCCGCTTCGAGTGACACCGACGTACATTAAATTAACATCTCTGTCACTTTGTTTGCGAAGGCTACACCGTCGGAACCTAATTTGCGATGATAAAAAGCTCGCACTAGCCTCTACGTGTCGCTGCATATTATAGTTATGGAAACCCAAAGGACCGTCAATACTATGCACTTCCAGGCATCGATATATTTTTTAGCGTCTCTATCCAATAAACTTTTTTGCTTAACATATTGCGTACTAGCTGCACCCCGCGTTTTCACCTGCATAAGTCTCGATCGCGTAAGAATATCGAGATAGAAAGTATTCTATGTATTAATCCGGCTTATAAACTATCTGTGTGCCAAATTTAATCAAAATTGGTCCAGCCGTTTGAGCGTGAAGAAGTAACAAACATACAAACACACACACACACACTAACAAACTTTCCCCTTTATAATATTAGTGTGATACCTACATTTTAGTATATTTCATAATGCATAGATCATAGATTTCATGATGCCTCAAAGATCAAAGATTATGTCCGGATTTTTATATACACATTGACATTGATGAATTTTATATAAACAATGACATGGATATTTACTTTGTAAAGTATCTTATTTTTTATTATTATTATTGTGAGTGTGAAGACTATGTGGGTCATTTCTTTTTTCTGTTTTCCTTCTTAGTTAGTTTTAATCATGATCTGGCAGTTTGAGTAATTTAAGCGGCCTACCCAAATGTCCTTTCATTAGTCCGTTCGTCGAATCGTAAGGCTCCTCAAGTTCTGAGTTGAGCTGCACGATTTTTGACAAATGCGTGCACTGACTGGACAGGTCCGCTCAATCTGTGTGGTTCTTTACTCAAAAGACCATTTCAGACACCAATCTACATGGTCTTCACATGATCTGACCAAGATTACGTCTGGACTTTAAAAGAGACTGTGACCTCTGAGTTTGTTTCGGCCTTTCTTCTCAGAGTAGTCAGATAGGAAACGCCGACCTCATCTAGTTTAAAAAAATATGATTGACATGTAAAAGTGTTTGTACAAACCTACTTACAGAAAATAAATCATTTATCATTTATCATACACACCACACGTATTTCAATTTTTTTATTTGTCGTGCCTATCCGCGAATTCCCAACACTCCTACTCAGTAAATTATCGAGCAAAGCGGCTGAATCAGCGGAACTAAAAACGTAAATGCAGCGGTAGTCGCTGTAATTGGGTAACCGCTGCGCATCATTAGGTAATTGCAGCTGCGGCCCGCAGATCCCACGCTCGCCCGATCGCTTTTTGTTTTCGGATTCCCTTATTCTGTGCCGAAACATGGGTCACATACGATATATTGGGTTGATTAGTTGTACATAGTTATTAGACAAAGAAATGTTTGCTATAATTTGCATTTATTACTTTTTTTCCTTTTATATCTCATTTTAAATTTTATAACTTAAATGTCAGAATTTTTTTTAATAAAAATCTTAGCTTAGTTATACGATTCATTGAACACACCGTTATAATGAAATCAAATCAATAATTCTGTCCTTTGAACAGTGATTGTCAGTTACTCGACTTTCCCGTCTCGTATTTATTAAATATCCGATTTTTATTAGTTACTTTTTTACTTTTTACTTTTTTTACTTATCGTAAAAGGTTTAATAAATTGTTGAATAATAAATAAAAAAGGTATTTATATGTTTCAAATGGATGTTACAGAATAAAGCAGAACATTAGTTTCCCCACATTAATATGTTAGTGATCGAGCCGCGAGCAATGGAACATGTCCGCTATGACGTCAGACAGGCCGCGCACGCCGCTCGCCGCGCCAACGTTGCACCGCGCGCCCCCGCGCGTGCACCGACACTACAATTAGATAAACGTTTGTACACCCACTGTGTACCTAATTAATCTTATTCTCTTTTCTTTCAAGAGAAAAATAATTAATCTCTGTAGTCATCATTTGCCTTTTCCCAACTATGTTGGGGTCAGCTTACAGTCTAACCGGATGCAGCAGAATACCAGTATTTTACATGGAGCGACTGCCTATCTGACATCCACAACCCAGTTACTGGGTAATACGATACCCCTTGGTAAGACAGGTTGTCAGACTTTCAGGCTTCTGACTTACCCGTAACGACTGTCAAAGATCCACGAATGACAGCCGGGACGTGCTTTCCGTGGCACGGAGGGGTCTCGGTATGTAAAGATGGTCACCCATCCACAGGCCAACCGCGGCAAGCGTATCTTAACCTGATCGATTGACCTGTGCGGATGATACCATTTAGCCACGGGCCCCTCGCAATTAATTTCTGTAGTATTCGTTACATTAAAACCCGTCATTTTCGGTAATCTATACCTACTTAGTGTAATTTTAGCCCGGGCTTTTGAATTCCAATACAGAAGTCCGTCGTTGGGTAAAAGTTATTTTGGTAATCCTTTGTGCAATCATAGACGGGTTATATAATATATCGGGATAGGTTAGGTACCTACGTTGTTCATTAATAAACAGTTTAAGCTGAAGGTATGTTGTTCACGATAGCAGCCTAGTCGATAACTCTATACATAATAATAATTATCCTTAATAGGAAACGAATAACGATAGTAGGTACTACCTATCCCTTTTTTTGTGTGGGAAATTATCAAATAACTTCTCCCACTGTGGGCGGAGCGGGACTGTGTGTCAGACTTTTATTGACTAATTCCCACCCGTGTTCCTTCAGTTGCCTGTGCCAAGGGTCGCGGTAACTCTTTCTTACAATCCGCGACCCTGGCAGGCATCGGCCCCAGCGGACCCCGTCAGTTACTGCTGACATCTCTTTTAGGCGCGCGTGGAACACAACGCGCCGTCGACCCGAGCCTGGTTCATACTGGACGGCGAACTGCCCATTGCTCGCCGTCCGCAAGCCTGCGCCTACGGTGGCCGGGAGTCGGCTCCTGACTCCCGACGCCAAGGCGTCTCCTGCGGCGCCTAGGGGCGTGAGGGCGCAAAGATTGGCTCTCTCTTACGCGTTCCGCCTCCTCCTTCACAAGTATGAAGTTTTGTTTGAATAGTAAAGCCTTTAACACCAAAATGCTCGAATTTCACTGGATACCTACTCATACATTCGATATATTATTCGGCTGTCATTCGTAGATCTTTGACAGTCGTTACGGGTCGTCAGAAGCCCGAAAGTCTGACAACCAGTCTTACCAAGGGGTATCGTATTACCCATTAACTGGGTTGTGGAGATCAGATTATAGGCAGTCGCTTCATGTAAAATAATGGTATTCAGCTGCATCCGGTTAGACTGGGAGCCGACCCCAACATAATTGGGTAAAGGTTAGGCAGATAATGATGATGACTTTCGATATATCCGTATATCCAGGAAACACACAGTAAATATGTAAAATAAGACAAGGTCAATATTTCCTTATTAAATTGCTTTAAAAACAACGTTCTAAATTAGGGACAATATTACTCAATAATTCTAATAAATAATAATAAAAACTAAGGCTTCCCAGAAAATATTACGACAATAATTACTCAGCTAATGGACAAATTACTTTTGACGTCCGAAAAGTGCTGATTTCTTCAGCGTAATTTTAATAAATGACTTTTGATTTTTTTTTATTCACAGCAATCACGTTAATTACTATTAAAATAATCAGGCTTATAACATGAATTTCCTATTATTATTGTTTGTTATGTGGATGGGACTCAAACCTCCACGACGCAATTCACTAATTAATTCCTTCAAATTAACACCCCGTACACAATTAAAAAGTCCAAATGAACATCTAACAAGTGTGCTTAATACCAGAACCGTACCTTTGCGAGCAACAAATACTACAGAATACCTATCTCTATTACTCTGAAACTGTTCTTTTCATTAGATTCCACACAATTAATCTCAATCTGAATCATTTTGAAGGATATTGCTAATCCATTGCTTCATATTTCCGAAAAATGTGTGTGCTCAGCAACTTAAATAACGCAATGAATGTTGTTGAACTGTCAAAATGAAACCCATTGCAGCTGATAGTCTGTTACGCAATTACCCCGCCGAGCACTAATCAACGTTTAGCGAAATTAATAATGCTCGTAATAACAATCAGTCGCCATTATGAGAATATTAAAGTGAGTGATATAATGACGCTATTTTTAGGTCTAGTCTTGGCTCAGGACGAAGTTACATTAAGTTAGCTGTTCTGCTTAAGTTGCTGGTCGGGCAGCCTCGGCAGCTATTACCCCACTCTGGGCCACTCCTATATACAGCGTGTAGCTAGACGCGATCTCCGTTTGCTTGTAGATTAGTTCAAATTGCCCTGTTCAGTTCAATGCTTCGGGTAATACGTATTGCAAACAGGTCCTTTTAGCCCATGATGTCTAATAGTATTCTGCGCTAAAAAGCTCGAGCCGTTTATTAACGCTGAGTGCAGGCGTGCGTTAACCGTTTGGTGTATTAACTACGGATTATGTACGTATCATCGTATTTATATCAGTGAATTGATGCCGCGTTTCATGTGTGTTATTGTTACATAATATTTTGTTATTATATTATCTATGTTGTTGATTGTTGAGTGCGTCTTTAGTCGATGAACGTTATTCATTCGTGGTGCTATTAGCGATAAGACCGCCCAATGTGTCACCCTTTGTAAAATTTCTATATTTATGTCTGTAATTTATATGGAGTATTGGGTTGGGACAAAAGTAATGAGACACTCTACAAAACTCTGTAGATTTCCTTTTTCAAATTAACTATTTTCGATAATATTCTAGAATGTTGTAAAACATTCTAAGTATTTGTGATGTGGGGGTAATAAAGCCGCTCTCGCGATCGGTTTAGTCAGTTTGAAGAAAAATGAACGAGTGACAAGTTCGAGCACTATACTTATACGAGTACTTGTTAGGCCACAGTGCGCGGGCTGCGGCTGACAATATCAACACTGCATTGGGCGCTAGAAGTGCAAGCCATGTGACGGTGTCCCGATGGTTTGACCGTTTTAAATCAGGAGACAGGAGCCTTGAAAGTCAGCCACGCTCAGGACGACCACCCGCAGTGAGTGATGACTATTTACGCCGCGAACTTCAGTCGAATCAGGATGCTACCACTCGTGAATTAGCAGAAGCACTTAACTGCAGTCACCACGCTGTGGTGTCCACCACGGTGCGCCAGTCGCGCAGTCCGTGTCACTATCTGTCAATCACTTTTGCTGCGACCCCGACGTAAAGAGTTTTTGTTTGATCTGGTTACTGGAGATGAATCATGGATTCATTACGACAACGATACATGTCGTGCTTTTTGGCTGAATTGAGAAGAAACGCCACTAACTCAACCAAAGCTGAGTCAAAAGAACCGCTTTAAAGGTCTGCTTTGCTGTTTCTGGGACGCGAAGGCATGCTGTTTTATAAACTATTAAACTATAAACGCTGACAAATACGAATATTCAACCCAGCTCACCAAACTATGTATCTGCTGCTATCAAGAAAAAACGACGAAGACGAGTCAATGTAGTTTTACTACTCGATAACGCTCGACTTCACATCGCATCTGCCGTTCGCCAACAGTTGGAGAACTTAGGCTGGGAGACGAAACCCCACCCACCTTACTCCCCAGACCTCGCCCCATCAGACTATCATTTGCTTAGAGCCCTGAAACAACATTTGCGGGGTAAACAATTTAATGATTTCTCTGATGTAGAGGAGGAGTTGACCAACTTTTTCGAGGCACAGCCATCAGAGTTCTGGGCGAAAGGCATCCAAACCTTGCCGGATCGTTGGCAAGAAGTATTAGATGCTAATGGTGATTACATCATTGACTAAGCTTTTTGTATTGTAATAATAATAAAAAATATAAAACGTAAACCAAGGGTCTCATTACTTTTGTGCAAACCTGATACATAATGAAGAGTATTCTATTTTATTCTATTCTAAGACATCACCGTAAATCGAACGGCTTCAAGTGTTCAACTATGGCATTTAAAAAACTAACCCAGCGTACAAATTAGTAGGTAGTAAGTAGACCACAATTAGTGGCAGTATTTTAGAGTCACAAACTATGCTCCACCAACTATTCCGCCCCCTGTGTCCCAAAATGTACACTCAAAGTGACCTCTGTGCACCGATGATGACTCCGTGGAAGTGGCGAAGTTTTGAAGCAACAATATCTGAAATACGAAACGACGAAGAGCAAGTGGCTGTAATTTGCTGAAAACCTGTCACAGATTATGATAATAAATTGAACCGAGTCACTTATTAAAGCTACTGATAACTGCTTCTCCTATCGCAGGTATGCTGGAAGAGATTTATTTATAAATAAGCATCACCTTTGTACATATATTTTCTGTTCCATTATTCTTGTCTGTTTTTATGTGTGTACATAAATGGTTAAATAAATAAAGAAATAAAATAAAGTAACCGGATTGATACACAAAATTCAGGTAAAATCAATAAATCAAGTACCTAACTGCAGTCATAAAGTGTACGAGTGTAATTGGAAATCACATCGAACAACACCTGTAGGTGATCTATTCTGTAGGGCATGCGATACACGACACTTTATGAGGCAGCGACACCCGCGCGGCCGACACGGGGGACACTAAAACCAAAAACGACTTTTTGTCATACAATTTATAGCAGCTCTCATGAACTCACAAAACACTTGTGATCGAGGCACTGCCAATAAAACTCGGTGATTATTCTCCTAAAATTGATCCAAATCAATTTATATTATTTACACGCGTTGCACGGATATAAATTGAGTTTTTGTGTTTTATGTTTTCCAATTACCCGCTCGACCCTTTTCACATTGAAAGTGTCCCTGTGTTTTATTTTGAATGTTTGTGCTGTGAGGTAGTGGATCAGATGGGCTCGTATTTAGGCAACTTGTAATAAATAACATGACGGAAAAGTCACATTATCTTGTTAATGGATTTTAATGATAGTCCAAGTAATTTATTTTGCGTTAATAGAGTTACGTTTTCGTAAATATGTGACTACCATGTATCTATCACATAATCAATTTACCTGTTATTGCTTTATTTTTACCTATTGCGGTATACCAATTTTATTCTAAGTGCATCGTCTTCACATATAATTATTTAATTAGCTGGGATCGAATGATCGATTTTCTCACCCGTACGCAAAATACGCGCATTAACGTGGAGTTGCGGACACCAGCCCGTATTACCCATTACCTATATAATTAATGTATAAACTTCCTCTTACACTTCACACACATATATCCCCATCTTACACAAATAAGATACCCTGCATGCAACACGACACAAACTTTTTCTTTTTGTAATTTTGTTTTTTTTTTGTCGCTCTCTAATCCACAAGTAAAGAAAATATATTATTAATTGTTAAATTCATATTGTTCAAGATACAAATGAAATGTTTCTGGCTAATTATATATGTTTAATACTCAAAGGGTTTGGCGCTGATAGTCGTACGTATACGACTTGTATTGACCTAAATTATCTTGGTAAAATATCTTGTAACTTGTGTCTCAGTTTCTTTAAATAAACATTATTATTATTATTTTAAAAATAATGATAAAATATTGCAAAACATTTTTAAAAGAGTAATGGTGTTTCTTGCCCATTCTTCTCCATACGAAACGTTGACTTTACGGTTTTTATGTGCCTATTTGAAATAAATGATTTGACTTTGAGGTTGACTTCGTAAAATCTTATTAGTTTTAGAAGCTGAAAGAGTCTAATGAGGGCAAGAAGTGTTCGTTTACAAAAACTGCTTCACGAAGCACGTTGTACGTGCGATGTTTTTATCTCTGTTGGAAATATAAATGTTTTTGTAACGACTTTTGGTAAAACATCTTAAGAACTGTCTGTAAATGTAGTTATGATCGTCATGTGAGGTCGGTCGGTTTGTTTTATATCAATTTGTGTGTGTTCAGTAGTTGGCCTCGGTGAGCACGTCTAGAACTCGTTTAATTAAAAGGGAATCTACTCGTCTAGTGCAGTTAAGCCCGTGTTTGCTCTCCATCTGTGTTCCCTCGCCACACTTGCCGGCCGAGTAAACTAATACATTATGTACTTACATAACATAATGCATGTATGGCTCATATAATATCTTAGTTCGTGTTGCATTATTTTCTCCTTCGAGTTATAATTTAGTTAGTAAATTGAGTAGTGTGGTGGTTAAAAAAGCATAGCGGTGTTGTTTTAATTTAGTTTTTGGAATTTGCATAATTTTCTATCAACCTCTGGATTGATTACTTTGAGCTCACTTATAAAAAAACGTAACCCGTAATGTTTTCAGGATCCGATAAATTTTAGCGTACGCCTTCTATAACTACCGGTTGTATGTACCTACTATTAACTTACCTGTACCTAACATACCTAGTACCTATGTTCAACAAATAAAAATATTAGTATTTGTATTTGAAACAAATATCTGTCTCTTAACTCATTTTACAGGAAAAATTCTCAGTTTGAGGCAAAGTTTTCGTTAATTTCCTTCAGCTTGTTTGCCATCAAAAAAATCTACTGCAAATCCACATTACAGTTTATCCAAGTCAAGAGACAAAGCGACCTGCCTTTAGCAGTTTAGCTCTTCGTATGGTGGAGAAGCGCTTACCGGTTGTACAGTTGTCTAGCAAGAGGTACCCACCTATTCCTTTGTGTAGGTACTTGTTTATTTGACGTCACCCCATTTCTCACCAGTGTTAGTTTCGACTCACGAATTGTTAAGCAAATATTTATTGTTCTATATCGGTTAGTGTTTAAACGATAAATATTGAATGGGTCGTCCTGCGCAATATTTTAGGGTACCTATGTATATCTTGGGAAAGTCAACGAGGTTGTTTTAATAAATTAAGTGAAGTCTAGCTTGGTCTTATATACTTTAACAAGCTCTTACTCGCGAGTTCGTTCGAACTTCAACTCCCCGCTGTCTAGCAGTGTTGAAGTTTAGAAAAATCCTTTCTTACTGCACCTCTAGTCTCTAAGGAACATAATTTGTCTTCTATTTACTTGCTACTATTTTCAGTGGTTTTATGTTGGACGTGACTGTTTGTCAATTGGGGCCCGTTAGGGGCCCGTGGCTAAATAATAACAGCCGCACAGGTCGATCGATCAGGTTAAGCTACGCTTGCCGCGGTTGGTCTGTGGATGGGTGAGCATCTTTACATACCGAGACCCCTCCGTGCCTCGGAAAGCACGTTAAGCCGTTGGTCCCGGCTGTCATTCGTAGATCTTTGACAGTCGTTACGGGTAGTCAGAAGCCCGAAAATCTGACAACCAGTCTTACCTAGGGGTATCGTATTACCCAGTAACTGGGTTGTGGAGGTCTGATAGGCAGTCGCTTCATGTAAAATACTGGTATTCTGCTGCATCCGGTGAGACTGGAAGCCGACCCCAACATAGTTGCGAAAAAGCTAGGCTGATGATGTGCCTGTTAGTCAATTCCGGAACTGAAATTGAAGACTGAAGGTACAGACGATATACTGTCATTCTTTCATTGAGGGGCTTGTGGCTAAGTAATAACAGCCGTACGGGTCGATCTATCAGGTTAAGCTACGCTCGCCGTGGTTGGTCCGTGGATGAGTGACCATCTTCACATACCAAGATCCCTCCGTGCCTCGGAAAGCACGTTAAGCCGTTGGTCCCGGCTGTCATTCGTGGATCTTTGACAGTCGTTACGGATCGTCAGTAGCCCGAAAGTCTGACAACCAGTCTTACCAAGGGGTATCGTATTTCCCAGTAATTGGGTTGTGGAGGTCAGATAGGCTGTCACTCCATGTATAATAGTGGTATTCAGCTGTATCTGGCTAGACTTCAAGCTGACCCCATAGTTGGGAAAAGGTTAGGCAGATGATGATGATTTCCTACTAACATCAGGAAATATACAACATGTCCCAGAATGAATGCACAACATCTTAAAGTCGGCTGACGTCTTGTAGTCAGTTGTATGTATCGGTCCTGTCGAGCAGTTGTACTCCTTCCACGTCCTGGATGCTGCTCAACAGTATCACTTGTATAGACGTAAGGCTGCCAAAGACGACAAATCACGCTCCTATTAACACCGAAATGTCGAGTTACCTGGGTCTGTCAAATGGTGTCGCTCCATGACATAAAAAATGACTGCGCACTCAAATTTTTCAAAAACTGTATATTATCTGAAAATGATAAAAGTGAGATAAATACCAAATTTATCAAGCAACGAAAACACATGAAAAAGGAAAAAAATAATTAGCTTTTATTTTAAGAAAATAAAAACACAATCGAAAGTTTCTATTTTTTAAATCAGCCAATATATGGTTCCGAGAGCAAAAATATTGTATACCAATCTACTTTGTTAAGAAAAGAATAAAGCATCAACTAATAAAACATGCAGTTTCTGTAAGCGATGCGTGTTGCTTAGACAATTTTGATGTGTGTAAAATTGTACCGTATAATAAAGTTATGTCAAACCGAATTGTTTTCATAGTCTTATTTATTTCCCAGGGGTAGTACGGAACAATACATTTGTAGTATCGAAATAAATCTCGTTGTTATGTAAAACAGTAAACGGTTCCAACAATAAATCTAGCTCCAATTGATTGTAGTAACATCGACTAAAACTATCATTATCGAGTCGCATTCTTAAATTGAATTCACAGGGCTGTCCGCAATTCATTAACTTTCTACAAAATAACAACACCATGCAAACCGCAGCAAATACGCTGACATATAAACATTTTAAAATGAGATATGCAAATTATACTGCGTAAAACAGGATTAATTTTCAAACTTGAGGTTAAGTTTTTCTCAGTATCATAATCCATAGGTATTTTATATATTTTATCACAAACCAGTAACGTAAAATAAAGTAAAGGTAAGACGTTTAAATATTTAACTTACCTTAATTAAAACATGAATATTAAATGTTTCGAAACTTTCATTTTGAGTTCACGTGTTCACTGTCACAGGCTTTAAAATTTGAACAGGACTTGCATGGGAAGAAGATTGACAGGTAAAGTTCTTGTGGGTAGATAATACCTTTTAGTGAGTGTCAAAGCTTTCAACCCTAGGAACGTTTGCTACAAACGGCTACAACGATGTCGTAGCATCGTAGCGTCGTAGCATCGTAGCGGGCGAGGGCATCGAGCAAATGAAAACACAGATAAAATCGAGCACTGGCTCCCGTGTGACGTGCTGACGTAAATATTTGTGATAGCATTAAAACACAATCCCAAACTAAAATATATTATTGAATGTGGTAAATTGTCATATAATGCCCATTACTAATATTCCAGCTAACTTAGCCAATAAAAACTGAGTGTGCTTATGTTTAGAGTGGTTTTACTATTACATACTTTACTTTAATAGCATAGGATTTCAACTTCGCCCTTAGCCATTAGTTTGGGGTTATCACATGTTTTATTTATGAGATAATGGCAAAGAACAGTTCAATAACAAACTTTCAAGGTACAGACCAGCACATCAAGCTACTACAGTCTGTCAAATTTCTTTAATAGATTTTCAACTTTATTGCTAAATAAAGCGTAAGGTTCAATGTTGATTGGAAAAATTTGACAGTTTCGGGTAGCTTGATGTGCTGGCTTCTGTACATCAATCTTTTGTATTCTTTTCAAATTCAGTTCACGGACGTATAATATACTCGTTCATAACTTATAAAAGAATACAAAACACAAACAAAGGCGGATGTAAAACGACACAGTTTCGCGTTTGTATCATCCTATTTATGTGTTCAGTATCACACTATGAGGCTTTGTAGTACTGTGTATCACTACCTACCATGTAGGTGGGTATTCTGACCATGATAACCCAATGAGCCCGACAGGCTGTTACCGTCCACGCGTACGTAAATTACCTGTTTAATATTGGTAATCAATAGGTGATTGCGGTTAAAGTAGGTGAGGTGTCAACGAGCACGCGACATGGCGAGCGCGTCGACAAACATCCGCTCGACTCCAGGCCTCGAAGGCTCGAGTGTCGAGTGTCGAACCCGGCCCTTACACCGTGTGTACATTATTAATCATAATAATGGCACCCACTCCTCAACAGGCGGCTTAATTTAATTAATTAAGCAGTACTAAATATTTTAGACGCACAGCTAACCGACTACGATGAAATGTTAACAATGTTATTGTTCTAGTGGATTAAATCCAACAGTGGCGGATGGTTCTAATATTAATTTGAATGTTTGGGTAAAATCCTCAGACAAGGTCGTTGGCGTTACGATGTATTAATTTAACGGAGCGCGAAGTTTATCCAGAGTGAAGCCATGAAATTTGATTTGATGTATTATGTAGACAGATTAATTTAAAAGTTTGGTATCATTTATATGGAAGGCACATTTCTTTTTAATATAATTGAACATTCGAACTTTCCAATCAGTGTTTTTCCATCCTGCTATAAAGTTCGAAGGACAATATGGAGATTATCGATTGAATCCAAGTAAATATGTTTGGAAGCAAATTCTAAGTTGTACAACAAAACTGGCTGTAATCAGCTAAGGACTCGAGATACGAGCCTCGCGAAACTTTCCATGAAATAATTCAGAGCAGTAAACTCCGCTGTTTAACATTTATATTTCTACTTCTGCTTTATCATACGTTGTGAATTTATATTATCTATTAAAACATGTGTATGTTTGTTTAATATAACTTGAAGATGTACCCTATATTAGGTTGGTACAATACGTATCTTATACACATAAAATAGATGTATAAGGGCTTTAGGTAAACAAACGTACTTAACATTGTCTGGAGAAAATATAATACAACAAAGAGAATGTAAAATAATAAACTTGACAATAATAGTTTTAATAAAATTTGTTGCTTTGAAGACAAAATAGACGCTCACGGTAGACGCTTAAAAATAGACGCTCACGGTAGACGCTTAAAAATAGACGCTCACGGTAGACGCTTAAAAAGGAATTCAACAGAAGCGCTTCATGAATGTCGATTTTAGATTAGTGTCATCTTTATTTATTATAACCTTTTAGTAAAATTATTATAATAATAATAATAATAATAAATTTATTTCTGCAAACTTCAATATACATTACATCAGTGCGGTCTCAACCCCTGAACTAGGACAACCTGTATGACAGGAGTTGAGGATACGCCGGTTACATTGATCTGAATGTGGAAGCTTAGACAGTGCTTACTGTAACTACAAATGATTAAGGTAATAGACAAAAGGAAAAAAAAAAAAAACTAACAGTAAAATAATAGAATTATAAGATAAAATAAGGGTGCAAGCTTATAGAAAAGAGGTAGCGTGTGTGTGGCGGTGTGTGTTGAAGTGAATGTATGAATGTTTATGTCACTAGGTAAGAGTAGTAATAAGGGTTTCAGTGTCATCGTAGCTATAGGTTTCCAGCCAAAGTAATATTTCCTTTATTACATGGTTCCATTCCTGGAAAGGGTGGCACTACGTATAAAACATAATTTAAAATTATTGTTTACCTAGTCAGAGAGTCACAAAGCGACATCAACGTTTTATTAACTGGAATGATTTTACGTTTTGACATATCAAAACGTAAAATCATTCCAAATAATAAAACGTTAATAATAATAGTACGGTACCCTTCCAGGATAAACAAAGCTACGGAATCGAGTGTCAGTCTTTGTCGTGAATGCGAGACACCCCTGTATTGTAACATATATTATTTTACTCGAACGTGACAGACGACGTTTGATTTTGACTAACGGAAAAGCAAACCATCCATGAGGGATCCTAGGCCTGATATTTCCGAAAGAATTAATAAAATGCCGATTTTTACAGAAAATAGGTAAAATCAAACAAAAAACACAAAATCGCTTCATAAAAGTAGCAATTATAACTTTATTGATTTGTACAATCTAGTTTAAATAAAATATGTGAAACATTAATTCCTACTCATGAATGAACACCTTATTCTCAAAAATACAAAAGACCAATGAGAATAAAATATAAGTCTAATAATAAATATGAATTAGTCTAAACTTTTTATTTTGAAAATGACAACCGTTTTTAACACAAAAATTAAATCATCTGGACGATTTCTTCACACATGTATATAAAGGTTCAGTTTTTCCCCATGTCCAGTATGTGGCACCCCAACAAGAAACTGAAACTCTACAATGAAATACAATATTGACCCCGTCTAATGGGTTGAAATGTGGCGTTGCGCGTTAGTGAGATCGGTCGCTCGAGTTTATAATCTCATAGGGACGAACGGGAGCAAACAGCACAGATTGGCGCACGTCCACAGTCTCCCAATTGCAATCTAACTACGATCAACATGGACGATTTTACGCAGTAATGCATGATATATACGATTTCCCACTTTCATTGCTAATTAATGTAGCGTTAAGATATGTGATATGTAACCCTTGTGAGCCCACTAACTGAGTTAAGTACTCCATGTTCGCGGTTAGTTTATTTTGGTAGCACAATTATTTCAAAACCAACGCTTAATTACCATGCTTTATGTGGTTGGTACATTTCAGTCTGTGTGTACTTAAATAATACAATAATCACAGTGAGCTTAAATAATAAAAAAAATGTACTTAAATAATACAATAATCACTGTGAGTATAACTGTTACACTACGAGTACGAGTATACTCACTGTGATTATTGTATTATTTAAGTTATTATACCTACAGGCAGTAAATTTTCACAGCTTTTCACATCTCCTCTTTCTTCACTTCTACCATTGAACTATTTCAATCGCCTTCTGCCATTTGACGTTGACATCTCCAATAAATCTCTTTGTTCGCCACCAAACGCGTCTGCCGCAGTGATAAATTTGCGAAATGGAGTAATAAGAATCATCTTTGCTAATGACAACACGCGTTACAGAGAGCCGTATTAGAGTCGCGGAACATCATCTTTAAACAGTTGTGTGTGTTTGTGTGTTCGTGGAATAGCTTAATGTAGGTTGGGCCATGTTGGATAACACAAATTCGTTGTTGTGTAAACACTATGCTTCTATAGCGGCGGAGGTCGGCGGCGGTGAGACGAGGCGGTGTTTCGTATGCGAGGTGCGAGACTCGTTACCGGGATGTGCGCCCGCAGGGCATTGCGACGTCTCAATTATCTTTAACTTCATTGCTCAGATTCCGTCATGAGCATAAGCTCTAACTTGTCACGAAGTGTATGTGTTGCGTACGAGTCTGTTTGTGTAATTAATTTGGTTTCCCCAATGGCTGTAATTCCGCCGCTCGACACAACGCAATTTTGTTCTTCTGTAATCTGAACATTGTTCAATTAGAACTGTTACAAATATATTAAGATTAGTGCCACTTCCGTGAAACTATGGTGGAAGACGACAGCGGAAACAACGGAAAATAATATAAGCAAATTTCTTTTGCCCACAATGGTTTTAGGTCGCTTTTGAGAAAACAAATAAACATATATTATTTTAAAAAACAACTGTTGAATGTTTTATTATTATTCAGCGATAGAGTTACCAAGAGTCAACCATAATATAATAATATAATTCGAACTGAGCATCTCTGAAGCTATTATGTTTGTCAATGATAGTAGCAGAACTGACGATTTGGACTAGTTGCTAAACTTGATTGGACGGAGAAGGTGCAGAACAAGGAAAGGTGGAAGAACATGGGGGAGGCCTTTGACAGTGTTGACAGTGGGACAATAGAGGCTAACAGAAAAAAAAAATTGCGGAAATGCCAGAAGCTATGTTTGATGGATCGTTTCCGCCAATTTTTCGTCAAGTGTACGTATTTTAACTTTACATGAAGCTAACAAAATCAACGAATCATCAAAGCGTAAGTTATGTTGTTACTATAACTTGTAGCTCAACTTAGTCCGGGGCATGTTTAGACTGATTGGAAAGTCGAGTTGATGCGATTAAAAGTTTATTGAATAACGTAGCTAACAACGTTTCCAGCAGCTGCAACGCCGCGGCTTCACTGGAAGTTGGACTTACAGTTTGACCTTATATCAATTACTCAGTTATGGGAGCCGTTAACATTCTTATCAATAACCAACTATTACTGCGTTGGTTATAGAATATCAAAACTTTTAACTACGGCTACAACTGTTTGGAAGCGGAACTGTGCATAATATAAAACTGCTATATTTATACCATAATCAGGTTGGATGTTGCAGTCATAAACACAGCCGCACGTAGGAATAACAAAACAAAAACATTCAATCAGGGCGCGCTACGATGTGTTCATTCGGAAGGGCTCGGCTAACGAGCGTGGAACGCGTGCGTACTCCTACAATAATGAAGCAGAAGTAATTTCTTAATAATTGTTGGTGAGAAAGAGCCGAGGAAGTTGTCGGCTGGCGGCGAGACTTCAAAGAAATTAATGAGTGTTAGGAACTCGCGACGTGCTACCACCGACTTGATCAGTTTGGACGCCAGCCGGAACAAAGTTGCCGCAAGAGCTTTAAGAAATTTCCTGCTAATTGCAAACGGACCTCAATTGCTGTTTCAAATGCCTTATCAAACGATTCAAATTTTATTCAAAACAGCGAATAAATTTGCCGTCACTCGGGGCTTTACTATCTCAAACTTATGAATTATTAAACGCAATTATTGTCGCTGTAACTTCGTTTAAGTAAATTTCATAATGACATAAACAAGGTCGTTTAAACAAGGAAAATCTATCGTTTTATATGCTTACATGGAACATTACTCTTCCCAATACAACAATACGTGATTGTGTATGTATGTATATGTGTTTAATACAAAAAAAGTTATCTATTACGTAATAAAATAATGTCTACAATAAACGTGGGAAGTATATTTCCACTTCCCGTTCATTCTCAAATTTAAAGCTCTCTTCATTAAACAAGAACTGACTTACTAATTGTGCATGTAATGTTGGCGCTGGAGCAAAACCCATTATTCCAGTAACGTTTCAAGTTACAATATTTAGTCTGATCGTATTGCATAACAACAATGAACTAACATTGTTTTCATTGAACAATACGAATCCAGTTACCTCGATTAAATTACGGACTCTTTCTCTTCATAAGATTCACCCTCTCTTTAATTAGAGTTAGGTAACTTTGTCCTAGTTTTAAAACACAAACCAGTTCGTATGTAATAATATCACAAAGAATGCTTTTTCATAATTGTTTTCAAAAACACAAGACGCATTGTGTTCTTCCTGTTGCTCGCGGAATAAACTGATTCTTCTTACATTATAACTTCTGCAACTACGTCAGTTTAAGTTACTCATGTAAACCGCGTTCTTAGTTTTGCCTTTATAATACGAACTACGGAATATGTTGGGCCTGAATTTTAAAAACTACTTAGTTGTGAAAAACGGTCTTATGACATTTTATGTTTGAACGAACAGATAGAGTAAAATTTTACTATATTATTATTAGTTCAGTATATTACTTGTACATGCATTATAAATACACCATTTGAGTGCCATTAATTATTGAAGAATAAGATCTAAGTACCTATAGCAATTACAGAAGTGTATAAAACACTGTACAAAAATAAATAATTCAAAAAATCAAAAAACCCGACTGCAAAATAGTCAACATTTAAGCAATGCACTAAAAAGACCGGAACTAGATTGAAAATAGCAAACAAAATTAAAATAAACTACAAACAAAGTAAACTCTGCTTTGGTTAATTTTTTTTAACACCCACCTAAGAACACTTGGGTTCATGAAACGAATCTAACGACACATCAACAATAGAAATCCATTCAGCCGTTTAGGAGATACGAGGTAATAAAGGAATTTACATACAAGATACGCGCGAAAAACATAACCCGTCCTTGGCAGTCGGGTAAAAAAGCTTTATCAACAATCAATCTGCATAACCTTATCACAACTATGTTGGAGTTGGCTTCCAGTCTAACCGTCTGCAACTGGATACCAGTATTTTACATGGAGCGATTGCCTATCTGACCTCCACAACCGAGTTTCTGGGTAACACGATACCCCTTGGCAAGACTGATTACCCGTAACGACTGTCAAAGCTCTACGAGTGACAGCTGAGACCGACGGCTTAACTTGCTTTCGGAGGAGTCTCACCAATGGTCACCCATCCACAGACCAACCTCGGCAAGCGTCGACAACCTTGATTATTGACCGTGCTGCTTATATTATTTAGCTACGAGCGTAAAACTTTGACAACAAAACAAGTAAAATAGGAATCGATTCTAAAACGGAGATGTCTACGATTGATTTAACTCTAACAATGTGTGCAAACAATACAATAGGTAGGTACACAATAACGACTGTCTTTTTGTCTCAACAGTCCTACTTTTTCTGATCACATGGCAACAGTGAACTCCTATTAAAATGATTCCATTCTTTTGTTCTGCAGCCCTATCCACTCGTTATTATAACTCTGAAATTATTTGTTCGTAAACATCTTCAATGTTCAAACATTCACGTTAATACAAATGCGTCTGTTTTTGATTTAACGTGTTTTAAATTCGTCTCACATAAAATCTCTTTTAAATTAGATTTGTAGAACTTCAGGACTTGCTCAAAGACACCTAGCAATGACGTGCCTCAAAAACGCTAAACTGAATTTGATATTCGCTACGAATTTAATCCAAAGAAAACCGGAGTAGGTAAGAAAGTAGTTTTCCACATTCCACGAGCTCTAGATACGTCAGCATCTCAACGACGCATACAGCAATAAGTTATTGGATTTATGTATTCCAGGAGTTCTCGATAGAAAGGATCGGCATGAGCTTAACATTGAACCGACTTTTTTTTACCTTTCTCGTACCAAGAAGCTTTCCACAGTATGAATACATCTGTTTGATAATGGCTTATAATTGTAACAACCTCTCTGGTGATCCATAGCGGTACCCATTGAATCCATCTTTTATGGCTGAACAAGATCACACATAAAACATTCAATCACGCATAGGCAGAGTATGTGAGGGAGTGGCTACATGGTGCAGTCCATTAAGGCAGCATACAAACTGCCCTCGGCGGGGCAATGCCGTGATTAACGTAATGCGATTGCGGCCGGCCCGGCGGCCCGGCTGAGCCGCTCCGGGCCGCTATGATTTCAAACACGTGCTATTGATTATTGTCGCTACAACAGAAACAAACGTAATGCCTAATTGGCGGACATTGCTTTGTCGCTAATTTGAGAAGGATGTCGTAAATATTAATTTGTTCCTTACTACGTGCAAGTAAAGACGAACACCCACTGTATTCGTCTTTACTTGCACGTAATAAGGAGCCACTGTCATTTAAAATTTCTTTGGTAACTGTCAACCAATGAAAGTTCACGCGCCATTTAGCCTTAATATCCAACATTAATAAACAGAAGGGTGATTTATTATTATAATTTATATTTATTATATTATATTTCTTTGCTATATCGATGCTGGAAATATGAAATAACGTAAGGGACAAAACTAAGGTTTTTAGGAGAGCAAAAATAGGGTATTTTTCTTACAAATTATGTGTTATGTTTTATGTAAAAAGTGTCTAGGACAAAGTTTCTTAGATTCCTTCATTTTTTTAAGCTAAAATAGCAAAATATCAATAAAACCTATAGTTTTAATATATAATTCATTTTCGACAAAATGTCCCTTACGTTATTTCATATTTCCAGTATCGATATTGTAGTATTTTATACTATGTATAAATAACGTTCCTTAAATTTAAAAATGTTTAAAAAAAAATGTTTTTTTAATATTTAATGTAACTGGGTTGCTTAGGTCAGATAGGCAGTTGCTCTATGTAAAAAATTGGTATTCAACGGCATTCGGTTAGACTGGAAGTCGACCTCAACATGGTTAGTTAAATGCACAAATTTTAGAACGTGGATAATTTTAATAGTCCTAATTTGTATAATTACTACTTCAAGCGCACAATTTGTGCTTTTTAACTGACTTCAAAAAAAGGAATAGGTTCTCAATTGGGCTGTTTTTTTATGTTCGTTATCACCGAACTCCGTTATTTATCATTTGCATTTTTTTTATTTGAAAGGATTTATTCCATTGGTCCCATAGCAGTCTCATTAAAATCGGTTCAGTAGTTTGGATTTTAAACCAAAATTACTGGTAAAATTTCACGTAAACAAAATGGCGTCGTTTGCTTCTCTGTGACTTTTCAGGGATGGCTTAGTGGAATTGTCATGGGATACATTATGCTATAAGTACTTTATTTCTACATAATTAATCAACTTGAAAAAAAGGAGGAGGTTCTAAATTTGACTGTATTTTTTTTGTTTTTTTTTGTATGAACGAGTATGTCACGCGATATCTCCGGCCATTGTAAATCGATTTCTAGAATCCTTTTTTAATGGATAGGGTATGCCTGGCCCCATAATTTTTTTTTTTTTATTAACATTGCTTGGGTAGTATTTGAGTTAGCTTCAATAATAAGTATTTTTGCCACTTAGTTTATATAACTTCCTGTCACTGATATTTACTTAGCAAGTTGTGTTATACGAATTTGTGTGGGGTAATTTGTACCAAGTTGAAAGTGAAAAATAAAACTTTTTTTACAAAAAAAAAAAGAAAATAACAACCGACTTCCAACAAAAAACACTACAAAGTGGAAAAAACTTTAGTTTCGTAAGTCAGCGGCGAGCAACTAAAATGCGTACCCAACGATGCCGACTTCCAAAACTAAAGTTATTTTTGTTTTTTTTTTTGTAATAAAGTTTTAAAATCTAAAAAAAATAATTCGACTTAAAAATTGGTATGCCGTCGCCATTCGTGTGCAGGCTAATTGCATACATAAAATGATCCCTTTAATCATATCTTACGGCACCCACGGACGACGACGAAGACGAAATTACTCACATAATCTTAGCTAAGCCGTATGGTGAGCCACCAATTAAGGTTACATCATCATGCTAAGTCACATCATAATGTAAGGTAACTTTACATTTTCTATATACATATTAACTTTAAGCTTGTAATTTCATAAAAACATAAATGTAGTTGCAACTGAAATCAAAACTTGATTCTTGATTCAAAATAATATTAAGAATTGTTTATTGCACGATTAACAATTCAGACGAATAATGTTCTAACATAACTCAGTCCAAAAGTTATCATTACTGAGTTAATAAGAACAACCACACAGCCGTTTAAATCAGAACAAATTGCCCAATGTTTAGGTTTTACGACTGTTTCGCTCAAGTTATACTGGACACAATTTGTTAAAGCTTTCAAAACACAACGTTCAATTTAGAATTTATGAAATCCTATTACGCGGATCGATAAATGCTTTTCATGGTGGCTTTCAGTTGTGCTCCACGCAGCCATGCATCCGTGCAGCCACGACCGATCTCTAAATACAGCAATATTGTCTCGAGAAACTCGACCACGCGCTAACACGTCTTTCCGATAGTAAATGGAATAAGTAAGCACGCGAGCGAGATTTCCTCGTCTCGGAAACTAAAGCAAAACTTAATGCTGAAAGCAAAAACTGCAGACGGAAATGCACTCGCAGCCAACTCCAAACAAGAATGTTATTAACAAATTAATAATGAGACTTGCACACAAATTCTGCGTGTCAGCATACTAAATGTGGACTTGTTCATACATAGTGAGACCTGAAATGTTGCTCTAAATGTTACTTAATACTTTGCTTGCCCGGACTTTGCTAACGAACCCTCGTGAAATGGGGAAAAATGTTTCCCTTTTTGCGCTGGGCTTCATGAACTTGATTGCGAGTCTATGATTGATTTAGGTATGATAGCCTACAGCATAGAGGCTGTAGGCTACACAATACTTCGTTAGATATTCTTCATCACGATCCATCGATTGTAATTAATATTCCATCAACGGGCGACGAATATCGGTCACTCAGTACGGAAAAGTAAGAATTTAAATTCTTTTGAATCCGTAGCGCGTTTTAAAATAGCGCATGAGCATAAACTTACGTTCCTCCACTTAATATAATAGTGTGGCAGTTACCGTGAGTTACTATTATGATACAAACTGCCCCGAAATGCATAGTTTAAACGTTTTGTATTATTCCGATGATTCCTACTCGACGAGTTGACGACACTTTTTTCTTCATATGTTTTATGTATGTTCGTATTTATTGTATATATGTAAATAGTACGCCACAGACTACCTTCAGTATTGTGTATCCTGTCTCTCTTAATCCATCCCGAAGTTTTCTTTAAAATACTACACTTTTAGCGATAAGACCGCCGATTGTGTCACTCATTGTAAAATTTCTACAAATACAGGGTGAAATTGAAAACATGCGACAAATCGAAATGGGAGATTGTACTCATCATTATGAACAACTTTTACCATGGGACCAAACCTGAAATTGCGAAAAAAAAATCAGCTGTTCCCTACATTTTGACGAGTTATGCGAACATAAATGTAGGGAACAGCTGATTTTTTTTCGCGATTTCAAAGTTTTATCTCATAGTAAAAGTGGTTCACAATGATGAATACAATCTCTCATTTCGATTTGTCGCATGTTTTCAATTTCAACCTGTATATCGGTAATAATTTATAGTGTACATAATAAAGAGTATTCTTTTTCCAAGCAAGGATGTTGTAAGAGGGGACTAAAGACTAATTTCGCCAGGGAGATGAAAGTCGGCTAATAACAACAAAGTAACTATGATCTTCGCGGCCGGTCCGTCTGCCAAGCACTGTCTTTATGGCAATTTCCCCTTTGACCGATCTTTGTATAATCGGAGGAGTCATATTATGTTCAGCGGTTCTGTTTTCCCACAAGAAGTGCTTATGATAACGGTTTAGATTATAGATGCATAGAGCTTGATTTTTTTCTTATTTTTTATTAGTTTACTTACATAAATTTTATATTATTTAACACAACAAACCAGTATTTAAGAAAATTACTCTTATAACACCTTAACATTAAAAGTAAAAGATTCATGTAGATTACAAGTCTACCTGAATCTTTAACTTTACTGTATACTGTTTTTCTGAGGGGCCTGTGGCTAAGTCGCATGCAGCCGCACGGGTCGATCGGTCAGATTAAGCTACGCTTGCCGCGGTTAGTCCGTAGATGGGTGACCATCTTTACATACCAAGACCCCTCCGTGCCTCGAAAAGCACGTTACGCCGTTGGTCTCGGCTGTCATTCGTGGATCTATGACAGACGTTACGTATCGTCAGAAGCCCGAAAATCTGGCAACCAGTCGTACCAAGGGGTATCGTATGACCCAGTAACTGGGTTGTGGCGGTCAGGTAGGCAGTCGCTTCATGTAAAATACTGGTATTCAGTTGCATCCGGTTAGACTGGAAGCCGACCCCAACATAGTTGGGGAAAAAAGAATGGAGCAGATGACGATGATGATGAAGTACTCGTATGTTTATTTTCTTAGCAGCACGAGTACGAGTATTTATAGTGAATAAAGGATCATCTCGTCAACAGTGAACTGCTCAAACAATACAAAAACCTACCATAAGCTGGAGACGTAATAACAAGCCCACCCACGGTCTAACCTTTATAATAGAAAGGTTTTTTTATGTAATAAAATATTTTCCTAATAACTTGAGGTAAAGGTACTAATTGCTACATTGTTAACACTAATAATACAACGATGAGAATTATTAGTTTCGCGAAAATCTTTTGTGTTCGCTATCCAAAATTCACGTTACCAAAAATACTCCTCTATTATAAAGATTACGCAGCCTTAAGGAGATTTTTTCCTGTTGTAATTATAAACTGGTTGGTTACAGGAACCCGGACGGCGAAACAAGGAAATTAAATTTCGTCAAGGAAACATCAGAAGTCTGGAGCAGACGTCTAGGAAAATTAATGATTATTGGTTCGAGGAGGGAAAGCGGCGGCGAACCTGAGCTTGAGAAAACTAATGCTGCCAGCCAGCGGACTGGCCAGCTAGGATATCAAACAGGTTTTTTCATAAATGTCAAAAAGTTTCTTAACAAATGTTGAAAATACGTTTAACGCGTGGAAGTGAACTGAGTTTTCTTATCGCGTACTATCACGACACGGTGCTACGGAAACTTTTGTACCTAGTACCTACAAATACCAAGTGTGACGCGCCTCGTTGTAATTATCTTACCTAATTAATTAGTTCGTTTAAATAATTAAATAAAAATTCCAATTTCTGACGAAAACTGATCTCAAAACTATTACGATAAAAACAACGTTTTGGTATAAAAACCGAAATTCAAACCCTTGACAATTTTCCTGCTATCTTTTTCTCCAAGCCTCGCTCAAAAGCTATAGGACGAATTTTAATAACACTTTAATTGCTGCAGTACTTAAGAGCTTCCAAACTAAATGGAATATAATATTTAAATGTAAGCTGGATATTTCTGTGGAAGACTGGACAATAATCCTCTGGAGCATTCTCGAAGTCTAACGAGACCTCGGAGGAACTCCGTATCTAAGACATTGTCCGCACTGCGATAAATATCGCTTGTATAAAATCATTATAAAAATATTTTTTAGGGTATCTTCTGTACACGTAAAGAGGGGTTGTTTTTTTTTTTTCTTTCTTGTCTGCTCCAGAGTGTGGGGTATCGTTGGATAGGTCTTTCAAAAATATTTGGGTTTGTGAAAACAATTTTTCGATTTAGGATTCCGTTTGTGAAATATTAATTTCATCATTTATTGTTAGTCAAGTGTCTCTCCCCCCCCCCCCCCCCCTGCCAACTAAAGGATTGTTTTTTTTTTATTATTATTATGTGAAAAAACTAACGGTAGTAGTATATTTAACGAAGTTAAAAGGAAAACTAGCACAGCTAAGTAGGCTTTACAAGTTTACGAGTAATAGTCGACCAACTTACATTTGCAGTAGCTGCAATGTTTGTTCTTGGGATAAATTCACTCATCGCACTCTTTATCTCACGGCAGGGTAGTTACGCGTAGTGACACAGTATTAGATTTTTAGAAGTACCCACGGATCTAAATAATGTGTAATACTAATCGTTAATATATAATCCAATCATCATCTGCCTAGCCTTTTCCCAACTATGTATGTTGGGGTAGGCTTCCAGTCTAGATCCGACCAGTGCTCGACGAATGGCTCGGGAGGAGGCACGGCTCCCTGTCGTTTCGGGCGACGCAGGTGCTCTCGGGGCATGGTTGCTTCGGGAAGTACCTGTGTCGCATAAACAGGGAGCCGGACGCTCGGTGTCACAACTGCGTCGACTGTCGGGAGGACACGGAGTGGCATACGCTGGCAGAGTGTGCCGCTTGGGAGGAGCCGCGCCGTGCCCTCATCTCAGGAGTAGGCAGTGACCTATCGCTGCCGGCCGTGGTGGAGTCTATGGTCGGCAGCGAGGAGTCCTGGGACGCGGTGGTTTCCTTCTGCGAGACGACTGTTGAGGCTGCGGAAAGGGAGAGGGAGATCTCGTCCCCTCACCCCGCCCGCAGCAGGCGCACCGGGCGTCGGCGGAGGGCGGATAACGCCCTCTTCCAGCCCCCCTAAATGGGTCCAGGGGCAGCGGACTTGGGGACGTCCGTCGCCCCCCACACATCAGGACCCGAGGCGGCGGCGCGTAGTGTTCCACGCGCGCCCCTCTTAGACGTCGCGGGGGGAGTTTAACACCTCACTCCCCCCCCTGACACGAGGAGAGGCCCGCAGGAGCGGGCCAGCACCAGCCGGGGGTTGCGGAAGTATCGTTCGTTCCCGCGACCCCCGGCGTAGGTGAGAGAGGGAACACCGGGGTGGTTTTTAGTCAGTAAGAGTCTGACAGACCCCGCCGCCCGCCCCAGGGCGGCGGACATCCATGAGGATTTTCCACCCCGAAACAAAAAAAAAAAAAAAGGCTTCCAGTCTAACCGGATGCAGCTGAATATCAGTATTTTACATGGAGCGACTGCCTATCTGACCTCCACAACCCAGTTACTGGGTAGTACGATACCCTTAGGTAAGACTGGTTGTCAGATTTCCGGGCTTCTGACTACCCGTAACGACTGTCAAAGATCTACGAATGACAGCCAGGACCAACGGCTTAGCGTGCTTTCCGAGGCACGAAGGGGTCTAGGTATATAAAGATGGTCACCCATCCACAGACCAACCGCGGCAAGCGTAGCTTAACCTGTGCGACTGTCATTAATTAGCCACGGGCCCCTCCTTAGCCACGGGCCCCTCCTTAGCCACGGGCCCCTCCTTAGCCACGGGCCCCTCCTTAGCCGTGGGCCGCTCCTTAGCCACGGGCCCCTCCTTAGCCACGGGCCCCTCCTTAGCCACGGGCCCCTCCTTAGCCACGGGCCTCTCCTTAGCCACGGGCCCCTCCTAATATACAATCCAATACGTCAGTTTAATTGTAAGTCCGAGTATCGAAGGACAATGATTAGTGTTTATACTTTATGTTCAAACTTGTTCTCATGTACCTAAGTGAAATGTAAATTTCTTTATGAGAATTAAATGTCTTTAACCAGAAATTCATTTAAATTCCGGAACCCTTAATTGTGCGTGGTCCGACCCACACTTGGCCGGTTTTTTCATTCCCATCCAGCGCTTCGTCAGCCTATCTGCTTTAAAACTTTGTGTGCTCATTAGCAATTGCACTACCGCTCCCTCGCATTGAAGGCATCACACACACACTCACACTCGTGTACAGATATGTGTTAGAATATCTATTAAGTAGGTACTAAGTATATATGAGGGGGCCGTGGCTAAATAATAACAGCCGCACAGGTCGATCGATCACTTAAGGTACGCTTGCCGCGTTGGTCTGTGGATGGGTGACCATCTTTACATACCAAGACCCCTCCGTGCCTCGGAAAGCACGTTAAGCCGTTGGTCCCGGCTGTCATTCGTAGATCTTTGACAGTCGTTACGGGTAGTCAAAAGCCCGAAAGTCTGACAACCAGTCTTACCTGTAGGGGTATCGTATTACCCAGTAACTGGGTTGTGGAGGTCAGATACTGGTATTCAGCTGCATCCGGGTGGATTCACCCGGATGCAGCTGAATACCAATATTTTACATGGAGCAACTTCCTCAGTCTAATCAGACTGGAAGCCGACCCCAACATAGTTGGGAAAAGGCTAGGCAGATGATGATAAGGTACTAAGTATATTGATATTATTTCCATAGACATTTAATGTTTATCTATTTATATGTGAACGTCGTTGAAGCAAAATATGACTGAGATTTAATTTAAACATAACATTTTGCATACCAATTGTATGTAACTCACGTTTTAGATAACTAAATTATGTTTTCGTATCATAGTAATCATAATTATTAAGCTAGCAAATACCTACTATTTTTACCTACAATATTTTTTACTATCATACGATAAAATATGAAAATAAAACAAAACTAAGTTTCGCTCATACAGCGATTATTTATCTGCTCCTTCACTTTACTCTAATGGGATCTTAATATTATGTTAGGATTCAACTATCTGAAATAATCACTAACTAATCCTTTATTACGCCACCTTACTGAATACCTAATCTGCATTCGTTATATATTTTCCAAAAATGTAAACAAATATGAGTTTATGTAAAAAGAACTTTAAATCCTACACAACAGATTTCAGTTTACGTTACATCTTCAAACATTTTTGTAACTTTTTCTATAGTGCTAGTCACTCTGAAATCAACTTAATAACCATTAAAATAAGATTGATATTTGTTTAAGGGCTGATTTTTCCAACGCCAGATAATTTTATCGGAGGAATATTTTTAAATTTTTGACAGTTCTACAATATAAAAACTGTCAGACTTCAATTTTATTCCACGAATAAAAATTATCTGTCGATTGAAAAATCAGCCCTAACTTTAAATAATATTAATTTGAAACATAAGTTTGAATATTTATTCGATTTGGTAGGTACTTGTAGCTGCTTAAAAGAAACACAACAAATAAACATAGCATCACGACTGTAATCCCCAAAGAATTAGGCAGAGATGCACCTATAGTACACACACCCAAATATCGCCAGATTGTAACAAGAAGCGAGTCTATTGCCTTCAACTAGACAAGAATCCAGAGTCCGGGCTGCCACTGAGAAATTCCAGATAGTAAAATCCAATAACACTTTGCCCGACGAACTGAACCCAGGAACTCTTGCTCAGCAGTGTTGCGACTACAAGATAAACGAGGCCGTCAGGGAGGCAGCACTGTTCAAAATGATTACAAAAATATAATAGAAACTCCACCTTGTTTCGTTGAAAATTGTGCTATCAAAATCGTTAACAAAGGAATTATAATTGATTTTACCCTAATGTTCCCCAAACCCTCCGAAGCTCGCGTAATTGCCGTACCTAATAAGTGAAATTATCTATATCCACTTATATTTTTCTGCCTCTGCTAAACTAGGCATATCGCCATCTCTTCTGTCTAATCATGTAAAACATTCCAACTATATTCATAACTCTCAGGTTTGTGTCAAGTAGCACTTACCTTTTTTTCAATGACTTTTAAACCTACAGAGAGAAGTCGCTTAATATTATTGTGATTTTATCAATTACTATGTTTCATGTTTTTATACGCCCTCACTCTATATGTCAACTAGTGCGACGCAATAGGCTTAGCTGTGTCCGTATGGAATACCAATATTTAGTAGTAAATTTGCCGATTTTGTAATTCTATCCCCTTTGGAAGTTACATGGCGTTTAAGACGTTTCCTCGATTCAGACGTCTGAATTGAGGGGCCATCAGCAACTCGAAAATTAGATGACGGATAATTTTGAAAATGTGGTACAATTAAGGAGTGTTAATTATTGTGAGTAATCTCCACAAAACTCCACTAAAGACCTGCCGGTCGATTCTGGAAAAACCTCACCGTGATAACTAAGGTGAAGTGAGCTTAGAGTGAGCTGTGAGTCATGCTTATGCTAGGGGTTGACACTATTGAAGACTCACTCCACGCTCACTTCACCCAAGTTTTCACGGTGAGATGGTTACAGAATCGCACGGCTGTAGTGTATTGTAGTTAAATTTGAATTAGCTTATTACTTTCCGAAAAACACCGCGGTGATTTTATGAAAAATCAAAGCATTTTATACCAAATATAGCCGTACAAAACCCATTTTTTTTTTTGTAGAGGTTATACATAAACACTACTAAATCATACCAAATTTTAAAAATATATATTGGCTAGGTTAGTTAAGCGTCCTGTTACTTTTAAGGGTTTTATTTACCACAAATTCCGGGATCGAGCATACAAAAGACTGATTTAGTAACATATTTTGGTTGTACGAGTATCTGCGTAAATATGAGACATGGCTCCTCAATTCATACGGATACACTTAGCTTCCCACTTAGCCATCCACACCTTTTATTCTATAAAACAATTCACTGAGCAATGTTCTGAAATTCACTGAGCAATGTTCTGTTAAAATTTTCTAAAGACTCATTAACCAGTTGCTTCACCGTGAATTTTATTCGGAGCGAAATATCGCCATAAGTCTAAGCATGTTCACAATTCATTACATTGTTCACGCCCCGCTCGCGCGCCGAAGCTCGGCTGTCGGTGTGGCGAGCTATTCCGCTGAGCCGCGCTATTCTGCTGTTCCGAGCCCGCCTGCTTAATTGGGAGTGCTTTACAACTCCTATCCAATGCCCTGGGTTAGCTTTCAATTTAGATGTTCACTTGTAAACGCCACTTCACTTTAATACTTGATGCTAATGGTTTAATTAGAATGTATGGAAGGGTATTTACGAAAATTACTCAAAACGGGGGGGTATATTACGTTCTGTCGTACGTTTACGTTGCAAGCTCTGGCTTATAGTAACAGTTGTATTCATGAAATCTAATTACATTATGTTCATCGAATTTTATCGCAGTTATGTTTTTTTGAAAATATCCACTATTCTTTATCAGCGAGTTTAATCTTAATAAATATAGATAGGTAATATGGGTAGGGATAAGTGTCAATTTCATAAACTATATTTTTACATAAATAGCTTTATTTGTTTCTAAAAATATAACACTCGAAATCGGATCCGACGCACTTATTTTAATAAGCCAATAATAGCCCACGCTTGAACCCTAGACTAATGCATGCTCTGTAAAGATCTGCTCCGACTATTTACATGAGATAGGAAAATTGCAAGATGTGAAAGAAAAATGATTTAAACTGTATTTTGTAACACGTATCTATCAATCAAGGCTGTAGCCAAGAATTCACTGACAATAAGTAACAAAGCCGTGCCCCCGCTTGATGGGTTACATGTTTAACCCCTTTAGAGGCAGCTGAAAATCAGCGTCAGGTGGTAGACCTTGTGTTGTCATCTGACATTATGCTGAGCTGAGGCCCTTTTAGCATTATAATCTTTCTGTTTTTATAGTTTTAATGTGTATTTATTTTGCTGCAATGCCAATAAACGCATTTTTCTATCTTTCTTTTCTTTCTTTATACATTTTCAAAGAACCAGCGGCTTAGGCGCATTTGTGCGGTGTCCGTCAGTGAGTGAATTTAAGATATACAAATTAAATTAAGACAGAACCAACGTGATGATCATTAGAAATGAAGCACGTTACAACGATCTCTGGATTCTTCTGGGTTCTATAATTTCGAGGAAAAAACCGCTCCCCTGCCCGCTGCCTTGATTCGAATCCAGCTAGCCTTTTCCAATATTAACATATTTCGCTGGAAATCAAATTTTTTATTTGACTGTGAAGAGCGCTACACAACAAGTGGTTCCCACTTACTGCTCGTTATCTAGTTCTAAATAAATTGAGATAATCAATTATTGTACGATTTCTTCAGAGAATATTTGAAGTATACTCAACGTCACACCTAAGTTGATATCACCAGAGCCAAACTGTTTCTTAACCAAGGCGATAGTTTTTCCCAGCAATCATAAACTACAAACATCAAAATTTCACAACCTGAATATGAAACTAAAATACTGCTTCTTTAATTCTCCATAGAAATAACACTGAGCTGTAGATATGCATATGCATTCTAACAAAATACGTAGGAACGTGCGACCCAAGGAATACCAAACTAATAAATAAACAGAGAGCTGGCGTAGGTTTTGAGACTATTGTAAAAAGCAACCAGAGAATTCACTAAACTTATTTGATCTGCAGTGGTCTGAACTGCAAACACGTGTTTTGCAATTTCTGGCTTCGAGTCATTTTCAGCAATTTTTTGTTGTTCTTACAATCATTATGTACCAGAGGTGCTCGTGGCTAAATTATAGCAGCTGCATGGGTCGATCGAAGGTTCACACTTTGACAGCCACCCACGAACTCGGTCCGTGCTCCTTAAATTTCTCTAACTCGCGAGGCACGGCCTGAGGCCGTGATCAACTTTCATACTGTTTATTTAAAAATCATGCACTCAGGGCATGAGTCGGAGTTATTGTGCTTATAGCTTAGTGTTTTAGCTACGCACACATATACAATTCGTTGCTGTAAGTACAAAGGGGGAGCGGAGGGAAGGAATTACAATGACGCGCGTGGGCGCCGCGTTCATTCGGCGGTGAACGAGACAATCGAAGAATAGTCGAATGCTCAAAGGAAACGATTTTTTAATATCCTAAATACAAGAATAGATCGAATAGATCATCAGCATCTTCCTGCCCTGGTCCTATTTTATTTGGGGTCGGCGCAACAAGTTTTCTTTTTCCATTCTTCCCTGTTAGACGTGATGGCATAATTTACTCCTTTGTCTTTCACATCATTCCTCACACCATCCATCCATCTTTTCTTTTGCCTTCCTCTCCCTCTCCATCCATCTACATTCATATTCATCACTTTTTTCGTTACATGCGTTTCATCCCTCCTCATGACATGTCCATACCAAGACAAACGGCTTCCTTTCAATTTTTCTGTAACAGGCGCAACTTATAAACTTCCTCTAATATACTCATTCCTTACTTTATCCATCTTGTCACTCCACGCATCCATCTCAACGTTCTCATCTCCGCTACATGCTATCGTTTTTCATCTATCGTTTTCACAGTCCAGCATTCTGATCCATACAGAAAAAAGAATTATTTCAATAGTCGTTTAGGTTATTTTTTTAGTCGATACAAATATGCCGAAAAACGCCCGCGCACTAGGGGTAGCTGTCAAAGCGTTAAGCTACCCTTGCCGCGGTTGGGTCGTGGATGATGACCATCCATTACATATTGAGATAACAACATTACATATTGAAAATGGTTACGGTTAGTTAGAAGCCCAAAAGTATGGCACCTAGTCTTACCAGAGGGTAGCATGTTACCGAGTACTGGGCTGTGGAGTTCAGATAGGCAGTAACTCCATGTAAAACTGGTATTCAGCTGTATCCGGTAAAC
Source organism: Eremobia ochroleuca (assembly GCA_949629135.1). Classification (NCBI taxonomy): domain Eukaryota; kingdom Metazoa; phylum Arthropoda; class Insecta; order Lepidoptera; family Noctuidae; genus Eremobia; species Eremobia ochroleuca. The sequence continues at coordinate 10,162,857 of OX451392.1, forward strand.
CTTTTCCCAACTCTGTTGGGGCTTCCAGGCGGCCGACCCCAACACATTGTGGAAAAGGCTATACAGATTGAACTTGTTTAGTTGGCCTCAATTAGATTGAAATGTTTCGTTGAAAACCTATGTTTAGTAAAATTGTTTGCCAAACACTTTCGGTCCGCTGGTTATGCACTCAATATTATGTTTGGCAAATATTTAGGTGCTCACAATTTGAAATGAATATGACATTTGTAGATTATAAAAATGATTGTAAAAAGATTTTTTTTTTGTTAATATCTGAATTTCAAAAATTCGTTTGCAAATAAAACCTGAAATAGTAAAATCATGCATACAAACTCTTCAATTTTAACTAAGTCACGTGAAATTATCCATTTGAAAATTTTGTTTTTAAAACGGACGTCACAGAAAAATGTCCCTGTGATTACATTTTTTTTACAAACTTTTACCTACCGCGGAAAAAGCTAATTGCAGGCATGCGTTGCTTAAAAAACCACATGCGACATTTTGAATGGAGGCTGCTAAAACAATCTGCAATAAGCGGTTGTTGTGGTCTGCTGTGGCTAACTAAAAGCATTGTTTTGTCGCCGTGTCGCATTGTCAGCCGCGCTTGCCACAAACGCCACTTCATGTAAAGAACCCTTTACTCTCGCGTTTATTTTTGTTTCGACCGTACCAGACAGACGTCACCTGCAAGACTTTTAGATTATACGTTGTAGTATTTATTTCTGTATTATACTAGGTTCTATCCACCACTTTAGGAACCATAATTTAGTTTTTGCTGCTGCAGATTTTTTTGTTCATACTTGATGTTTACTCGCTTGCACACTTTTTAGGGTTCCGTACCCAAAGGATAAAAAGGAACCCTATTACTCCCGCTCCGCTGTCCGTCCGTCCGTCCGTCTGTCACCAGGCTGTATCTCATGAACCGTGATAGTTAGACAGTTGAAATTTTCACAGATGTATTTCTGTTGCCGCTATAACAACAAATACTAAAAAGCAGAATAAAATAAATATTTAAGGGAGCTTCCATACAACAGACATGATTTTTTTGCCGTTTTTATGGTACGGAATTCTTCGTGCGCGAATCCGACTCGCGTTTGGCCGGGTTTTTTCATACACCATCCCAAATAATTACGATTGGAAAAGTGAGCATGCTTTTATAAAATGTGCCACTAAAGGTAGATTTTGGTTCGCGTAGGTATTTTGGGTTTAAACTTATCTAGTAACTGCTCGGCTCGCTACACACACAGTTATTTCGATAGAAAAACACAACAATTTACAATTTAGGAACTTGTAGTATCAAATTCTTTTAGGCACGACCAACAGTTGAACATAATTTCCTGGAATTTTTAACCCTGACTGACCTCTAAAACACTTCGATGGAAATAAATCTAAATAAAAAGAGAGCTTTGAAACAAGTAATCTAATCTCCGTATGAACTGAAGTATTTACTAAAACGCTTTTTTGAATGTGTAAACATTTACACAAATTGGAGATCTAATGGAATTTCAGATTGATTGGGCGGAATATTTCATGAATTCGCAGAGCGGAGATACAGTAGAGAGTCGATTGAAATGCCTTTTCATGCCAGAGGACACCTTAGAATTTAGATTGAATTATTTGTGGGTGCGTGTGCCTGTAGTAGTAGGACTTCCAGATAGCTGAAATTAACCTACTTTCGTTCATTAGTCGTAACTTATATGGTCGCCGAGAAGCCTACTAACCGATAGCCACAAGGGAATCTATCAAAGAAATATGATACTTTACGTACGGAATATTCTTGTACGCTTCGAAATTAATTTATTATTTCACCGAAACAAATTTGATTATTCCACTAGTTCAACATTGAGAGTAAAATCAATTTTCAACAGGTTGATCAAAAGGTAATTTAGGCTTTATCGTTTCACTTTTAGAAACTAAAACAACTCTACACGAGTGCTTTTTGAAAACCTCTAGCTCTACCTGTTTAAAAAGACTCAGAAAAGCGATGACTTTCCTCAATAATTCGCAATGCCAAAAGAGGATCAGGTACGTGCAATAACGTTTGAATGATCCCATTGATATTTTGAATGGGAAATAACCTTCATAGTTTCGGGAATAACCGGCACATAACAGTGTCTTACATTGATGTGGCTCAATTGGTAGAACGAGTAAAGTATATTTATTTTAAAGGGTAAGATTACGCAATGACCGAAGAAAATAATGTTTTATTACCTCCGCTCATAGGTAAGTAAATATGTGCTCAAAGTATTAAGAGAGAACTTGAGTGAAACTTTTTTAATTCAAGCGAAGACAATAAACCTACGAAGTTGGTCGTAGCTTGGTCGGAATCAGTGCTGCACGCCGCTCTTCAAAACATTATTTAAAAACTACTGCAATTTCATAATAATTGCGTTCGTCGAAATTTATTTAATATATTCCTTGTTATTGTTTTTCCTCGTATGCACTTATTCGAGTATTATTTAGGTTTTGGGAAAATATTATCCAAAACACTATGAGAACATCGAAACTGATATATAGGGGCCGATTTTACAACGGGCCCGTTTCCGAAGAAAACGGCTCCAAATCAACTACTTACTTATGTCAAATCTGTTTACAAACAGTTTACCTATTGGATGACGAACAATGAAACAGGGCTTCTAATGAAATTCGTTTCTAAAAAATATTATATTATTTTACCCAACCAGTTTTTCTGGGAATATTTAAATAAGAATTACGAAGTACAAGCATCAACTGCCGTGCGATTCTGCAACCATCTCACCGTGAATGCTCGGGTGAAGTGAGCGTGGCGAGCTGTCTTTCGCTAGGGATTAACGCTATTAAGTGCTCACTTCACTTATGATTTCACGGTGAGATTTTTACAGAATCGACCGGCTGTAGTCAGTTTTCGATTTCGAAGAAGAGAAGTAGCTGATATAATCAGTAACTAGACTTAGTGGCCGATAAATACAAAAATACGTATTAGTTAAGATTAGTCGTAGTCTGATTTAGTGCCAAACTTTGACAACAGTAAAAGCCAATGGGCGAAGTTCCCGTCTTAACTGATCGTTCGCGCCTGATACTGTAACCTACATAAAGTAGTAGAAGTAGACTGTTCGACGCCATCATGTACAAATTGTATTAAAGTTTCCGGAAATAAAACATGAAGTTAGCAGTAGCTTTTCTGTTTCCATTATTCTTATCACTAGTGTGAGAAAGAACAGCGAAGGTGCGTACGAACTTCCTCCTCGGAGACCCAACTCTGCCCCGCTGCCCACACGGCTACTAAACTTAATAACATAGCGAGCAGAAGGAGTATATCTTAGTAATTCCGGGTTTACTCTGCAGGATCTAATAGCGAGCGAAGGCAATGTTTAAACGCCCTCCTTAGTTCCGTTTCTTTTGTGTAATTACTGTGTGTGCGGGGTTCATATACGTAACACAAGTAACTGGTAGTGCTATCTGGGTGTAAGGCTACGGGTGTGGAATTTAAGTGATCTTATTTGGTGGCCGGCGAGCCGATTCAGGCGCGCCCGTGCGCCCTGCGCGTGTTGCGAATCGACAATTTCCTACCTACCTTCCCGATCTTTTTGCCTAATTATTACTTCGAAGTCTATATTCAGCTCTATTTCATTCTCCAAGTCGTACGTTGGGGAAATTTTGATTATTGGTTTTCTTTAACTGTGTACTGCTGTTCTCTAATTGATTTCTAAACAACAATGAAACGCTTGGAGATTATAAATAATAATTATAATATTCCACAATTTTCACACAACGCCATCTAGTCCCAAACTAAGCAGAGCTTGTGCTATTAGTACTAGACAACTGATAAACATACATACATATTTCTAAATACATAGATATTATAGATAAATTACACCCAGACAAAGAAATACAAATACAAATCCGTATCAATTATATTTTGTGTCTGGAAATAAAGATATAAGGTAAGGTTCGTATACACAAACGTAGGTACTCAACGACGTTTAAAGCTATTTTATTATATGTATGGTTTGGATAAACTGGAGAAGTATAGCAATAAAACCATACCATAATTGTTTGTAAGGAAGTTAGAAATATTTTCCATTCTCATCTAAGAAGAAAATGTTTCCTCGTGTTGGTACGAGTTATGTGAGATTAGCCGCATAATGTGGTAGCCGCTAAATTATATAGCCAAAAATGTTGATGTTAGCGAAGTTGATGAGTTGACCCAAAGAAATATTGGCATGCCAAAAATAATAGTAATAGCAACGGAAACACTTTTGATCTCTTAACCCTTAAATGCATTCTTTTTACATTTTAATCAAATTAAATTTATTTGGATGTAAGATTACCTCTACAACGTGTAACGTTAAATGCGCAAAACCTGAAAATAGTTTGATCAGAATAACGAGCAGAATTAATTACTTTTCAAAAAATCTTCGTTAAAAACGTTGCCGTGTCTATTTATTAATAGGTCAAGCAACCCAATGTCAGCGCGGCGCAGCGGCCCGGTGATGACTCCTCCCTGGATAAAGCGTCGTCGCAGACACAAGAAACGATCAGAATGGCCAGTAAAACTAAAACAGCACATAAAAGCTTGACAATTTTTTTAATGACTTATTTTCTCTCTGAAATAGGTCAATTGAATTAAAAATCAGTTGGGGTGTCTGAGGTTTTGCGCATTTAACGTTACACGTTGTATATTAAGGGAAACATATTTTAAAAAATATATTCATAAAAATAGGTTTTTTTTTCTTTCATGTAAGTATTAGTGGAAATGAATCTTTATTAGTCACAGAACTAACCTACTGGGAACAAAACGTGCAGTGAGATAATAAACTCACAAATTATGGTATTTGTTGAAACAATTATTGTTTTTGTTGAGTCAAAGGTTAATAAAATTACATTTAGAACAATGCATAGTACCCCTACAATTGGGGAATCCCCGTGCTCTGTGGAAACGAAAATATGGCACTGAATTGGTTGATGGAAATTTCCATCACAATGCATTTAAGGGTTAAAAATAATATTCGCCTGAGTATTACTTTATGTATTTATTTATTTATTTCATACTTCAAGCACATAAATGTACAGAGGCAATTATAATTTTACCAATTTCCTAACCTACTCCACAAAAGCAACCCAGAACCGATAAATAATTAACGACGCCTTTTAGGTAACTCATGATCTATATAGCTGTTAATGCCCCAGCGCGTGTCAAGAAACTTAATACTAATTAATATAATTAATAACAGACTTCAGAATTATGTTCAATTCTGTAATGAAAGTGGCTGAACGTGCTAACGACTGAACATTCCAGCGCTAGATAAGATTTCAATATAATTATAAGATTCTACCGCAACTAAGTACCTTTTTGTTCGACTTTGAAAGCATTGAAAAACCTTTCAAAACCACTTACGTGTATAATTCTTCTATAGGAAACCGCTGCACAATCAGGTAAAAAACATTATTTATACAGAACGTCGGCGGGAACTCGACCCGGACAGTAGTTGGTCGTCAAGTCAGTTCATTTTATTTTGCCACCGGCCGAGTTCGCGGGTAAACGTCGTTACCCGAGCAAACTTTAGCTATCGGGATCTTCCATTATTAAAGTTTTATCCAACTGGGCCACACGAGAACACCGATATCCATACGAATTTTGCAACCGATTCCGTTCCATTTTGCGTTGTATAGAGCCGTCTTCGCACTGGCGTGTTACCGCGTCATTGTTTGATCGTTAAGCTCACAAAAACTTTATTCTTGTGTACAACAACTTCGCACAACAGAACTGTAAGAACTAGCACTTATTTTTAACCCATTCCCTGTCCCATGAATCAATGTGATTCATGGGCCACTTCGACCAACCCATTTTTTATGTTTAATTTCTCGACATTAAGAGGAGTAGCTGGGTCCATATTGATACGAGACGTTATTTAAATTTATTTATAGGATTTAGACTGGAGGTCATGGGAGTCGAATTCGGTACTTATCGTAAACTCACGTGGCGCGAACTTCGTGACCCGTTGTGAGTTTTATTGTTTAACTATTGTGTCTACTTTGTGGACAGGGAACCTGTTAAGACTTACAAAATACCTTCAACGGTCCCATATGATTGATTACCTACTCATAAACTATCACTAACCATAATGTGTAACCGCAAACATTCAAAGCAATCAGCATTATTAGAGTTGTAGCTACATACGTGTTCAGAACTGATTGTATAATGTATGATTAATTAGGAAATTGAATTTATGTTAAATGCATCGTTGGATAATTGTGTTACAATTAATATGTGTGCTATAATCCGAATGTACGAGTTCTGTACGTGTTTATGAAAATACGACGTTTAAGGGTCCCCGAAACGATCATTTGCAATTGTCAATGTTTACGTGAATGAGTAGTGGTGGCCTAGTGGTAGCGGCCGCGGCTTATGAATTGGAGGTCGTGCGTTCGAACCCAAGACAAAAACAAAGACATTTTATTCGTCGGATATGGTAGGTACAAATTTGGTTGGTAGTCGTATTATAAGGATCGTTCGGGACACATCCGCCGCTAATAGCGGCATATGAATATTTACAATGTGAACCTAACGTACACGTCGATATAAAAACCTAACTATTCTATTTATACTCTAATAAACAATATAAAACACTTATAATATGGGCATTATACTCTAATATACTATATAAAATAAAAACACAACAATAACAACATTTCTATTATATTATACAACTAAATAAAGCTACCTTATTAAAAAATATATATATATACAGCGTGTAACGGAAAGGGGGTATCAACCCTGAAGGAGGTGAATGTGCTCATGAAACTCAACAACTTTCCTCAAAGAACATAGGTCGAAATATGAAAAAAAAATTTGGCCCTCCCATAGTAAATCAATCAGCTGGTAGTCAGTTTTGTAAGGGAGGGCCAAATTTTTTTTTCATATTTCGACCTATGTTCTTTGGGGAAAGTTGTTGAGTTTCATGAGCACATTCACCTCCTTCAGGGTTGATACCCCCCTTCCGTTACACGCTGTATATATATATTATTTACACGTTCAAAAAATGATTTTAGTGTGTAAAAATTATAACCAAGCAGGCACTTTGTGTAAATTATTTCGTCACCAATACTCTCAAAACGGTGAAGGAAAACATCGTGAGGTAACCGGCATGTCCTAAAACCAAAAAATCGTAGACGTGAGAGCTCCGCCAACTGGGCCCTCGTGGTGGTTAATGGGCCACTCCATCTCACAGAGAGGGGTCTGTGTCCCAGCAGTACGAACAGAATAGGCTGATTATGCTATTATGCTTCGTGAATGAAGATTCCTAATGATAGATGAATGAAGCTCCAATTAAAGGTGCCCATTTGCGCGAGTCGTATTCGATTTCTGAACTGCAGTGCGATTCTCTAACCATCTCACCGTGAACACTTGGGTGCAGTGAGCGTGGAGTGAGCTGTCAGTGTCATTCCACCTGATACTAGGGCTTGACCAAGCATAGAGTAGGGTGCCCTAACATTGCGCAGGAGGTAAGACTGCGCATGGCTTGTATATCGAATGACAAAAGAGATCTGTGGATAAATTCAGTCGTGTTTTGTTACTCTTGTGTGTGTGAGGTTACTGCGAAAAAAAAATTAATAACAGTGGTAAAACGAAATTGTCAGGTAAGTCTGAAGATAAATTTCGTGTTTGATATTATTTTTGGTCATTTTGAAATTGTGATTACATAAAATGATAATGTACTTATAAAGATTTGGTCATCATTTTGGGTCGATAAATTATACCTACAAAAGTACCGGCTCACGTATTTTACGCATGTTTTCATAAGATGGCGTTAGAGGTCTTGTCTTTACAACTTGAGCAATTCCCTAAGACTGCGCAGCGGCAGGGTCCGTAAAACTGCGCGCGCAGACTTACCTTCCCATATATTTTACTTACCAACTTCTAGTAATAAACCACCAGGTACAAATACAACAAAAATTACAGATATTTCGCCAATACCCAAATCGGACGCTAGACAGGCAGTAAATAAAAGGAAACAAAAGGAGTCTGAAACACTTAGCAGTTCACCTTACTAGCTTCAGCTTGAGCAAGCAAATAAAGTAAAGAAGATACCAAATAATAATAATAATAATAATATTCCACAACTTTCACACAACGCCATCTAGTCCCAAACTAAGCAGAGCTTGTGCTATGAGTACTAGACAACTGATAAACATACATATATAATATTTCTAAATACATACATATTATAGATAAATTACACCCAGACAAAGAACAAATGATCGTGCTCATCACACAAACATGTGTCCTAGGTGGGAATCGAACCCACGACCTTGGGCATAGCAGTCAGGACCACTGACCACTAGACCAACAGGCCTGTCGAAGGATAAAAAGATACAAGAAAAAAGGATACAAGAAACCAGCAAAAAGCCTTGAAAAAAATTGGTCATGTGGTGGTGGTAAAGAAGTGTATATGTAGAGAGCCGATCACAGAAGATTGGATTGGTTGTTCTGTGTGTTCTAAATGGTAGCATGAAAAATGTTTGGCGTACATAGGCTTTGGACAATTTAAATGTGATTTGTGTACCTAAAATAAGTTATATTTATCAGCGCAGTCTCAAAGATCCCACTGCGTAGTGTTAACCTCCAGGGGATTTAAGACTGCACATTTCCCATTTCTCATATTTTCATTAATTACTCCAAAAATTGTTACGAAATATTTGATTTAGTTTATCAATGAATAATGATTATTTCGCTAACTTATTATTTTCGAGACTTATATTCCTTCTTTTTATTATTATTATTTTTCTTATATTCTTAAGTGCGCAATCTTAGGGCACCCTACCCTACATTTACAATCATAATCGAGATTTTAATAATATTTTTTAAAATCTAATTCTATTGATCATTTTATATAATGTCAAAGAACAATTAACGAAACATTACTATTTTATGGGGCTTTAATCTAGAAAAAAATAGAAAAAAAAAACAACAAAGTTAATTTTGCTTTATTTTATTATGTTTTGCTATTTTATTTTAAAATCCCACAAAATAGTAGATAATGTTTGGACAACTAAAATACTGGTTTCGAAATTATATAAAATGATCAATACAATTAGCATAAAAAATATTATTAAAATCTCGATTATTATTGTAAATGTTTGTTTGGTCAATCCCTAGCGTCAGGATTACACTGACAGCTCACTCCACGCAAGTTTTCACGGTGCGATTTTTACAGAATCGACCGCCTGTGCTTACAAAAGTCGCGTCACTCATAAATAATATGATTTCAAACGCAAATAAGATAAACCATTTCTCTCAATAACTCTTGCGGTTTCAACTCAGAAAAAAGTAAAAGCTCTAGCTCTACGTTGGTATAAAAAGTAGTATAAAATGAGAACTTCAAAAGACAGAAAATTTTCTTCATCTATAAAACCTTCAGACAGCTTTCTCTATTTAAGGTTGTGCATTTTATTAAGCAATTTCTGTAATAATACGATGTTGAGATGAGACAAATAAAGACGCATGATTACCTATGATTAATGCTTGCAAATAAAACACAGAAATTAGTAATAATTTATTTAGAGATTGCGAACACCAATTGTTTTTCTCTAAAGTAGTTTTATTGAACTATGTAAATATGTGGCAATGATAATTATAAGTAAAAGGTGTGCTGGAAGAAATTCCTTAAGAAATAAGCAGAAGATACGTTGGTACTCAAATTATAATTATGTCGTACCCCTATGTATTTTACTGTGTGTACATAAACAATACAAAAAATTAAAATTAAAAAGTGGTGGATAGGTTATTCGCGCTCCGCAAGTGACACGTCCAAAGTTGGCTAATTAGCCAAGTTTTCGTCGTCTCTTTTTTGCTTCCGATAATTACGACATACCGTCCCACTTCCACGTGTCTTCTAATAATGTGACATCGTGCCGTTTTTAAAGATCGGATGTTGAGTAAGTATCGTACTATCTACCTCTTTTTACTTATAATATCATTAGTATTTGACATGAAACAGAGATATTATAAAACCGACCGAGCAAGGAAGGCTATGAAAGTATTATCTATAAGCCGACATAACCATATTATTTACAAAACATATTTTGTTCTTTACCGGGAACGCAAAGAGTATTTCACTAATTAAATTTTCGCAGCTCATATGAGTTTCGTAGATGAACACAATTTATTTGAAGTTTAAACGTATCCAATTTTTAGGTCAGTAGATAGAGGCATTTAAGAGTTAATGAAGGACACTATCTGATTACTTCGTTTTGTACAAAGTCAAGAAATTCAGCTGGTAAGTATCCCTCACTGTAGTCACTGTACAAGACCCAAAACTCGTCATACTAAGTACTATTTTGACGATTACTGAGACATGCTCAATAGTTGCCTCTAAACTCGTCATATTTTAAATAGTTTTGTGTTTAATGCCACAAAATGCGAATAATAACTATTATCGGGACCGTTACATAGTTGTTAACTCTCTTGTACAAACATTATATAAGGTTTTTTGGGTAGATTTGATGATAGACCTGGGTTTCTCTTAAGCTGTTTTCGCTTCGCTCACTTGTCACTGGGCTCACTTCGCTAGCTCGACACGACGTTTTCATGTCAAAATTGATTCTGATAAAAACTGGATCTGTAATTCTGATATCTTCATTTCACTCTGCTAACAGCTCACAACCCTACCTTTGTTGTTTTTACCTTTAGTTTCTTGTGATTTAGTCTTCTACCTACCTTTTGTTTCTTAGACTTGCCATTCATACGAAAGACAATCACAACTTGTTTTAATCTGTAATCATCTAGAACTCTATGTTTAAGGTCTGAGAGTTCAACTTGACGACTAATGGGTCCTTTTGATGAGTAATAGTACAAATGTGGCGAGTTCTGGTAAAAATCACCCTTTTTTCACATTTGCTTAAATAAGTATACACTAAAAATTATGAAAATTTACAATCTATTTAGAATGACGAATAATTTTTCTATTCCTTCATGCAAAAAGTTTCATTCTAAATGAAATACTTTTCACGCAGCAGTTCTTCCAAGTCTCTCAAAACCCGGCGAGTATCACTCTATTTAGACAATAATTATTCCCCTTTATTAAATAAAAGCAAAAAAGAGGCAAAAAATACTACGCGGAAGTAAAATAATAAGTGGAACCAACAAGGATAACCGTAGTGGAAAATTACGTAATTCTCATATAAATCTAACTTGGCTTATATTAGATTCTAAACTGGCTATTCGTTACCAAGGAAACGAAATTATACTAGTAGGCGTAATGAAATGCTTTGATTATGAAATATGGATCTTCAATTTTGTAATGATAATGACGCAATTTTGTTTTGAAATGCAAATTTTCAGTAACTCAACTTTTTTCCGTGAGGAGAATTATGCAATATCGTAAGACAAAAGTTTTACGATTTTAGATCTTTCTACTAGAAATAAGTGGTTGTTCAAAAATACAGTGAAATAATCTTATATTTGTGGAAAATATTTAGGTTCAAAAACTGTATCGTACATCTAACTTAACATATAGAACTCATGATTCAATCAGTGCTGACTCACACCTCACCCGGCCCGGTACTGTAGGTGCAGAGCATTACACGTATGGAGTGTGGGTGTAGAATAGGATCACGTGCCGTGAGTGCGGGATAATGGGGCGCCTTATTATTGGACTTGTTCCGCCTTCGCTACAACACATGTTTTCAAACTAAAACTAATGTCTTCATAGAACTTATTACTTGCGTTTCATTCTTCTTCATATTATTTTATTCTACTTTTTCACAAAGAACAATTTAACACAAAGCCAAAGAAAACCATCCAATTGGGTACCAGTAAGTGCAAAGTACACAAGTGTTAGGCGCCGCATTGCCCCATCTCTGAGAGAAAATGAGAAAGACAAGTACGAGATTCTTTGAGATGCTCAGAGCTAATTAAAAATTAATAGTTACCAAGGCGCCCGTTCTTAAAATACTAAAACTTAAACTACACTGTGGTGGGGCAAATTATTATAGAAGTAGGCACGCAAAAGTTCCCCAGACACTTGTGTAAAGCGTGGTATTATCCGGGAGGGTCCTGGTGTCGTGTCTAAGTGTTTAATTACTCCGCCTTTGTTGTTATAAACAGTGCCACAACCCGGCGAAGCGCTAGGCCACCGACCACATCTGCGGCGGCACGCGGACATAAATTGCTGACCGGACCCGCCTAAGCAAATTCACCCGACCCCCTCTAATCTGACACTTTTAAATGGATTACTTGCAAACTCCGAGTGAACACAAACATTTGGCGATATAGTTTGCCGAGATTTGGAGCCGCTCCCCACTTGTCACTTTATTATGTTCAAGTACTTGCGAGCGGGAAGGCGTTAAGTTTGTCTATCACGTATGTAACCGACAACTGTTCCGGCGAAACTTTATATTCGACAAATAACGGTTACTTACGAACTACCCTTTAGGGAATACCTACTTTTGTACGTACACATCCACTTCATGTGAAGTAGGTATTTACGACGGAGATAGCTATGTATAACGCTGTATGAACAGTTCCATGGGAAAAATACACCAAGATATAAGTTTGACTATTAAAATCTTATAAGTACATATTTACAAGCCATAAAAATATAATTACTTCAGTTCCGAGAAACTTATGGATTTTCATATAAACGTAAGATCTATTTAGAACCTCGAATGCAATATTCAAAGAAGACGGTCAAGTTCAGATCAAAAGATGATCTAAAATAAAAGGAACAGCCAATCGATTCTGGAAAAATCTCACCGTGATAACTAAGGTGAAGTGAGCTTAGAGTGAGCTGTGAGTCTTGCTGATTCTAGGGATTGACACTATTGACGACTTACTTCACCTTTGTTTTCACGGTGAGATATTTACAGAATAGATAGGCTCTTGGGTCGCGTTTAATTGAGCAGTACCTACGGTCGGTAGTGTCCTAAATTTTAGTTGAAATAGTTCCTTAACTTAGCTTTTAAGTTATGTCTGTCACTTCCACTTTATATTTTTAGAAGAAATTAAACATAGAACTCCATTTCCAATTATTGTTAATATATTTATTGAAACAGCTCGCATCGAATTGCTGAAAACCTTTGAGTAATCAGAAACGGAATCTGGATCATGTATTTTCCAACTAAGTAATCTGTTATGCTTGCCTATTTTGCCACAAAAACTATGGTGAATTCCAAACTAACGAAGGGATACAATTTCCAGATTGTCATAAAGTTTTTTTATATCACTATAAAGTTACAAGGGTCAACAAAGAAACGAACCGACATTTATTCAAAACATAGACAATATAATCCTTAAAAGCTACAAATCTGCGTTAGTGTGTGTGAGCAAAAAATGTCGGAGTGACACAGCAGTATAGCTGGCCGGGATCACAGAATGACTGCCGACTAACGGGACTCAACGAGATAATCCCCTGATTAGAAAGGCCGACGGCGTTTCTCTCCGACTCCTTCAAAGCACTCATAGATAGATGTATAGAACATTTCTTTATCATGATTTTAAATATTTCTGTGTGGTAAGAATCAGGTTTTTAAGAGTATGTTCTCAGGAACCTATTGAATAAAACCAGCACTCGTTAAAAAGGTTCAAAGATTTTCACGACTGTACCATTCTTATAAATTTACGACGGCTTTCTAGGTTAAAAAGTATGTGTTCTGTTAAAATGATAGGCTCATGAAAGAATTTTCTGTGGGTTATATGTCCTGACTATATTTTGTGGGTTGTGTATAAGAATGGATAGCTAGCAATGCATGATCACCTACGAGGGTTGAATCTTTACCCCTTGGCCCACTCCCTTACTATTTAAGTCACAGTTATAAGTGGACTTAGGTGTCCCGCCCATTTTCCCACTTCAACGATTCGGGGCTCTGAATAGCCACTTTCAAGTAAGTTTCCAATGTCAACAAGTTTGTTCCTGAAACAAATGTCAACAGTAGGAATGGCCAGAACTTAATCTTAAGGGACAGATAGAGGCTCGCACTTTATGGCTTTTTGCTGTTACACGTGTAGTTTACGCCACTTACTAAAAGCCTACATCAAACCTTAACCTTCCATCCACTACAACATATGTATTTCTAACACATGAACCGCAGACATACTGAACTAGAGGGAATCTTTTTGTATTATTCTATAGCAGCAAATACCATGTATTACAATGCAGTCTTACCAAATTAAGTAAACAGTCATACCGCGGGGTATCGTGTTACTCAGTCACAGGGTTTTGGAAGTCATATAGGTCCATGTAAAATACTGATATTGCTGCATCTGGTAATACTGAAAGTCGGCCCCAACATATTTGGGAAAAGGCTAGGTTGAAGACTCCATGGTAAACAAGACAAGGCTGCCTATCCCTTCGTTATATTTTTAATCGTTTGTTAAGATGCCCGCGGATAGTGGCGATCTATTCCCAAGCGAGGCCAGTAACCCAATAGAATTATGTTCAAGCGACGATGAAAATTCTACTTTAACGTTTTATTTCTATCTCTTCGGGATCTAAATAAAACCGTTTTACATTGAAAGCTTGCGAAAGCAGCTGAAATAATGACCAATAAACGCCAATATTGTAATATTTTCAGAAGTCTAACTGCAGTATTACGATAAGACAATGCGGCGGAGCTTTATCAACAATCTCAAAGTCGTTAAAACAACCGTAAAATAAAGTTAAATTTGAATCGTAACGTTTGACCGTGATTCTTTATTAAAATCACGGAAATCGTTAAAACACCTATCAATAACTTTCACCTGTAATTATGTTCCGTCTTTACGTCGTTGAAATAACGTCCGAAGTATCACGTTGGTGCAAAAGTACTGATAAAAAAAAAAACTTATTTTTTTATCTTTATTATAATTTTATTTCTTTCGACATTACTCAACTATATATAACGTGTAACGTTAAATGCGCAAAACCTCAGACACCCCAACTGATTTTGAATCCAATTGAACTATTTCAGAGAGAAAATAAGTCATTAAAAAAATTGTAAAGGTTTTATGTGCTGTTTCAGTTTTACTGGTCATTCTGATCATTTCTTGCGTCTGCGACGACGCTTTATCGAGGGAGGTGTCGTCACCGGGCCGCTGCGCCGCGCTGTCATTGGCTTGCTTGACCTATTAATAAATAGACACGGCAACGTATTTAATGAAGATTTTTTGAAAAATGTGACCTATATTAAAAAGTGGTTCAATTAATTCTGCTCGTTATTCTGATCAAACTATTTTCAGGTTTTGCGCATTTAACGTTACACGTTGTAGTCACCATCTAAGTCTACAACAGTACTCCAACGATTTGGCAAGTCGCTAATCCCTTTTTCCCAGAATTGCGAATCCTGTGAGTTAAAAAATGTAACGACATCCGATTTTAGTTGTTCGAAATTTTGGAATTGTTTCTCACTTAGAAATGATTTCAGATGGGGAAATATGCGATAGTCGGTAGGCGCCAAATCAGGCGAATATGGTGGGTTGGCCACGATATTCCATCCCAGTTCTGTTAATTTAGAATGCGTCTCTTTAGGGGTATGAGGGCAAGCGTTGTCGTGTAAGAGGTGCACACAAGTACGTCTTCGGCGTTTTTCTCTGATCGCGTCGGCTAGTTTTTATAGCTGATAAACATAGACGTTAGCCGTGATAGTTGTGCCTTGTGGAAAGAATTCAAAATGCAGCAGGCCTCTCATATACTCAAACTCAAACTCAAACTCAAAGCATTTATTTCAAGTAAACCAATTACAGGCACTTTTGAATTGTCAAGTATGCCACAAACAAATGAAGAAAACCTTTATTAGACCATGGTTTGGTTTCGGCTGCTTTGGTGGCTCTTACCCGCGACGAAGATACACTGCGCTATGTTTTTTGTTATCATACAGAAGTCAAGTCTCGTCACCAGTAACTAAACCAGGTTGCCGCGGCCTTTGAAAATTTTTTTGCAGACATTCCCGTGTCAACCACTAAATCTCTAAGCTCATCACCCACTGCTGCAGAGTCTTTACTTAAGGAAAACGTTCCAGTTTGTGATTCGGAATTTCACTTCGAATTTGTCACTTGTACAGATATAATTAAAACTTTTCACATGTTAAATGTTAAAAAGACTGCAGATCTATGGGGTAATTCTGTGGATGTTGCTAAGACAATTATAAACATTGTAGCACCTACTTTAGCTGTTATATTTAATAATTGTATTGAATGTGGTGAGTTTCCTGATCTTATGAAACACAGTAAAATAATACCGTTGTTTAAATCGGGTAGTACATCAGACCCTACTAATTATAGACCTATTTCCGTACTACCCACCTTTAGTAAAATTTATGAAAAACTTATTTTAAATCAATTGCAAAGATTTTTCAATAACAATAAATTACTGAATAATAAACAGTTCGGTTTTACAAGGGGTCGTTCAACTACCGATGCCGGAGTTGAACTTTTAGGACATATTTATAGTGCATGGGAGGACAAATGCGATGCTTTGGGCATTTTTTGTGATTTGTCCAAGGCATTCGATTGTGTTCTTCATGAAACCTTAATCAGGAAACTTCACCACTACGGAATCCGGAACGCCTCTCTGGATCTTCTCACTTCTTACTTAAGTGATAGGATTCAGAGAGTTGATGTTAACGGGAAAAGGTCACCCGGATCTGTAGTAAGAATGGGGGTCCCACAGGGCTCAATACTTGGACCATTTTTATTTATTATTTATATCAATGACTTGCCTTACCTCATAAAGGACGAACAGGATATAGTAAAGTAAAAAGTAAAAAAGTAAAAAAGTTTATTGGCAGTATAAAAGAACAAACCTTACATACAAATTCCAACAATCCTGTAATATTATGACTATTAATACATATAAAAAAAAGAAATTACAGTGGTTACCTGTGTATTTTATGCGGTTGTTTGAGCTAGATTCACACTGACCTCCGTACTAGTGAATACTGTGTCACGGCAGGTCAGTCTTCCTCGTTCACAAACACACACACTTCTACACAACTACAGAAAGTTTTTTTGACTGCTAAATAAAATAAAACAAGACGTTGATTTAAAAGTATGGCTACAATAATGCAGATATTTAGTGGGTATTATTTGATCATTTGCTGATTTGATGACGAATATAATGAGGGTAAGTATAAAATATTAAAAGTATAAGCAAAATGTTCAGATAAAAAAGTTGGATTTTATGAGTCACGGTTATGACCTTATATAACATCAAAATACAAGAAATAAGAAAAAAATAATTTGTGTCGATAAAGACTAAAACAACAATAACGACCAAAAAGCAAATAATAAAACATAAGGGATAAAAATAAAAAAATATTTTTTTTTTTTTTTAGAGAGGAGTGTAGTAGTGAATGCGTGTGTAGGTGTGTGTTGCAAAGAATGAGAATGTGTATTATAAAAATATGTATGTATTATGTGTGTATTTCTGTGAATGTTTTATGATATGGATTTCAATAGATTTTCTGTATCATTATAGTTCATTTCGATGAGATATTTGTTTAAAGTTTTTTTGCAAACAGAGAGAGTCGAATCGTGTAAATTAATGGTCTTCGACAATTTGTTATACAAATATGGCCCGAGATGGTCAAAAAATTTATCTGAAAAGACAGTCTTACGTTTAGGTATGGAGTACACCAGATCTTTTCTTCGTCTTGCAGTGAGATTAGGTGTCGGTATCTTAGAGTGTTGAAGTAATATAGCATTCATTATAAATATTTGTCTTACCGTGAGCAAAGATAAATTCTTGTATAATAGGTGGGTAGGATATCTAAATTTCTTAAAGCTCATTACTTTTAATATTGCTCTCTGAGCTCTTTCGAGGCGTAACATAGTGGTTTTTGATGCACCTCCCCAAACTGTGATACAATATGATAATACTGACTGACATAAAGAAAAATAAATAGATCTAAGTAGTTTGAGGTCACATATATTACGAAGATTTTTAAATACATAGATCAATTTCCTAGCCCGAGTTATAACGGTACCGATATGTTCCCCCCAGTTAAGGTTTTGATCTACTATCAAGCCCAGATATTTGATCGAGGATCCTTTTGTGAGGCAATAGCAGGAACAGGTTAAAGCACTTTTGCAAGTATGCAACTTTATACGCAAGTCATTTGAAGGTTGCGTGTTATTCCTAATGCTAAAGGTTAAATATCTTGTTTTCTGTGCATTCAAAGTGAGAAGATGGTGATCAAGCCAAGATGTAACTAAAGAAAATCCTTCATTAGCCAATCTGAATACTTCATTCCACGTGCGCCCATGAAATAAGAGTACCGTGTCGTCAGCAAAGGAGATTATTTGTCCTTGTTTCAGATTGAGACCACTCAAGTCATTAATATAAGCGAGAAATAATGTAGGACCCAATATACTGCCTTGTGGCACGCCGAATCGGACATTTTCCTGCTGACTGGTATAGCCACCAATTCTAACACATTGAGTTCTGTTCGACAAGTAGTCTTTTATAAGGTTCAATGCAATACCTCGGATACCAAGGTGTTCCAGCTTATTGAGGAGTATGGGAACTGAAACTGTGTCGAACGCCTTTGCCAAGTCAAGGAAAATTCCTAGGGTCTTATCTCCTCTATCCAAACAATCGACGGTAAACGATACAAGCTTGTGCACGGCCTGACCAGTTGATTTTTTCTCTCTGAAACCAAACTGGTTTTCTGAGAGAAGCTGATTGGATTCAAGAAATTTTTTCAGCCTAGAGTTCATAATCCGTTCAATGACTTTAGAGAGGGATGGCAGTAATGAAATTGGTCTGTAATTCGAAACACAGTCTCTGTCCCCAGACTTGTGAATTGGAATAATGACTGACTGTTTCAGAGCGTTGGGAAAGACGCCTTTGGCGAAACACAAATTACAGATCCTAGCAATAGGTATGGCGAGAGTTTCGACAGCCAGTTTCAGTAAAGTAGAGGGAATTTCATCCCAGCCACTGGAATTAGAAGATTTTAAGTTCATGATGGTACTTTTCACTTCTATTTCATCCGTAGATAGTAAGACGAATGACTTCAGTGAGGAACAGTTTGAGTTAGATATTCTAGCTAGTTCAATTTCATTCTTTTGTGTTCTTATTTGTATACTTTGAGCCAGTTGGCTACCCACGTTTGCGAAATAGTGATTTATGTAATTTATTGACTCTTGTGGATTCCTTTCAGTTAAAAGAAGGTCATCATAATTATTAGTATTCGTTTTGAATTGACATATTTCTTTGATAATGGACCACTGTTTATTTAAATTATTTTTGTTGAGATTTATTTGTGATCTAAAGTGTTTATTTTTTAAGGTTTTTAGTAGTTTGTTACATGTATTACGATATCTTTTGTAAGTTATTTGAAGTGTTACATTGTCTGGATCCTTACGGAGCCTTTGATGTAAACGATCTCTATTTCTCATGCAGCGACGTAGCCCGGGTGTTATCCATGGTTTAATATTACATTTTCTATTAGAGAGCTTGTAGGTATAAGTATGTTTTTTAATGCAATCACTTATTATTGATAGGAATTTATTTGTTATTTCATTCGGGTCATCATATGCTAAAATTTCAGTCCAATTTATGAGTTTTAAATCGTTAACAATCGCGGGATAGTCAACTTTTTTAAGAGTTCCTCGATTCTGTTCAGCTGCTGCCGATTTTTTTGATAGTGACATCATCACACTGCAATGGTCTGTGACTGTCGAATTGCAGACTACAGCATTTGTAGAACAGTTGGTCTTGACAAAACAGTGATCAAGGCAGTTACTTTCACGTGTTGGTAACAAATGTGATGCAAGGAGCCCGTGTGAGGCTAGCAAATTCATATAATTGGATACTTTAGGGTCAGAGTTATTTGTAATATTTATATTTATATCACCTATGACTATAATAGTTTTATAGTGTTTAAATTTAAGTATTGTATCATCTAAAGCGGTTATAAAGTTATCGATATTTTTGAAGGCAGGAGGTCTGTAAAGGGATATGATAGCTAGTTCATTTTTTATAGTCGTAACTAAGCAATTTACTTCATCACTAACTATAGTTGTTTCCGCCACAGTAGCCTTTAAGCTATCCTTACAGAAAACAACAATACCATCGTTTTGATTCAAATGGTTACACGTTGCAAACACCTGATATGAAGGAATATTGGGCAATTTTACGTTCTTAGATAGCCAGCATTCTGTTAGAATTATGAAGTCAAAAGATATGTTAAGTCTAGCAAGGAGTGCTGTTTGCAGATGACACTTCACTTTTATTTAAACTCAAACGTCAACAGCTGGTTACTGACAGTATAAATAGTGCCCTCGCAAAAGTAGTTAGCTGGTTTAATGTTTATAATCTACTTCTTAACGAAAAAAAAACGAAATGTATTAAGTTTACAATACCAAATGTTAGACAAGTAGAAACTCGTGTTCTCATAAAGGGTGAAGAGTTAAAACCCGAAAATTCCACTGTATTCTTAGGCATAACTTTGGATGCCAAGCTTCAATGGGGCCCCCATATAGATAAATTGTCAAAAAAGCTTAGCTCTGCAGCATACGCCGTTAGGAAAATTCGTGACTTAACTGATTTAGAGACAGCCCGTTTAGTTTACTTTAGTTATTTTCATAGTGTGATGTCATACGGTATTCTGTTGTGGGGAAATGCCGCCGATATTCAGACAATTTTTATTTTACAAAAAAGGGCAATTCGTTCCATTTATAAATTAAGTCCCAGACACTCCCTCAGAGACAAGTTTAAAGAGATTAATATAATGACTGTGCCTTCTCAGTACATTTATGATAATCTTTTGTATGCACATAAAAATATTAATCTGTTTAAAAAATACAGTGATATCCATAACATAAATACTAGGAACAAACACAAATTTGTTGTTCCTACAACAAGGCTCAAGAAAATAGGTGGCTCGTTTAGATGCCAATGTATACGTTTTTATAATAAACTTCCTAGCCACATTCAAGAACTAAGCATTAATAAATTCAAATCTTTTATAAAGCTAAAACTATGCCAGAAAGCCTATTATACTGTAAAAGACTATATTGAGGACAAAAAAGCTTGGGATTGAGCTGCTCCAATAGGTCTAGACAGTGAATGTTGTTTATTTTTTATTTTTGCTGATTTACACTTTTGTTTTTTTTTTTTTTCTCTTTTTAAATATCTATTTATATACAGAATGACATGAACATTTACTGTTTAAAGTCTTATATTATTTTAATTATTGTGAATGTGAGGACTATGTGGGTCATTGTTTCCGTTTTAATCATGGTCTGGCAGTTTGAGTGGTTTATGCGGTCTACACAAATGTCCTGTCCTTGGTATTACTCGTCGAATCGTTGAGCTCCTTAAGTTCTGAGTTGAGCTGCACGGTTACTGACGAATACGTGCACCGACTGCACAGGTCCACTCAATCTGTGTGGTTCTTTCCTCAAAAGACCACTTCAGACACCAATCTACATAGTCCTCAAAGATCAAAGATTATTTCCGGATTTTTATATACACATTGACATTGATGAATATTATATAAACAATGACATGGATATTTACTTAGTAAAGTATCTTATTTTTTATTATTATTATTGTGAGTGTGAAGACTATGTGGGTCATTTCTTTTTTCTGTTTTCCTTCTTAGTTAATAGTTAATCATGGTCTGGCAGTTTGAGTAATTTATGCGGCCTACCCAAATGTCCTTTCATTGGTATTGTTCGTCGAATCGTAAGGCTCCTCAAGTTCTGAGTTGAGCTGCACGATTTTTGACAAATGCGTGCACTGACTGGACAGGTCCGCTCAATCTGTGTGGTTCTTTACTCAAAAGACCATTTCAGACACCAATCTACATGGTCTTCACATGATCTGACCAAGATTATGTCTGGACTTTAAAAGAGACTGTGACCTCTGAGTTTGTTTCGGCCTTTCTTCTCAGAGTAGTCAGATAGGAAACGCCGACCTCATCTAGTTTTAAAAAAAATATGATTGACATGTAAAAGTGTTTGTACAAACCTACTTACAGAAAATAAATCATTTATCATTTATTTATCATTTATCATTTAAATCTTCCAAAAAGTCCTTTCGGTGAGAGCAAAGAAGGAGGGACTGACAAATGTTAACGCGGGCTAGTCGGTTTGCTTAGTTAACTTGAGAGGTATACATCGGCTCAAAACTTTCCTGTACTCAAGATCGTGTAGATGTCGGACGACTGTTGTGTAGTCACAGTTGAGTGTCTTCGCTAACTCACGTGTAGTAGATTCAGGATTTTCTTTGATGGCGCTAAGAATTTGCTCATCGTTGATGACTTGAGGTCGTCCCGACCGAGGTTCATCTTCGAAGATTGTATCTCCCTCAGCAAAGCGTTTGGGTAGAAGGCAACCGTAATCTTGAAAGCACTATTTATTCAATTCAATTCAATTCAATTTATTTATTGCAGATAATAAAAATCCATAATATTACATAAAACCAATATAGAACATAAAAAAGAATAAAATTTAAAAATACAATAATTTAAATACAATAATTTATTTCGCGACAGCAGCGTTCACAGATTTATCCCGTAACCACTTGTAATAAAAGATCGCACTTAGATACTCCTTCGCGATCGAAGCCATTATTAATCAATTGTGCGTCTGCTCGACTATTTATACACGTCAAGTGACACATTCGAGAACATTCTACAATACTATTGCGTAATTAGAATTTTATGGGAAAATATTATGAAATAAAAGATGTTGAAAATTTTTTTGTCACCACTTTTGCACCAACCCGATATTAGGTTTTGCCGTATTTATTTAACCGTTGGTATTGACACATTGGCGCATGTCAGACGACAAATGGGTCAAACTTACGACCCAATGAGTCACTCTTAATGGCAAGTGACATCTCGGCAGGCCCAGACGTAGATGGCAGGATGAGCTTCCTCAACAAGAACTGGTACTCAGCAGCTATAAGCACAGAGAAGTGGAAAGAGAGTAGGGAGGCATTTGCCCTGCAGTGAGACAGCGCAAGCTTTCAATAATAATAATTTAACTATTGCTTTTCTTAGAAAATCATTAAGGAAATTCTTCCTTAATGATTTTCTCATGATTGATGGTTTTTTTTTTCCATGATTCCAGACAGATGTGTGTGTGTGTGAGCAGCTTCTAAAGCTGAGAATATCAAGATCTACCTACATATCTTATAACTTTTTATGTTACCTGATTACCGTTAAGTTTATAGTTTAAGTAGGTATGTGAAAATTTTAGTGAAACAAACGCAAGACAAATAAAATATGGAAAAACCGCCATTCTTTAAAGAAAAATCCTTTATACACCTCGACATCACTAGTGTCTAAAAATGATTTCTTTCCAAATTAATTTAATGATTCGCAGCATTCGTTATATCCGTAGAAACGATAGATTGTTTTACTCTCTTTTAAAATTGTATTATTTATTGTTATTGCATCGATAGCAAAAATAACAACATCTGTTTTTTTTTTATTTGTTTGGCCCAAAATTTAGCAATTTAAGAAAGATAAGAAACACAGTAGGTATTCCTAATTATATTAACAGTTCTTGAAGAAATTAACTTGTTTCAGTTTTGTTGTACATTTTCTCCGAATTAATTAGCGTAACCTTTTGCTAATGTTTTAAATCACCGGGGAACGCTTAATTCTAATTATCGTTTTAGACCATCAGCTTGCCTAAATAGAAGTTGTAACTCTATTTTTGAATACCTGGAGAAGCAAAGTATTTAAACAAAGCATTCGTTTATAAAGCCCGAATGAAGTGTTTTCTTTGAAACTCCAGCAGAAGTCTGTAGGGAACTGAAATAATATTAAGTATAGTAAGAATGAGCACTGTATACATCTATAGTATGATACTAATACCGTGTCGTCATAAATGTTCAAATCCATACAGAATTGCACAAAAAGCGACAAATTATAACAAAGCAACCGCGTGGAATAAATTCATACATGGTAATTTTTTGTTCTCTTCTGGTGTATGTTGGCTGGTACGTACTCGTAGGCTGGGAGCATTCAGTGAGCTTGTTTGGGACGTCACGTCGGCAGCCGCAGATGACTGTGTGCTCGGATGGAACCATTCATTGCCTCCGTTGTTTCACTTTTCGACCGACGGCGATCTAAATCTGCAAAAGCTTTGATTGGCTTCCGTCAGAACGGGAATAAATCGGCTAGCACCGCTACACCGCACCGACTTCAAAGGCTCGTCCTAGCTACGGTTAAAATTGGACGTTCAAGAGAGCTCCATTCTTTCGTGTTTCATTGTATCTAAAATGGAGCAATTTCGGCAATATCGGGCCTGTCTAAAGCGACGATTCGTCGCTGAAATTTCAACAGAATATAACAGTTTCAAAACTGAAAGCAAAGTTGAACAAAAAAGTTTATTTCGTTTTATATTGACAATAAAATTGAATTAGCCGACACGCGCAGGCTTTCTAGGTCTGTCGGTAATCCTATTTGCGGTGCGGGCTCGCGCCAGTTGCTCCTAAAAGTTGGGTGCGCGTTACCAACAAAACGCTGCTAACGCCTCGGGAGATTGAGACTGGCTGCGGGAACTGTATTTTTACACATGTGGAAACTACTTATGTGACGTGTTAGTTTTATTTCGAAAAATACGCCTTTATTCTAAAATAAACACTATTCGCAAGTTTCAACTATTAATTTCCTTTGTCACGTTATCATGAACGTAATTTACCTAACCGAGATTAAGCTATAAAAAATATCGGTTTTCGGTTTACAGAAGCGTGAAACTCCGCCTAAATTTGAAAGGTTGTGCCCATCCTATTAACTTCGCTTATCAGAAATTAGTTTTCTTTCGATATCTTTTATTAGTGATTCCCCACTCCGCGTTCCAAAACACGATAGAGTCCCTAAAGGGGGTACCTACCGAATGCTGCAGCGTCACTTCGTCTCGCATTATAAAATATGCAGATAAGTTACGGGAATTGATTCAAGGCACAAAGGAGGCGAGCGAACAGTCTATAGGCGGGTGCCGCGATTTCGGCAGTAATTTCCCGTGAGGGTACACTCTTATCTCATGACACTGAAAATATTTTGAATAACATACCTTTAAGAACCACTTATTCACTGAACGCTAAGCGATGCATCCGCGGAAATTATTTATACTTAACAATTTAGAACAGAATTTTGCAACTTTTCTGCCAAATAGATGTCAAAGAAAATGCGTTTCAGTTGCATTTTAACGTCATTTATTTGTACGCTCAACCAACAGCTTCATTCTGAACCATTTTGCATTTGCATAACAAAAGTTATTGCGGTGTATTACTAGATTCACGTTCTCATTATTAGACCATTAAAAGTTAGCAAGTAGACGTTGCTTGCGAAATCCTATCCATTAGCTAAGTACTTATATGTTTGCAGAAATATTATCTTTATAGTTATAAACGTGATGGGTTAAAGCTGTGGTTTCCGTTCGCTGGCGACGAACTTTAAATCATTAGCAAACTCCAAGAATAGCGGAAAACTGCACCGAAGTGGAATCAAGTTAATTTTAAGGTAATTTGATCCTTTTATGTACCAATAACGCACTTAGTTTGCTTATTGTTTTTTCAATATAAAAATAAGCAACTTACTTTACGAAGCTCAAATATTCTATCACATTTTTTATTTAATTTATTTTTTTCAAAACCGATCACGTTTTTTTTTCATTACAACATAAATATAATATCCTAACCTAAAAAAACTATTAATAAATTAAAATATTGCTTCGAAATATTCCTCCGCATCGCTGTCGACTGGTAATGCACCCAAGAGACTGGCGGGTATATCACATAGGTAGGAACGTATAACTGCCTACAAAAGCCCATATACCTTCTTGTAATAATAATATGTACACGTATATAAAACAAAACATGGGTAAAGAATCACAGGGCATCAACAAATTCGTCCGCATCGCTGTCAGCGGGAAAAGTGCCCAAAAGGCTGTCAGCATTGCCAAGTTGTTAATTAATTATCTCTTCGTAAATGATCAAAACATTCAACACGATTGCGATTATGACACAGGTATTTAAATAACTCAAGACAAAATACATAGTTGTCTACGAAGCCTAAAAGCCTCGGGGCCAATTAGCTAATGTAAATAACAGCGAAGATACAATTGGATACAGAAGCATGCCACATCCGTTTTCCATTATGTGAGCAATGAGTCTGTGCTCATTTCACAACGCGATCGTTTTATTGATACCATTTTGTTGTGCCACTCGGATTGCCAGCTAATCCTGCTTTTGTGATACTACTAACGAACTACGTTCTGCTAGGATCGTTATTAAGTAATACGTGAACAATTCAAGTTTCAATAACAAGCTTTAAAACAAAAATACTAAGATTTTCCGTGTAAGCCCACGTTCTCAAGGACGTAAAAATATCGCGGCAGGATTTTATCGCGCACTGGATTTTCAACTCACGGGGCTGAGCTGAGCGTTGAGAATCCAATGGAGCGCATCCCAGCGTATCAAAAAAATACACTGTTGGATTTTTAACTCTCGGCGTTGTGTTGAAAATCCAGTGCTCGAAACAAAATCGCCGCGGGAAAAAAGCGCACGCTAATAAAAGTGTTTCACGAAAATAAAAGCCGTATCCAGAATTTATCGGTTCATGTGCTAATGATGCTGAGAGTTCATTCTTCACACTATTGTGACTTTCTATCGAACATAACGAAGTCTACTTCATAATAACAAAATTAACCATCTGTGAGTGAGTTCGTTGATTTGAGATGCAATTTAAGTTAAGATTTGTTTACAATCGTTGTTGGTGACAGTTTAACTAAGCCCGACATGATTCTGTTCGCTCTGTAGCTTCATTATTTTTTTTAATAAATAACTTTAACGGGCTAATTTAATTAAACGCTAAGTTACCTTTTAATCCTTCTTCATGTTCTTTAAGTAATCGAGTTTACGAAATAGCTTTTAAACAACTTTGAACCCGAGACCTTTCGATGGCGTCCACGTGTATTTGGTAAATAAGTAAATAGACAACGGAAATTAAATTAACTGAGACTATTTTACGAAAACGAAAAATAAACGGGTACATAGTTCGAGAAATCCGGCTATCATTAGAATACATACGTTGTACCTATATAGAGTGACTGGTAATTAGTGACCGATACTTAAACACATGATTGTACTCATCATTACAAACAACTTTTACTATCGGAGCAAATCCGAAATCGCGAAAAAAAAATCAGCTGTTCCCTACATTTTGACGGCTCGTACGAACATAAATGTAGGGAACAGCTGATTTTTTTTCGCGATTTCGGATTTGGTCCGATAGTAAAAGTTGTTTGTAATCATGAGTACAATCATGTGTTTAAGTATCTATTACTAATTACCAGTCACCCTATATACACCGTGAAATTTAAGTCGACTTACTAAGGTGGTCCACTCAATGTATCCGACATAAAACACCACTAGGCGCGGTTTTTTTTTTTTACCAAAAATTAAGATTTACAAAAAAAATAATAATGTCAGAAAAGTGGTCAACATTTTATGAATAAAATTAACTTTGGGAGATAAAATATAATAAATAAACCTTTAATTCTTTAATCTAATTAATTTTGACAATTAATTACAACCATTTATCTGTAACAAAAACATAAAAGTATTAATTTACTTTATTAGTAATACTGGCTGTTTTTTGTGCCGTTGCCATAAACAAAAGACGCTGATGCGCGCGCATCGCTAATTTGTGAAAAAGTAAAAATGATTATTATTAAAAATGATTATTTTATTTATTTCCTCACAAATGTGTTATAAAACGTCGTATGACGTACGTGCGGTTTGATAATTACAGCCTCTGCTTTCTTATAGCCCTCACCTACGGCTCGGGCTAGCAATATCGCCTCAGCTGTAATTTTCAACTTACCGCACTTATATCATAATGTACTATTACGTATCAAACGGTAGAGCATACCTACCCAGCGCACGAGTCGAGTAGATCATTCCATCTTCAATATCTTTGATACAAAGTATCGTAAGCCAATCTAGTATAGTCCACGTGGACTGTCATCTAATGAACGTATCCTTTGAGCTTTGCGGCGCGTGTCACGCCCGCCCCTTTCATTTAAAAAATAGGTGAAGGTCACTCTCACAATGTCTCAATTGCGCCCCAAAACCGGAAGTGGAAGTGCGCGTGCGCTACCGTTTATCAAGCGCTCGAGATCGCTACTAAGTGCATGGAGTGAATAGGCGCCTACCTACTTCACAATGAGTTATAGGAACTATACTCGAATATCGAGTACCTACAAATGGTGCACCTGTACACAACAAGTGGTGACAATTTACGGGCAGCAAGGAGCCTCAAAATCTCGAAATGGTATTTACGCAACCAAGGTGTGATCAACCCGCAAGTGCCAGGACTGCAAGTAATTTTAGCAGCAGCACAACGACGATCACGGCCAGTTTCGCAGCCCACCGCATGCGCAAACTCGGGGCTGCCCACGATATTCACCTGTTCTCGAAGAGAACATATTGAATTATTTTGAACGACACCCGCGACGGAGTACCAGAGTGGCTGCCAGACATTTCGAAGTCAGCCACTACTATGTATGGACACTTACTAGGTACCCGTGTGTAAGATAGGTATACCTACCTATCTTATACAACTTAGTTTAGATTGTTATTAAGAAAAGTTTTTCTGACGGTCCTAAGCCCGTAAAAGTATGAAAGAAAAATTGGAATAAATTGAATTTTAAATACTTACAAACTGCTACATACTAAGAACATTAAGATTGCAATAATAAGAATTTTTGCGCTAGGGGGTGAATGAACTCTGATAGATGTCGGCGCTCAATTCCGCGCCACCCTTGGAACGCAAGGCTCGGAGTCTCGGACTGCACTCGTAATAGGGTGTTTCAAACTACGTCATGCGTCATAATGAATAATGATATCCGTGATGAGTAATATATATTCTTTTAATTATTTAAATGTTTATAAATATATACAGGGTTAGTTGTTTCAAAGACCAGCCAAATTTAAGTGTGTGGTGCAGACCATCAAACTGAACAACTTTTACATGGGACCAATATCGTAATTGCGAAAAATTTAACAACTGCCCCGTAGAAAACTTCATTACCTACTCGACCTAAACATAAGGGGCAGCTGAATTGTTATTCGCGATTATGATGTTGGTCCCATAGACAAAATTTTTCAATTTGATGGTCTGTTCTACACACTTCAATTTGGCTGATCTTTCAAAACTAACCCTGTATATATTTATTTATTTTACCATTTATGTACACATATATAAACAGACAAGAAAAACAGAACAGAAAAATAGGTAGGTAGGGGGGGGGGGGGTTTAATGAATGATTAGCTAGTAGACATTGGATACATGAAGTGGGCTGCCGTTATAAAACGATTAAAATGCCACGGTGTATATTCAATTATTTATAGGCAATAATAAATTCTTTTTCAAAATTCCTTTCCTATTTTGCTTTTAATATAACAACAAAGAAGGATAAACATGTTGCTTTTTGCTGGTTTATTAAAAATAAAACGACATCCTTTAGAAAGAGTTCCCCGCAATCTTCAAATAGCTACGAACAATGTTGGCGCTGTAGTGCAAGTAGAGATAAGATACTTGCTTAACTATATGTTTGCAGCACCCACGACGATGTTATGCTACCCTTAAAAGTTCTCGCAAGTAATTTGCATGGTATAGGTGTCAATCAGGTCGTTGTTTATTCGGAGGTGAGGGTGAAACGGATCGTGTGCGGGGCGCGGGGGGTGGTGGAGGTATTCGTTTGCCGAAACAAGGCCGAAACCGGAGAGTGCTCACGGAACTCAAACACGGCGCACTATAATGAATTAAGTTACCAACTCTCTTGGAAGTGAACCTTCCTCGTGTCACACTTACGTGAACCGCCTTGTACCTGTGAGAATTTAGCTGCATTAACTTAAATTTGTTGAACCTCGATACATCAATACCCCTGCACAAACAGTAAAGTCTCAGAGATAAAAAAAAACAGTAAAAGTTTTTTTTTATCTCTGAGACAAAACTGGCGTTACGCGGGTTGCTAGTTTTTTGCAATTCTTAATATAAATAGTGATGTGCCACTATCGGAATTTGACGTTAATAAAATGAACTAATTTTTTTTTTATAATAAGTTATCCTGATAAAAATTGCAGGTACTTATTTAAAACGTAACAATACAAAATTAATAAGCTATAAATATAATATATAATGTGAAACATACATTTTTAATTACTTAATTAATTACAGGTAATCGTTAATCAGATTCAGATAATTAATCCACGTCTGAAGAATATTCAGAATCACCATATTCGCCACCTACTTCTAGAAACAAAAAAAAACTATCAGCAATGTCGTCGACTATATGGCCCAGATGACATATTTCATCTTCAATTTCCATTACATAAGCTACACAGTGTTTCCACCGCTGCGGGGTCACTTGACGAAGCCCATCTTTTAAAAGGCTTCGTATACTTCATTCAATTTGATTTTTTTATTATTTTTAGCGACATTCCCCTTACTTGAGCCCAGACCGACTCAATTGGGTTTAGCTCGCACTGGTAAGGCGGCAGTCGCACCGGCAGTGACACCCTGTTCAGCAGCCATCTCGTCGACTACACGGAGAGAAAATTCTTAGAAAAATTAGTGTGCTCGTCAATGTAAAGTGAGTGCTAGTGACATCTACAGAAAAATTTCTGAGTGAGATTGGGAAAAATTCACTATTTGTCCAATAAATTTTATTGTACAGCATAAAAATTTTTACTGTGCTAGCATGGTCATTTTTCCATTACCACTCAAATGCTGCGTGCATTTGAGTGGTAATGGAGAGATTATGAGACAGCACAGTAATTTATCTAAGATTTTTCTGTCCGTGTACATTTCATGGTTTTTTTTTTTTGTGCATTCGGGCATTTTCAATGAATCCGGGTTTTAAAATTGTGTCTTCAGGAATTTTTATTTCTTTATTTTAGCCAATATTGAAGCAGGTAACAATTC
Organism: Eremobia ochroleuca; assembly: GCA_949629135.1. Taxonomy (NCBI): domain Eukaryota; kingdom Metazoa; phylum Arthropoda; class Insecta; order Lepidoptera; family Noctuidae; genus Eremobia; species Eremobia ochroleuca. Next base: position 10,193,769 of record OX451392.1, read on the forward strand.
CAGTTTCCTGGTGTGATATGGAGCATAATCTATTAGTTTCGGGAGAATATTTTTTAACCAGTTTTCTAATTTATCGGAATTCATCTCCTTGTGGTAATCGTCTAGCCCCTTTTTCACGTCCAATAGTAGACCATCATCTACGAAACCCTCTTCGCTTCCAACATGGAACACTACTAGTCGTCTCCCACAGCAATCTGAGAAAGCCTGACGTGACGATTGCACACTGTTTTCCACCCAGTGCTTATTCTCAGTATGACCTAAAATTAAATTTATGGGTCAAAATAATAATAAACCTAAATGACAATATTGCAAAGACGATAGTCTCGAGAAACAAGTAAATGCTAATGTTAGTACGAACCTTCATAAATTCACGTTTCATCTTGATAATATATAAAGCGACCTTCCCTACGATACTGCTTTATTTTTTGTAAATATCAATGACGCCATAAAATTATGTCATCTCGGTTATCTGGTCATGTACAGCAAATTAAGCTACCACAATCTGTCAAATTTCTTTAACATATTCTCAACTTTATCGCTAAAAATAAGGCTCAAACTTAATTGGGATTTGACAGTTTCAGTTAATGATATTTAAAATTAAAAATATTAAATAAATAAAATTAGCATTACCTTGTTCAAGGATGGTGAATCGTTTCTATAAAAGAATTGATATACTTTTCGACGTATAGCCGAAAGAGTGAAATCGTCCAATTTATCTTTGAAATTTGATTTAGGGCTAGGTGTTTTCGTAGAACTAAAATGTTCGTTCTCTTTGTGCTCCTTCAGCAACCTGTAGATTGAAGCTATATATGTTAAGGATTTCGGCAGTTTTTAAAACACATTCGTTTTTTTCGGCGACTAGGTTGGAGATTCGGTTTTCTTTTCAGTATATAATGTATGTGTATATATTTGTAAGCGTTCATGATCATATCATTTCCGTTTGGCTAAATTATATGAGCTTACGTTTTTTTCGATACACTTTCTTCATCACGCCTACGCAACTTAGTAGAAGGCTGAGCGTCCCTCATAAATTGTTCAGCGATAACAAAAACGTAACAAAACCACAAAAATTAACAAAGTAACAGAAACAAACTCAACGAAAATGTAACAAATAACAAATGATAATGTATACAACAGACGCATACAACGCATTCGAACACTTCAGAGGTTGAAGGACGAATAAGGTAAACAAAATGGCTTCCAGTGTTGTTCCTGTAAAATTTAGGGTTGCCGTATTCAAAATCTAACATTTCTGTGTTTTTCAGTATCACAATTACTGGCATATTATCGTAATTATTTTAAAAATAGTAGTTGTTTGTATGGTGTAAAGTTCAAATAATTGCCGTATTTTTTAAAAGTTCTGCCGTTTTGTAAGAGAAAATGGTTTAGATTGCCGTTTTACCGTGTACGAGAACAACACTGATGGCGTCTTTCAATTTATTTGTTGTTTATTTTAAAGGCATCGAAACATGTGAGTAAGTACGGCCACACGACGCGCTATACATTACTGATCTCCCATTGGTCGGATCACGCATAGTGTTGCGTAGCGTCACTGGCAGTGTACAGCGCGTCGTGCGGCCGTGTGACGTACGTGGATTTTAATTATACGCTTTGGAATAGAAAACTTTGAAGCTAATCTTAAGTCTAATAAAGATAAAAAGTTACGATTTCAACAAACCGTGGTTACAACACTGCACAAAAGAGCTGGCAACATTATTTTTAAATTTGACATTTGCATGTGTCAATTTTGTCTCAGAGAAAAAAAACAGACTTTAGGTTGGCACTTTTTTTCTGTCCGTCGGCAAATTGTGGATTCTCGCTACTCCCACAAATTGCTATGTTGCGAAATCTGTTTAAACTCCCATCGAGTCGTCATTATCCACATAAAAAGGTCGAATGATAACAAAAATCAACGGCAATCGCTAACGAGTCGCGTAATGCGATAACCATCAATTATGGGCATGTTGATTGAATGATTGGTCCGAATGCGAAGCTGATTGAGACTCTGCCAAACGTGAAATTAAATAACTGCTGAAAACATTTAGCGAACACGTCTCGTATTTGCAGCTTATATTTTTGTTTAAACCAGATTTCATCTGCGTTTTTTAAATAAATTCGTATGACGTAGTGAAAAACACAAATGCAAAGTGCACAATGGTTTGAATCAATGTGAATACTCTCTTTATTTATTTTGCGCCAAAATATAACAGTAACTTTAACCATGAAGTCGAGTACGCAACAGTTTTGAATCAGTGAATACGTAAACACACGGATGTGTTAGACCTTATCGTGCGCGCTTACATTGGTAATATTACCTATTCAAACCGCACTTTGGACGTACTTACCATACAAACAATGTGTAAAACATGGACAATTTGACAGCGAGACAGAACAAGGCGCGGCTAGGCGAGGCTCAGCTGCAGACAAACGTGATTGCTAAAGCTATGCGGAACCACTCCATGCCTCAGAATAAACACCTGATTTTGCATACTGGACCCCAAACTGACGGCTATATTACTCATGTCAATATATTACAACGTTTGGCGTAGGTACAGACGCCAGCACATCAAGCTACTACAATCTGTCAAATTTCTTTAAAGCATTTTCAACTTTACCGCTAAGGCATAAGGTTCAGAGTTGATTGGGAAAAATTGACAGTTTCGGGTAGCTTGATGTGCTGGCGTACTACGATAGTAAAATTAATGCGATACACCACAACAAATATTGCCTAACCACCCAATGATCGTCTCTTTTATTAAAATTAATTAGATCTCACCTTAAAATATAATTATTTTCGGTCAATTACAAATTAATAATTCAAACAATCCAACCTCTACTCGCTAACAACCTGTGTCTCGAATAAAAGTTATTTCACAGGTCAGGGGAAAAACATTGCCTTTTTGGGAGAAGATAACTCAAAATATAACGGATTTGCGTAAAATATGTGAAACCTTTTGTATGCTAATACGATCCCATTGTTCGGAGATTGAATTTTCGGGTTATCATGCTTAAGAATTATTCATGACAGATAGGTTGCGATTGTTATGATTTTTCACGGCGATGTTGTTACAGATAAAATATATGTCGTAAGCCGCGCGACTATCGTTTTACATTCGTTACAATGACTGCATCAAGCGAAACAACACTGCGATAAGATGGAACGTGTAAAAAGCACACATCTCTGCCACACATTTGTATTTTGTAAGCTTTTCATTCCAAAAAGATTCATTTTTCTTTGTGAAAATCAAGTGCGGTGCAAAAATGAACTAGGCGAGTGGAGTCTGAAACTCTCAAATGGAAATATGCGCTGTCTGGTGTTGAACACGCCATACGGAATACTTTCAATCGGAACAAAAAGTAATAATAATAATATTCCACAACTTTCACACAACGCAATCTAGTCCCAAACTAAGCAGAGCTTGTGCTATGAGTACTAGACAACTGATAAACATACATATATATTTCTAAATACATACATATTATAGATAAATTACACCCAGACAATGAACAAATGACCGTGCTCATCACACAAACATTAGTCCTGGGTGGGAATTGAACCTTGCGTATAGGAGTCAGGGCCACTGACCACTAGACCAACAGGCCTGTCGAGTGTCTCACTTCTATAAATTAAATATTGAATACGCTTTAATGAACTGATCACTGTGTACAATGGAGTGCGAGAGAGACAGATCAGAAAGGGCATTCATTTCGGGAGGCACCGCACGTCTCGCGGACTACGGGGAAATTGAAACTTTATATTTGAGCGCACTTTATCTGACCGACGAACCTGGAACCTCTCTAGCGGAAAATCCTTAGTCGAAATAAAATAAAACTCCAACGAATTTCCTCAATACTTTCTACGACTGGAACATGCTTCACGGTTTTCACAGCGATTTGTGCAATGTAGGTTTTATTTTCGTTTTTATTCTGTGACACTTAGCAGGTCGCCGTGGTTGCAGTTAACCTGAACCATTTACATTAATGTTGGTTTTTATTGCTTACAAATTCGGCATCAGATTAAAAAAGCAATTCACAAGGCTTTAGGGGTTTTTAAAACATTTGCTGAATCGGTAGGTATATACTTAGAGAAATTCCGATAATGAACAAAACATTTCATCGGAAAATGTTGTGCCTATTTAAAAGTCTTTTAACATGGTGCTGCTAATAGAAATATGGCGCCGGAGTACACAATATTGTGATTATTTGACGTTGTTCTGACGCGGAACGTTGCAATCGAAATATTGTTTATCATTGCGGAAACAGACAAAACTCGGGAACAGTTTTAATTTCGCTTCAGAAGCTGTTTTGTCTGTACAGTTTGGCAGTTATATTCTGTATATTATGTACGGGGTGTGCACACAGTAATAAGTTGGTGAAAATTAAAAGGTTATGTTAATAACAAAATTCTTAAGATTGAATTGGCTTTAGTAGTGATCAGTAGGTCAAGTACCTACTGCGTCTACTGTCCGTTGAAAATTGATTTGTTTTAAGTACATTCTGGTTGCTCCTTCTTAAGCATTTGCCCCTAAGACGACCCACTAACCTTCTTTCCAGCATTTCATAAAGGGAAGTGCCAAGAAAGTTATGAAAACGACAGTGAAAAAATATGTAAGTACCTAGAGTTACAATCCAACAACGAGTAGTCGGCTGAACTATTGGTGGTAAATGAGATTGTCTCCTTGCTAACGTTCATATTCTGACCACAGCTCAGAAAGCATTTTAGTTTTTTACCCATACTCAAGTGGAACATCGTAAGAGAATCCACCCTTCTATAATAAAGTGTTAACGTGTTCATATATTGCCTCAAGTCGCAACAAACGACGCCATAACACTCCTGTGTAACCATTCATCATCATTAGATGCTCGATTAAGTATCTCTGCCTACCTAGCAACATTCCCACGAAGGCGATCATTGATATTTATAAGAACTATGGGCGATGGATATCAATTTTACTGTACAGTTGATAGTCTCGTCCCAACTTGGAGTAATAAGACAACAGTGCTCGTATAGGATAGTTTTAATTACAGTCATCATTTAGTCGGTGCGAGAAAAAGATGGAGATATAAAGGACGAATAGTACCTACCCGTCTACTTTTTACACAGGAACCATTATGACTTTCATTCCCGTTTTCACTATCACTAAGCGACACCTTTTTTTTGTTTTTCCGGGATAGAAAATCCTCATGGATGTTCTCCGCCCAGGGCGGGTGGAGGGGTCTTTCAGACTCTTGCTGACTAAAAACCAACCGGGTGTTGCGGAAACGCACGATTCTTCCGTAACCCCCCACTGGTGCCGGCCTCCTCGGGTCTTGGGGGAAACTGAATTGTTTGAGTCCCCCCGCTACGTCAAGAGGGGCGCGCGTGGAACACTACGCGCCGCCGTCTCGGGTCCGATTGAATGGGGGCGACGGAAGTTCCGGAGTCCGTCGCCCCTGGAAATATTTAGGGGGGCTGGAAGAGGGCGTTGATCACCCTCCGCTGACACCCGGTGCATCTGCTGCGGGCCGGTAGACAGGTCGTAATCTCCCTCTCCCTTTCCGCAGCCTCCTTCTGCGAGATTACCGTTTCGCAGATGGAGACTACCGCGTCCCAGGACTCTTTGCTGCCGACTATCGAAGTGACTATGGGCGGCAGCGAAAGGCCTACTCCAGAGATGAGGGCACGGCGTGCTCCTCCTAAGCCCTACATTCTGACAGCGTTTGCCGCGCCGTGACCTCCCGGCAGTCCACGCAGTGATGAAACAAACCGTCCGGCTCCCTGTTTATGCGACACAGGTACTTCCCGAAGCAGCCATGCACCCAAAGCATCTGCGTCGCCCAAAACCTCAGGGACCCGTGCCTTCTCCCGAGCCGGTCCGCCAGTACCGGCCGGATTATTATCGGTCTTGAGGCCGGTGGTACGGCGTGAGAGCCTGTCCCACCATGCCACCACCAAGACCTCGCGAAGCTGCGACCAACGCAGCTCGAAATGGCGCTGCATAGACCGCTCGCGTGGCGCCCGTGCTTCCCTCGCCAGCGGTACAGTGACGCGAGTATCTTCGCCTCCAGGTCCCAGGGTGGAGATCCAGCTAGTACGCAGGCCGCCTCGTAGGAGATCGTGCGATAACCCCTTATGACTGACGGCCATCACCCTCTGCGGCTTACGCAGAACGCTGAGGTTGCTTGCCGTCAAGTCACACAGGGCCATCGATCGCCTGCTAGCGGCGCTCGGGTCCCCCAGATTGGGAAGCAGCGGTGCGAGCGCGCTAGCCGCGCCCAGCAACATGGGTTTCAGCCGTCGGAAGTGAGGCCCGAAGTCCCACCGGCTGGCGAGCACCAGTCCCAAGTACTTCATGGTAGACTCGACAGCGATCCGAGCCCCCCCGACCACGATGTGTGAGCCGATCGGTGGCGCGCGCTGGGGGCCATGAAACACCATGGCCTCCGACTTGCTGAGGGCCACCTCCAGGCCATCACTAAGCGAAATCTAGCCTAACTAAAAGCACGCTGTTGGATTTTCAACGATCGGCTCAACGCCAAAAGTTATAAATCCAACAGCGCTCTTTTATTTGAGCATTAATTTAGCGATCACCTGGTAGGTACTAGTAAAAAAAACGGGGATCAAACTTCCCGGTACAGCCTTAGGAATGTTTACTTACAGGAATTAAGATTTTCCTGCGCCTGAATTGAAACATCTCTTGTGAACTATATAAAGATTAGTTTTAGTAGTATTTGGTATCGCCAACTAGAACAAACACATGTGGGAATAGCACACCACATTGTCTACGTGGCGCATACATTGCTTTGCCCAGTTGAATAGACGACAAACGTACAATACAAAGCGTAGTCAAGAGAACTAACCCGGTCTTCCGAATCGTGATTCTATGTTCAACGTTCGAAAACAACTTATTCAAAGCCAACAGCTACTTTTATTTCTCCACAAATACGTAAAGAAATACAGGTTCAATTTAAAATAGCTAGCGAAACTCTGCAGATCCGGAAATGTTTGGATGCCTTTCGCCCAGAACTCTGATGGCTGTGCCTCGAAAAAGTTCTTTAACTCCGCCTCTACATCAGAGAAATCATTCAATTGTTTACCCCGCAAATGTTGTTTCAGGGGTCTAAACAAATGATAGTCTGATAGGGCGAGGTCTGGGAAATAACGTGGGTGGGGTATCGTCTCCCAGCCCAAGTTCTCCAACTGTTGTCGAACGGCAGATGCGACGTGAGGTCGAGTGTTATCGTGTAGTAAAACTACATTGACTCGTCTTCGTCGTTTTTTTCTTGATAGCAGCAGATAGTTTGGTGAGCTGGGTTGAATATATAGTTCATAAAACAACATGCCTTGCGCGATCCAGAAACAGCAAAGCAGAACTTTTAAGCGGTTCTTTTGACTCAGCTTCGGTTGAGTTGGTGGCGTTTCTTCTCGAGGAAGCCATAGAGCACGACGTGTATCGTCCTCGTAATGAATCCATGATTCATCTCCAGTAACCAGATCAGACAAAAACTCTTTACGTCGGGGTCGCAGCAAAAGTGATTGACAGATGAGTTACACGGACTGCGCGACTGACGTCTGTAAGCATGTGCGGTACCCACCGAGCCGAAACTTTTCGATACCCAAGCTCATGCAGATGGTATTCCACAGCGTGGTGCAGTCACCCTCGTGAATTAGCGGAAGCACTTAACTCCAGTGAGTTAAGTGCTTCCGCTAAGTCACGAGTGGTAGCATCCGAATTCGACTGCAGTTCGCGGCGTAAATCGTCATCATTCATGGGTGGTCGTCCTGAGCGTGGCTGACTTTCAAGGCTCCTGTCTCCTGTTTTAAAACGGTCAAACCATCGGGACACCGTCCCATGGCTTGTACTTCCAGCGCCCAATGCAGTGTTGATATTGTCAGCCGCATCCCGCGCACTGTAGCCTAACAAGCACTCGTATAAGTATAGTGTTCGAACTTGTCGCTCGTCCATTTTTCTTCAAACTGGCTAAACCGATCGCGAGGGCGGCTTTTTATACCCCACATCAAAATTGCCTAGAATGTTCTACAGCATTCTAGAATATTATCGAAAACAACTAATTTGAAAAAGGAAATGTATAGAGTTTTGTAGAATGTCTCATTACTTTTATGCCAACCCAATACGTCTAAAATTCCTTTCCACGCATACTTTTATACCCATGTTGGTTGGGAAGAACACTTTCAATGATTTGGAATGTCCAAAGAGATTTAGGTACCACCCTGGGATCATACATTTTTCACATTACTCGCGCCCTCAGAAATAAGCATACCTATTTCTATTTTAAGACTTCAGCCATTCCAGTAAATTTATTAAGAACCTAATTCAGGATTGTAGTGGTCAATTGATAGTCACATAGTGCAGGTTTCATGGAGTAGTGGTGGCCCAGTGATAACGGCCGCGACATACGAGTTGTAGGTCGTAGGTTTGGACCCAGACAGGCGCTTTACTTTGTGTTAATTATTTTATCACCACTGCTCTCCAAACGGTGAAGGAAAATATCGTGAGGAAACCGGCATGTCCTAGAACCATACATCCGAAAACATTTGACATCTACCAACCCGCACTGAGCCCGCGTGGTGGATTACGGCCCACTCCCTCTCACAGAGAGGAAGCATGTGGCCCAGAAGTGGGAACATTGTAGGCTGATTACAGGAGTCATATCAGTCATAAACCGTTTAATGTGATGAAGAACGCAGACATTTGACAAAACAGAGAAAATGTTCTCTCACATCATACGAACCGTAAAATTAGCAATTAAGCTCGTAATACAATTAAAAATACAGCATCACACTGCTCCCCACATTATTGACATAAAAATTGCTCTCTGTCTCCCGTGATGTCCATCGCGATACGTCATAAATATTAACGCGAAATTGCCAGTGTGGGGACACAGACGACCAACTTTTGTGACCACAAATAATTAGATATTTCAACTGCCATGCCACAAACTAATTGCGCGTCTACACTCTTCATAATAGATAAGCTTGTTAAACCACTGACGTTTAATTCACATAACTTGCCTGAAATTCTGACTGTTACGAGTTACACAAAATGTTCAAACATCTCAATGGTTTGTATGTAAATCTCGATAATTGTGCTCAGTGAGAGAGGCTTCTTCTCGATAATGAGTCGGTAGAAGATTGTCTTTTATACTCGCGCAGCGGCAAGATCTTTTGAATTATGAGTGTCGAGGGAATTCGTCGTGTCTATACAGAAGTTGCTTGAGGTAAGAAACAACATAGTTTAAGAAGTTGCTCAGCTCGTATTTTATTGAGGATAAAATAAATTCTCCTTTCGGACAAGTAAACGCTGATCAAGCAATCATTCGATATTTGCAATTTGACCCATTTCCTGAATAAAATTGTATTGTATGGTTGTTGAGTCCAGACGGATATTTCATTAGCTGACGGCGCGGTGTGTAGCCGGTGGACGTAGCGCCGCGACCCGGAGCGAACTTCACAAACATCAGACAGAAACTCGTTAGCCATCTCCCTGCACACCTTGCCGCACGTCCCCCCCCCCCCCCACACGTTACTAAATAAATGTCTCACTCCAATTCCGCAGATTGGTACAACTTTATATGATGAAACAGCAGTTTCTCATTTACTTATATCCTTACAAAAGATTGTTTCAATTATTCGATTAATAAAACAGTGTTGCTAAAAGGATATTCTTACGTTTTCTTCATGTTTTCCGCTCGTTAGCTCTGAATTTTTCATGATCTCAATGAGGATATGACATTTGGAGTGTCAATATTAAAAATTACAGGTACTCGTGACTAAATGATAACAGTCGCACGGGGCTATGGATGGGTGACCATCCATTACGTACCGAGCCCATCTGTGCCTCGCAAAATGGCGGCTGTCATCTGTAGATATTTTGCAGTGGTTACGGGTAGTCACAGTCCAAAGCCCGAAAGTCTGACAACCAGTCTTACCAAGGGGTATCCATGTTACCCAATAACTGGGTTGTAGAGGCCAGATAGTTGCTCCATGTAAAATTCTCTTATTCAGCTGCCGCGGTTAGACTGGAAACTGACGCTAACATAGTTGGGAAAAGGCTGGGTATGTTATGAAAAATGTATTCGTCAAAGAAACAACTACTCCGTATTTTGAAAAATTATCCTGAAAAGACTCTCATGCATTTCCGTGGCGACGTATATGCTTTATCATTGATTTAGTTTGAGCACAGGAAAGCATCTTGTTAAATGATTTCCTTAGTAACATACCGTGATTTTAAAATGGTAGTTCTAGCATATTATGTCGTAATTCTTGAGACGTAAGCGTTTATTGTGTATTATGTATATTATTATATATCGCACCTTCTTACGTACACTGCAGATTTTTGTGTTTTATCCTATTCCTGTAACTCGTACCTGATAGGCCTAAATATCTATAAAAGCTTATTTACAGATACAAACATTACAACCAACATTTAACCTAGCTCTGGAGCCAGGGTCTCATTTTTTTTTTGTAACCTGTTTTTATGGCAATAAAGAAATTTATTTATTATTATTATTATTACAAAAAGCTTATTATTATGACATGAAGACTTTTTTTGATAATTTGAAATGCTAATAGCTTCTTTTACGTAGTAAGTAAACTTTAACATTTTTAAACACAAACAAGGAGTAGCATGCACAATAGGTCCCTCATTTACATTTTATGTCAGTAAAATACATGCCTGTACAAGAATAAAGTCAAACACAAAACGGTAACTTCCGTACAATACGGCAAAACAAGTAAAACAATACATCAGTTCGTATTTAAAATGAAACCTATACATCTCCAATAAAATGCTTCCACTCCATTAAGTAAATTGAAAAACTTTTCGATGATCCGTATTCCGTAACCTCATCAAAATTATTATTTAATTATCTTACACAGTAAGTCTACATCTCAAATTAAATTAATAACTGTTTTGTTTAAAATCGAGAAAGCTGAATATCCTTTGAGAATAGATAAGCCATAGAAAGTTCACAAAATCGTCGAAGTTTTGAGGCTTCCACCCCTAATCCCCAATAGTGTCGCTCTACATTTTATACCACTTAAAACAAATAGTTATACTTTATTGAAAATTCTTTAAAAATAGTTTTACTCCAGCAAACTAGCTTTAATTTCTCAGAAAAGTGAAGTCCTAGAACTGCGATGAATAAACAAGAATTCCAGTGAACTTTACCAAAGAATCAGTCAGACATCACAATATATTAATATGCCAGCAACCTCTCGTAACTGCAGTGAGAAATTTCTCCGTGAACGTATATTCTGGGAAAATACATAGCAATGTTATATCACAGTTTGTATGAATAACATTACCTTGAACATGGGAATTGTTACTTGCTCCGAGTTAGTTATTCTAGCATCAGACTTATTTCTCGCAGAGCGGTTGTTAAATTGATCCGTAGCTAACAACAATTCCAGCGAAGAAAATACGTGGCAACAAATCTTCTTCACCGGAAAAGGTTCTACTAACCGAATCCAGATTCCAGGTGTCGGCGGAACAATGCAATTCCCGAACAAATCGCGTCGGGGACGCGGCGGCAGCGCGCCGAGGAATCTCACGCCGCGCCAGCGGGCGTACCGTCGCCTGCTCGAAGACGTCTCGATGTCGCCCCGTCGTCGGCTCGAAGTCGCCACGTCGCGCGTTCGAAGTCGTCCCGTTGCCACACCGCCGATGACTGCCTACACGTCCTCTGTTCCCGTTCTTCGAGTGACAGCTAACTAATACCAGTCTAGTGAGCTATGAATCGAATATGCGAGGATATAAACTGCTAAACCTCTATAAGTAAGTTTATGAATGTGTTTCTATCCATACTTACCTTACTATGCTTTTTCAGCATTTACGTCTTCAAGTTATGTGGTCTAAAAGAGTTGGTGTAAAATTTAATGAATTATGTGGGTAGTTTATTAGCAACTTACCTATCAATCGATCAAATTGAAAATAAATTACACTCCTCAAAGAGGAGCTCAAATCTCTATTTAATATTTATATACCTATGTACTTATTGTTCTAATAACACTGGCCGAAGAAATCTATTGCATTGATATCTAGAGCTATTAAATTAGCTTCCCATATTCTTATGAGAGCAACGAATATCGTAACTATTAAACTCTTATCGGTTCAGATACTTAGGACAAACGATATATGTTAAGACCAAGAATTGTAAATAATGTTTATTCGCAGTGGGTACATGTATAAGTACTCATAAGCGTACGTCCATCCAGTGGCTGCGTAACTTTGTTGAAAAGAAAACCAGTGGAAAAGGGAAAAGAAATAAAACTGTTGGCTGACGAATTCGACAGAGATTTATCACCTCCACGAGGTTTTAGCGGTTCCTAATTTACCTACCAGGGAGACGGCTGAAGGACGATAATTCATTTTTATACATTTTCATTTTATTATACTAAGTTAGTCTCCTAAGGCCACAAATTTTATACTTATTGTACCCCAATTTCATAATAAAATTGAAATAAGTTTTTTTTCGTTCCTTAATTACTGCAATTCGTTTGATTATTTGTTATACCAGATTGATAAATAACCCTCGAAATATTTGCTCTTATTTTCGTTGCAGTCAGTTTTACGAAGTTTCATTTGCCACACAAATGTTTTAAATGCGAAAATGTCTTTCCGATGAGTTCAGTAAAAAGTAATTATAATTTACATTTTTTTTACGATAACCCAATAAAATAAACATGAAATAATAAATTGATGGTTATTCCAAACAAGCCACTGGGCACGTTGTTTATTGTCGGTAGGTAATCAATATTTTCTATTTCACAATACCACGATTTCAATCTTTGGGAAATCAACAAAAATTTGCATACAAAAAGCGCTATCTGTTTTGCATAAATCGATTTACCTATCCTCTTTCGAAAAGCTTTTTCCTTCCCAATTTCAACGGCAAGTTTATTTGTAAACAAAGTAGGAATTGCTCTGGGGTATTACCAAATAAAAGTTTAGAATGTAGCAGAAAATTATTCAAAATGTAAGTTTTTTATGGGCGGTGATAAATATAAGCGCGGTTGTAACACGTCATTTGGTTATATTCAAGAAGTTTCCAAGTCACACACAGCTCAGTGTAGATGAAGAGTATTACATTTTCGTGTTAAAATTTTACTTTTATACTACTAGAACCTAAGTTTAACGCACATATACTTAACATTACTTAATTATTACTTGGTTAGCATATTAAATAAATACGCAAGTGTCGCAATTCGATACTTTATGGTGATTTGCTCCCGATTAGAATACGAAACTAGACGATTTCCGATTCATGAATCGTCCTATATCGAGTGTTGAATTCTAGATACTGACTACAGTTATTGAGGCCATCGACTTGCGAACGTACAAACTACATTTCGCTCTAAACCTTTAGTCGACGAAATTAAAAAAAATAATAGAAGCTGCCAGAGTTTCGATATTCAAATTAACATGGAACGTCAATGACTGTACTGTACTGTTCTGTAAATGGCGAAAGTGTTACAGAGATGAATGTTGAAAGACAGGGAACAGTCGCGAACATAGCGATACGAATGAATCCATCGTTTTATCAGGATTCCCTTCACTAGAATAACGAACATAAAACTGCTGATAGTGTTTTGACGTGTCTCATTGATCCTAAAATGAATAAGTACTTTATTATATCTAGTCTAAATACGCAGTATCTTATGTAGCAACGTAACTAGCAGATATATATTTAATAAATTCAAAAAGCTAGTCATATACTCAGATATATATCTACTTCTGTATATTCTTCAATTTGCATGTTTTTCATCAAAACAAATTTTACAAAAGACAAAGGGAGTGTACATTTTTATTATTACCGGATTAGAACTCGCGTCATGGCATTTCATTCCTGCACCCCGGTGACAGCTCTGTCAGCTTCCCACCTGCCGCAAGGGAATATGTAATCCTGAATAGGATCATACTTAAATGTCAGGTGCGAAACCTCCTCGGTAGAAAAATTCGCGGCTGGCCGTTTTTTGTCTCTTTGCTAACGAATCACCAAGCTCATGGGGCTTTTAGTGCGCCGCTCGTAACAGCTATTGTTTCGTGCCAGTTAGTTTTTTTACTTGCTTTGACCGCTTCGTTCTTTTATTCTAACAACTATCGATCTTTTGAATATCGGATATCGAATGACACTTCTCAGTTCTACGCTTTTCGCTTCGCTGTGTTTACGAAATATGAGACCGCGACCGCTCTGTCGACTACAGCCGCCATGCCTATTAATTAACGTGCTTGTTTTTTTTCTCCTTTTAGATTCATTGTGTATGTATAAAAGATTCATTATTTTTTGTTTTTAATGACGCATAAGTGCTGATACACACGAGCGACACGCGTCAACAGCAGACGCGGCAACTGCAGCCGTCAACGCGTCGGCGACTGCCGTTGACAACGTGCCGGTCGTGTATTTGAGTACGGCGCTCAATTAGAATATAACAAAATAATCTTTATTGTATGCACGATCAAAATTACAGATATAAATGTAGAAATTTTACATAGGGTGACACAATCGGCGATCTTATCGGTACCTAAAAGCTAATTACACTAGCGACACGTTGTCGACGGCTACCGTGGTCGTGTCGGCGGCGGCCATCGACGCGTGTCGACTGCAGTTGCCTCCGCCGTTGTCGCGTGCCATTCGTGTTTATGAGCACTAAGACACCTACCACATACAGTTGAAATCACAACTCAGTTGTTTGGTTCAAATATAAAAAAAATACTGGGTGCTTTTCGCAAAATGCTCACCTTTGAACGCACAAAATAATTGATCAAATCATTAAAAGTACCATCTATGTTAGAATAAGAACGTAAACTATTCACACTTGACCTATTACTTTTTGTGGTCTCACCCCGGAGACTGCCACATGATTGATCACCACAGCTCCGTATGTTCAAACTTCCCTGTATTTATTCATATGTATCCGCTCAATAATCGTCACATATAACACCGAATAAATGTCTTATTACAAAAACAGCTCGCTTTCCTTTTAATTGGAATCATCGATTTTTATAATTCGTGTAAAATAATTGACGATAGCTGTTTCCAATTCCTTATCCAGCCTAACAAGAATTTTATATTACGGTCGATTAAAGTCGTTACGAGCGTGATTTCTAACTGGCATATCAAAAGTAAACTTCTTCAACGTTATTATTTATGTAGGAGCAATTTGTTTTTAAATCTTTTGAAAGCTATATGTCTCTCAAGGCCTAAAGCTGTAAGCAATAAATTGAATCGGGGTTCTTACTACAGTATCGAAATAATATCTTCTAAAACAAACTATATTATTTTGTCTTCGATAACAACAAAAATACCCAAAAAATATAGGGTCTGCGTACTGTGCTAATTAAGTTCGAAACTCGAATATATCTTGACATCAAACGGTCCGAGAATAGAATTCTGAGTGGCTGGCTAACTGGCAGACAACGTACGACCTTAACCATAGAAGATAAAATCTTAACGTTTTGGGAAGGTAAACAAACATGTTTCATTTGATTCAAAAGTTATTTTCACCAAACGGAACCTTCTACTTATTTGGTGAAGTCTGTATGCGAACGAAGTGGCAGGTCATATCTAGTATTGTAATAAAAACCTTGATTTTTGTTACCTGCGCAAGTAAAATACTACGAGTAGCAAAGGAGACTGATGTTGATTATTCTCATTTCTATGCAGACATTATTGCGATTTCATGTCATCGTGCCCGTCGTAGCGAGCTGTACAGCCTGTATGTTGGTTGTGAAAAGTAGGAATACTAAAGTGAGAGCTCCGGGTTTTCCTATTTCTGTTCACAAATTGAACAAAAAACTCCAAACAGTACACAGGTATGCTACTTTGAGTTTTTTGCTCAAATGCTCATCGTCAAGCAGCACCATCAAATCTCCATTGACTAAATCAAATCTAAACCAACACACAACGAATGTGTATTAACTCTATTTTATGTAACCCCAAACATGGTAACAACAGATTAACGTAAAGTATTAAAACAGTAGTCTTTGTTCTACCTACATCCGAATCTTATTTTGCACATTTCATAAAAGGGGTTATGACACGAGAACCAATTTCGCAACAGGGTGGGGTACAAGAGCACTGTACGTACATACGTACGTGTACATACGTACGTGTACATACGTACGTGTACATAAAAAAACCATATTAATTTTTCACTAAATATTTTGCAAGCATTCACTGAAAATCCTATTATACACGTATTCAGTTAATCTTTTCATGCTCGTATTGAAAGGTTTGTGAATCGTGCATTTGGATATTGAAAACAAAGAATATTTTAAAGCCTGGTATTAAATTTAATAAAAAATTGGTTTCGCTCAATTCCATTAGCATAATTGATGCGGCACCACTTTGTGTCTCACAATAATATCAGACCAATTATGTTTCCGAAGCTAATTGGTAATGCATTCCCCACATAATTACATGCGCTGACAAATTACTCATACAGATATTTCTGTATTGATCGAACAATAACAAACAATGTTGAACCGGAGCCGTTTAACAAAAATAATATTATAATAGTTTGATAGACCTAGGA
Organism: Eremobia ochroleuca; assembly: GCA_949629135.1. Lineage (NCBI taxonomy): Eukaryota > Metazoa > Arthropoda > Insecta > Lepidoptera > Noctuidae > Eremobia > Eremobia ochroleuca. The sequence continues at coordinate 10,210,306 of OX451392.1, forward strand.
GTTGTTGTAGTGATGACTTTCGGTACTGTTAAAATGCTGGTGCATAGAGTTGCGTTTGAAATCCTGTGAGTCTTTCCACTAAGTTCGTAGTCATATTGTTGGAAGAGTACCTATAGGGCACAGGCGCACTAGAGGTCAATAGGAAGTATTTGGCTGTTTCTGCACTTACTAGGAGCAGTGGTGGCGCAGTGGTAACGGCCACGAATTACGAGTTGTAGGTCGTAGGTTCGAACCCTGACAGGTGCTTCATTTTGTGTAAATTATTTTATCACCACAGCTCTCAGAACGGTGAAGGAAAACATCGTGAGGAAACCGGCATGTCCTAGAACCAAAATGTCGACATGTGACATCCGCCAACTCACACTGGGCATGCGTGGTGGATTATGGCCCACTGTCACCGAGAGGAGGCCTGTGTCCCAGCAGTGGGAGTATTATAGGCAGATTATGCTCTTACTATTCACGGTTACAGCTCCATTCAATTGTAATAAATCGCTTTATCTTAAGTTTCTACACGGAGCAGTATATTCTATCTAAACCAGTGTATAGTGAACTGTATAATTTCGTCAAGCGAGGACGTACAGCAATCAATGTGAAGCACCCGAAATGCCATGAGTAATGTTCACAATTTTGTCACCCTCATCGCCAGCCGGGACGCTCACTTTTTATTTCAATAAATGCCAAATGCCTGTCACCCAAATATATATATATCGTTATTATACACCTTATATTTTAATGAAGTGCTTTTTATATTACCTTGTCCAATTTTGTATCTGATCTAAAATTGTATTTCTCGAGATTTGGAATCGCAAATAGACCTGCGAAGCGTTAGAATTAAAATAAGACATTCAGACTGCGGCAGACAATTTATAGGCATACCTGTAACTCGATAATCGATTCCTTTTCAGGTGGCAATAAACATCTTGAATGGAAATATCTAATCTCTTCACCACCCTTGGTTGACTGGTAGAGAATGCCTTTTTACATTAAGTCCGCTTTTGTATCTTTTTTTCCGAAAAGTTTAAATAAATAAATAAATATGGTGTTGTTCTATTTTACTATTGACAAACAAATCTTGATATTACTAAAACGTGTAACGTTAAATCCGCGAAACCTCAGACACAACAACTGATTTTTAATTCAATTGACCTATTTCAGAGAGAAACAAAATAAGTCATTAAAAAAATTGTAAAGGTATTATGTGCTGTTTTAGTTTTACCGGCCATTCTGATCGTTTCTTGCGTCTGCGACGCTTTACCGAGGGAGGAGTCGTCACCGGGCCGCTGCGCCGCGCGGACATTGGCTCGCTTGACCTATTAATAAATAGACACGGCAACGTTTTTAATGAAGATTTTTTGAAAAAAGTGACCTATATTAAAAAGTGGTTCAATCAATTCTGCTCGTTATTCTGATCAAACTATTTTCAGGTTTTGCGCATTTAACGTTACACGTTGTATACAAATAAATTTGTCTGTCTTTAATGTCAAACTAACAGATTTTCACTAAATACACATTAAAGTATATACGGAACTTATAACAAAAACCACACTTTGATATGTCTGTTTGTTCCGGCTAATCTCCGAAACGGACCGCTTTTGATGAAATTCGGTATGAACCCTGAGGAGGGACGCTACTTTTTATCGCCACATCTAAGACGCGAGCGGACCCGCCGGCGGAAGCTAGTAGGTTATAAAATTATTAACGACATGATATTGATATATCATCTCGTTAATATTTTAACCTTATGGGCAACTACTGCTTTCAGCCCTTCGGGGTCGAAACGCTCGGGTCATGAGTCCCGAGTGCGCGCCTCCTTTTTAAAGAAATTTCTCGCCGGCTGATCGACACTTCACGTGACCAGAGAGCTGGGTCGTTCTTTGGCCTAAAAATTAGCATATCCATTCAACATGGCAATGTTGCCAATCTTCTGGGCACGTTTCCGGATGACAACGATGCGGATGAGTACTTCGACGCCTTAATCCTTTTGTTTTTGTATTTATTTATATAGTTAGTTAGTAAGTCTTTTAATTTAGTACCTAGTGTAAATAGTTAGTTAATACTCACATATGTAAAACAGTATAAATAAACAACGACATGGTGCTGTAGGTCTGTCACCAAGATTTTCATAATAATATATTAAAAATAATTGGTCAATTAGTCAGCAATACGTACCTAGTCTCATAATTAATTCGGTGAATTCTACTTGTCGACCGCAGGTTCTTGAGATGAAGAGCCATCGGAGCTTACCGCACACGCTCCCTACAGATAATTCAATTTGCGGGGGTGACTCACCCAATTATAATATCACCACCAACTCATTTTAAAGGCTACTCAGTTCTAATTTACTATAATTTCATTCTGGTTTCCCGTTTTATTCTTTCTGTAAGTACTTGGGGTATAAACATAGAGTCTGATTACGTTTTCTGATGTTTAAGCAAACTTTCCTTACATTATATTGGATTTTGTCGGGTATCAAGTAAATACAAAAAGTGAAATGATTTCATCTATTCGTTCTTTGTTAAAAGACTTCCGCAACTTATTATTTCATTAAACGAATTAAAAACCGAGAACTAATGAACACCTATATGTACTTAGTGGTACCTTCGTATCTTTTCCTTTTTTCTTTTTCTTTGCCGTCTGAGCGGACTATGAGAGTGAGGGAAGAGTGGAGTGCACCTGTGTCTGCGCACACAATCGTGCACTATATATCTCCCGCGCAGATGGCTAGTCTCAGTTGAGATTGGCTGCCATGGCCGAAATTTGGTATGGAGGATCATTATTATTTTTTAGGAAATTCGCGGTTCAGAGTAAACGCAAAGCAAACTCCGCGTGTAACTACATTACCTACGCTTGAATACATTAGTAGCCCATTGTAAATATTCCCAATCTTTAATTTAAACATCGGTGTTTTGAATAATTTAATTTACAGAAGCATGGGCTTTCGCCCTATTGATCAAGTGTATTGTTTAAATTTAATTTTCCTGACATTTGGAGCACTTTACAGGGCTCACGGCCCCGGTTAGACAACCCGTGACCACGAATGAAGCGACCGCTCGTAACCACGACGGCTCAATATTCACAAAATTAAAATTTGAACAGCAGCCAGGAAAGTATCCGTCAGTTTGGCTTTATTTTAAACAAAATTTATTGTTCCACACATCATTCTTAATAAAAAATATACAACGTGTAACGTTAAATGCGCAAAACCTCAGACACCCCAACTGATTTTTAATTCAATTGGCCTATTTCAGAGAGAAAATAAGTCATTAAAAAATTGTTAAGGTTTTATGGGCTGTTTTAGTTTTACTGACCATTCTGATCGTTTCTTGCGTCTGCGACGACGCTTTATCGAGTGAGGAGTCGTCACCGGGCCGCTGCGCCGCGCTGACATTGGCTTGCTTGACCTATTAATAAATAGACACGGCAACGTTTTTTATGAAGATTTTTTGGAAAATGTGACCTATATTAAAAAGTGGTTCAATTAATTCTGCTCGTTATTCTGATCAAACTATTTTCAGGTTTTACGCATTTAACGTTACACGTTGTAATAAATAAAACTGCGTTGCAAAACATTGACAACATTATAACTAACGGTGAAAAACATTCAAGATCGGATAGCCTCATTAATAAACAAGAACGAGCCAGGTGTAAAGCACAGCAAATTAGATTTCTTAGGTACTAACATGAAAAGACCTTTCTTTCATTCTATTGACTTTTACGAATTACTCCGAATGAAGCTGAATGATGTTATTGTTGAATATGTTATATTATTTATTTTGGCTCCCAGAAAAGAAAATTTTGCTCTGTTTTCTCTTGTAGGTAAAGTAAATAAACAGCCTTTATTTCGCACGGTTAAAGAATGCATACTCGTCTACTGATACACAAAAATTTTGTGAACTTCTGTGCCATAAAGTTCAGTGTGCTCTCTCCAGTGAGATAACAAAGATAGTCTACAGAGTGTCAGTGACGAATACTGTACACCCCACGTTGCATTTAATGGCCGAAATACAAGAGGCGCCATGTAACGCGATATGAAACCCAAAAATATTCCTGAATTCATATATTTTTTGCAATATCTTAACCATAAGTCAAGTCAGCCATACGAAAAACTATTCAGAATAAAAAAGATATGTTATAAAATAGAACCAAGTTAGTTTTATTACAGCTATCTATTTCAGCACGGAGATGCAAGATCGTAGACTAGCTCCGTTTAACTAAGATATCTTTGAAACTTCCCAGTTCTCTCCCTGAATAGAAACAGAATCGGAAGTCGTTTTGCCCTCTCCTCACGAAACTCTTCGCTCGTTATACATTTGTAAAAATAGACATTTGGTATACTTATCATTAGCAACTTTGGCCGAAGTAAAAACTTCCTCCCTTTCGTTTTACCCTTCTCAACATGGATTTATTGTTTGAAGGTCAGTTTGATCCTTATCTTGTCTTGTAATCGATTCCGCTCGATTTTACCACTTGCGTTTCTGTTAACCCCTCAAACATATATTTTGATAACGATGTAAGTGGTCAAGACGTATTTGCTTGATAGAATAATATATATATTTGCTGTAGGTTTATTGTTTTTTGAAATCATTGAATAAAAATAATCAATTTTATTCATAGGTCAATCAATCTTTCTGTAGTTTTTCAATCTTTTCTTTTTCCTTTTTTTATAGAGATCTTTGAGCTATCAAATACAGAAGCTACGTAACTACAAAACTGCATCCTGTAGGTATATAAAAGAGACACTCTACCATAAAAACGCAACACAGTACTTGGTTCTTTTATTTTAAAAACCACGTTAACGTAAAAGCGTCCGTCAGACAAAAGGTGGTCCGGAGCGATCTAGGGAAGCGTAGTTTTTGTATCGTCCGATTTCCTATGAAATACGTGAGACGAGATAACGCCCCGGGAAAAATCCTGTGCGGGAACGATCCCATAGAAGATCGAATAAAGTAAATTCTGAATCGCTGCCACCTCCGGCCAGCTTTCAGTCCGAGGGTTTCGATTGAACGGACTAAGTATGTGACAGTATCTCTGATCTGAATGGCCAATATTTGAAGAAAAATACGATTTAAATATTGTTTCAAGTGCTTTGAAATATGGACTTTGAAGTATATCTAAATTTTTTCAACCAACAAAACTGAAGAGGCTCCAAAACACAATATAACAAAAGCTTCTTTCTAGTAATCTTCTTAGGTATAAAATACCTTGAAGTTTTTAGTTAAGAGGCTCCATATCTCAGTGGCAATAAATCGAGGATCTCCTCTCAGAACGATGACAAAAGACATAAAATAAGGTTATGTCACGGTGTAAAGGCGTAAATTTTCCCCTTATCTCACCGGTATGATGCCGTCAATCGTTGATTTATATAAAAATGCACTGAGTTATGAAATATACATACATTTATGTACGTATAACATGAAACGTGCTATTTGTATAACCAACCATCGTGAAAATAAGCTACTTATCTAAATATCAATAAGTTTGTTAATTTATAATTAACGTACAAACTTTTAAGCCCTGTGATATGAAACTAAATTCCATTGTTGCTTATAAAATTGGTAGTTTCATGGGGCAGATTATTTCAAACTCAGTTGCTTGTTATTTACCCTTTCATAATTATTTGTACGCTTCGTCAAAATTCATAGAGCTAAACTCATTTGCTTCAAAATATGTAACCGCTCCGGGGCATGGCCTATTTACTATGTTTATCTCCATTGTTGTTTACTAGACGTATTCAATTCACCACATTATCTTACCGTTCATTTTCGTTTACCGTAATATTAGTTATGTTCATTAATTTTCATATTTTTCTGATGGGGTCATCTTGTTCTGACACTTTCGGAAAATACGTAAATGAAATATCGAGGTACTTTTCTTCGCAGATATAAAATCATCACAGTAATATTTTCTTTTATTCAGTCCCTTTTTATGTTTGTAGCCGTCAGGTGCAGATAGAACCGCGGGTCATTAGGACGACTCGTAGCGCCGCTACGGAGCTACGCCGTAGCACGAACTCAAATCACACCGACCCTCAATCAACACCAATGTCAGGGCCTGTATAGGTAGGTGAAAAGTGAAAATATATTTATAAAGAAGGCATGAGTTGAATATAAACGATGATTAAGGAGTTTGAACTTTTATTTCTCCTCGCATTACCTATTCCAGAAAATTCAACTAAAACGTAGAATTGCGTAAAATCTACAAAATACCGTGTATCGCCAACAAAAGATCTTGGGGAAACTTTGCTCCTCTTTTCAGCATTCACAATGGTATTACAGGCAGGATTCAAGGAAATGGGACGGAAAATCGCATTGATGCGTAAATAATTGAAAGTTACATGTAAAATTTGGGAAAGCCGATTGTTGGTCTGGAATATGCCCAAAACCTTAGGACCGTATCGGACGTGTCGAATTATGGACAGTGAAGTGAGTGCTGCAAATTGTGGCGTCGGGAGTCGGGAGTGCGCTCTTATGTAGTGGGCGTGCGATCGATAGCACACTAATGAGCCGTCACATGCTGTCGACAATCGACATCTGTGTATCGAATGCGTCGATCCCGGCACGGTCCGGGCGCGTCCCGTCGT